>CP139503.1:158550601-158571389 GCA_021014915.2 Artemisia tridentata subsp. tridentata | reverse complement strand
AATTCCTAGTGATCATGTGATATGTAAATATGTTTTAAAAAGCTTGTTACTAAAATGTAAAAGACTTTAACATATACTTATGCTTTGCTAAAGATAAACCTTATAATTGTCATTAACAAAATAAAGCAAAGATCGTAAAATATAAATAACGTTTTTAGGACGATATTTGTATTAACAATCTCCCCCTTTTTGTTGATGACAAAACATAATGTTTATTTTTAAGCAATGAAGTAAGTAAAGTGAAAGTCTTTTAAAAATATAGATTAAGTTAGTTTTATGCAAGTTGTGAAAACTATTTTAAGCATAAAAGCATGTACTGTGATGTTAACAGTGATGTATAACTTAATCCTATCTCCCCCTTTTTATCGAAACAAAAAGAAGAAATGCATTGCGGAATGTGGTGAACGGTTCTTGGTTATAACTCCCCCTAATTTGGAGTACCAAGAATGATTCAATGATTTTGAGAACTTAAAGCTCCCCCTTGGATAATACTCCCCCTAATGGGAATTCCAAGTTCATGATGAATGATCCTACAAAACAAAAGTTAGTGTATGATATGCTCCCCCTTGATCAATACTCCCCGTTGCTAGGGTACCAACTTATGTGATGCAAGGTTTATGAATGCTACAAAATAATGAGTTAGTATATGATATACTCCCCCTCGATCTATACTCCCCGTTGCTAGGGTGCCAACGTATAAGATTCAAGGTTGAGAAAAGCTACAAAACAAAGGTTAGTTGTGAATCAATCCAACCAAGTAGCATAATGCATATGTAAGGGTTCAACGAAACATGTAGTTCAACCCATTTGACTTAAAAAAGTCAACTAAGTTTAAATTTCCAAACCACTCACAAAGGCCAAACAAAGATACTTTAAGCAACCATATATATAATCAACCAAAATGTTATGCCAAATAGTGATCACCCGTAAGCATAAATATAACATCCATTAATTGAAAATTTGTTTGTGACAAAAGTCACAAAACATGATGTTACAACATAAAAAGAAAGCAACTTAAACAACTCCTAAAAAAGGCCTAAAAGTTCCTATAAAAGGAAACTAGGAAGAAATTAAAAGTTCCTATTGTGGAGTATGCGAAAGCGCATTAAGGCGCTCGAGAATGTGGTTCAAAATGAATCGAATTTCATTTTGCAATTCAAGAACCGAGATGTTGGTTCGTTGAACCAAATGAGCGGTCAGCTCACACATGATACAATCATGTCTTGGAGGTGGAAGGGTTGGTTCATGAGCTGGAGGTGGTGGTGGTTGGGTGTTTGATGGTGGAGGTGGTGGAATGTAGTTTGGGGACATAATGGAGGCCATCAAAGTGGATTGGAGGTCCATAGCCTCATGGAGGTGGGAATCCACCATATTTAAGAAAGCATAGAGGCAATCTAACTCCTCGTTGATTTCTTGTTGAGATTGGGGTTGGTTGTTCCACATTGTCTCATCAATGGGATTGAGTGTGGATGTTGGTGAGGGTTGTTGAGGTTGTGGTTATGGTTGCTCTTGGTCACGGTATAGAGGACCATGGATATCCCGATAAATGGGATGGAAAAGGAGAGGTTGTTGACCTTCAAAGGTCATAGGAGGAGGATTGGTAGTTCTTGTTGGAAGGTCTTCCAAAGTTTCAAGATATGGGTGTGGAGAGGTTGGAGGAGTAGCAAATAACTCCATTGGTTGTAGTTTGGGTGAGTGTGATGGTGATGGTGATCTACCAGGCTGTGATGGAGCGGGTGGTGGTGTTGTGGCTATTGGAGTGATTGTTGGTGGTGGAGTATGGATGACTACATTTGATGGTGTGGGAGTGGAGAGTGTGAGAAAATTCTCATCGGCTATGGGTGAAGAGATGTTGAGAGGTGATGAATCCTATTATGAAGTTGCTAAGTTTACAAAACAACACTGTTTAACACTTATGGGAGAAGTCATGCGTGGTGGTCTGTTGGTGGAAGAGTTGTTGGATTTTGTCATGGTTAAAATGGGAAGGATTGCAAACAAGTACAGAGATGATGCTTAGAGTTGATGGTGAATGTGTGAGTTTTTATCAACTAAAGGTTCCAATTTATAGGCAGGAAGGATTATAGAAATTGGTGTTTGGATTTGATGTTCATCCATAGAAGGATTGAGGTTCCTAATGATTTGGAACAAAAAATTGTGCTAGTCACATCATCTAAGTCAACCCATAGAGATGGAGTTGAGTAAAGTATTGAGGATACGCAGTTAATGCAAGGTTTGAGTGGGAAATCTATTGATGTGATGTTTCCACGGATTGCAAGGAACCAAATTGAGGGTTCCTTGTTTGTTACAGAAAGGTAACTTGATGGAAAATTTGAATTTTCAAATTTTGGTGGGAAATGGATTACTTAAGATTCTAAGTGTTCCTAAATCATCCTAATGTGCATAATGATCAGTAGGATAATCCTAAGAGCTAGAATTAACAATCTAAGGATCAGGATTAGCCGTGAAATTTGAAAAAGTTACTGTTGGAGTGGCGGCACCAATCGATAACAAAGGCGGAACCATGTTTTTGGTGCCGCAGAATCCGCAAGGTCATAAATGGCGGAGCCAAAGAACACAACAGAATTTGGTTCCGCCATTTTCGTCGAATGGATTTTCTTAACAGAGAGCTTGTAAAACTACCCGAAACCCGTTAAAATCCCAAAAATTTTCCTAAATCATATGTAATTAATTAGTTGTGATTGTTTAAAAACAAAAACACATGTTCAAACACATGAGAACATATACATCAAACTGATGAAATTGAACTTACCATAAAAGGGTGTTAAGCCAAACGGTGGCTTAAACATGAAAATTGATAACAACACGTGTTATTGTCCTGAAAAGTTATGTTAGTTCACAGAAATGTATCATACCGACATAATATTCTAATAATATAATAATTCTGTTGATCCTAGTTGAGCTTCACGATCTTATTAATTACTTTAGATATAAACCTAAAGCAATCGGTATAGAAACTGATCTTGAGTTGTATATCAAGTATTATGCGGAAATTAATACTTGATCTTAAGAAGAATTAAACACAAATGAATTCTCAAACAACACTTCAATATATTAATACGATTGCTCGATAGCAATAGGGTTACAAGAAACCTTGAAGTGTAAAACAATAATGATACGTATCTAAAACCTAACCCTAGATCCTCCTTTTATAGACTAAGGAGTCCTAGTCGGTTACAAAAATTTCTATACACGAAAAATATCTTTACGTATCTTTTCTATACTTATCCTTAACATACTATACATATCCAATAAGCAGCAGCATAATCTTTCTAGCAGCAGAGTCTTCGTGGCTAGCAGCAGAGTTATACTTAGCTTATTATTCCAACCATCAGATATCACCAAACAGCAGAGTAATAGACTAACAGCAGAGTTACTTAGTATCAGCAGAGTAACACTTAGCATATTTCACAAACAGCAGCATCTTTAGACCCAACAATCCTCCCCTAAACTTGATATTTTTCTCCAAAAATTATCAAGTTTCCTTTAAACCCAACTACTCACCAGGAGGATGCTTTCAAACACTTACTGTTTTGAAGTCTTCTCTTGCAAAATCTTTTTATACTTCTCAATTAGCACACCTGCTTGATAATCTGATACAAATGGCCTTTGTAACATTAACTTTCCTGGTTGCAACATATCAGTAAGAATATCAACATTGTTGTAGAAAGGATAATCTTTCTCTATCAACATGTAAGTACCAAATCCACTATCTCCAATCAGTTTATGTACTCCACATGACTGATATAAGTACCACTTGACAACCTTCTTTGACCTTCTCAACTTTTCCCATTCAGTATACCTTGCATCAGGCTCAAACATGTTACTCAGCCAAAGATAATGTACTTTTTCAGGCACTTCCTCTGGTTTCTTGTCACTATATCTTTCCTTGTAAAGTTTCCAGAGTTTTACAATATCATCCCTATCCATGTAATCCAGCATCTGAGAAAATCTAACATACTTTTCACATGCCAAGTTAGATCTCATAACTTCCCATTTTGCATCACAGACATTAAACACATCAGAAGAATAAGAAATAATTGGATACTTTGTTGATAAGGGGACTGCATTGATTATTTCAGGTTCTGGCTGTGGTTTATGAACTGTGAAGTCCATAATGGCTTTCATAGCATCAGCTTCTTCTTGTTTGTTCTTATAACTATCTTCAGTTGCAACTCTTCTTTTCTTTCTAGCACTCATCTTACTTCTTTTACCAGTTCTCTTATAACCAATGACTTCCTTAATTTCTTCCCTTTCAACCTCCATAGTTTGCTTATCACCTTGCTTCTCCAAATCACTTCTAGATACTTTCAAAGTAGCACTTGACTCTGGAGTTTTATAAGTCCATGGATCCACTCTTCTTGTTAACTTAACAACCTCATCATCATCAAATTTCCTATCAATCTCCTTCTTTGCTGTTTCATACATCTTTCTCACTTCATCATCTGAATAAATTTTCAAATCTTTTAGCTTCCAATTCTTCATATTTTTCAAGTAATATTCATGATGTCTTCTGAGTTGTTTTACAGTAGGAGGTTTAAGCACTTTCTTCTTCTTCCTTGCAGCAATCAATTTCTTCTTCTGTTTTGCTCTAAACTCCTCCAAGAAATCAAACTCATTCTTATCAGCAAAGTCATCTTGTAACTCCTCCTTTACCATATTAGCCCATCTGATCACAGCCTCATTCTTAGCCCTTTCATTATCCTATTCATCCAACAATGCTCTAGTCTTTGCTTCATTCTCAGCCAACTTCCTTTGCTTTTGAAGCTCTTCCTGTTCATCTTGTTCTACCAATTTTCTTGCAGCATCTGCATCATGCCTATCCTGATCTTCTTTTGGCCAGAACTCAAACGGAAGGTGTGTAGGATAAGGTGTAGGTTGTTCAACAAGTTTACCTTTTCCTTTATCTTTTGGTGCAATAGATGATGGTACAGGTTTTGGTGTGGGAATGGATTCTCTTATGAAAATACCTTTGGCCTTGGGTCTAGAGATAACAGATTTTGAAGTAGGAGCAACATCAGATTGTTCTTGTTGTGAAAGTTGTTGTTGTTTGGATGGTGTGGTTGTTTTGGTTGCAAGGTTTAGAAGTACTTGTGCTAAGGGTAGTGTATCATCATCTGATCCAGCAGCAGAATCCTTTTCTCCAACAGTAAGATTCTTCTCTGTATTAGCAGCAGAGTTCTTTAGCCCAACAGCAGAGTATTCTACACCAGCAGCAGAGTCAACCTTTTCTCTCTTTTCACCAACAGTAGCAACATTTTCATATGTTTCCTTTACAACCTTCCCTGAGTCCTTGATTACCTCCCCTGAACCTATTACATCCTCCTGATCATTCCTCCCCTGTTTGGAAGCATCCTCCTCCAAACATGGTTTGGAAATCTTCCTTTTCTTGGATTTCATAAAATGAGAAAATCTTGCTCTTTTCCATTGAACTCTCTCTAAATGCTTTACCCTTAACTTCAGTCTGTGAATGATTTCATCTTGAGAGTTTTGAGTAGCCTTCATCACCTGCAACTCTTCAGTAAGAGCAAGAACCTCTTTTGACAAGTTTGTACATTTAGCCGTCAATTCATCAAGTTGTTTCATAATAGTCTCACCACTTCGGTCTGTGTTACCTGACCCGAGAGGTGGATCATTGACATTGACATTTTGTACAAGTGGAGTAGCCATCAATTCAATATGGGGATGTTCAAAACTAGCCTCAACACTTCGACCTGTGTGACCTGGTCCGAGAGGTGTATCATGGGCATTGACAATGTGTACAGTATCATCCATCAATTCATGAGTAGTTCCATGACTGTCCTCATCACTTCGGGATGTGTTAACTTCCCTGAGAGGTGAATCTTGGGACAAAAACTCAGTCTCAACCCTAGGTTGAACATCTGAGCCCCCCATATTAGCTAGTTGGCTGGGGTTACCATCTTGTGCAGTAGGTTCAAGTGAACCTTCAGCATTAGATGTTGCCAAGGTTGGGGTCTTACTTATGTTGACACTGGCCTGCTCAGTTACTAAACCAAAGACAGTAGTGTCAGCCCCTTCCTTCATGCCATCTCCATCACCTATGGCAGCCTCATCTGCTTCCATACTAGCACTAGTCTGAGGTAACATAGTTCCCTTTTCTTGTGAAGTCCTAGGTGAATGGGTATTTTGGGGTTCATTTGAGGATGATTCATTCAAACTTGAAGATGAGGATGTGTGATGGGAAGCTGTGGGAGTTCCAGCTTCTTCATCCTCATTAACAGCGGCCACAATGTCCAAAATGTATTGAGATAGGGGAGTGATGGTGCCAGAAAAACCTTTCCCATTTTTCCTCAGAAAAGCAAACATTTTGATAGTCATTTTATTGCTTGGCTCAATATGTGTATGCTTCAAGGTTTTCTTTAGCTGATGGTGAATAAAGAGTTGTAGAAACCTTGGATACAAATAAAACTGCTTTTTGACATACTTCTTCATACCTTCAAAAATCATGGATGAAAAATCAAATGGTTGTCCTGTGGCCAAACAAACCAAGGCCGTGGCTTGAGAGGCACTAAATTCATTCCATCCACCTACTTTAGGAAACAAACAATGTTGAAGAGTATGCAAAAGAAACTTCCAATGTGGGCAAAGAAGACCTTTATAAAATGTTCTACTAGCCTCAGGCCTCTCATACCCAATTTTCTCTAGCTCAGTCAAGATAACATCTGTGGTAAGATTAGGGGGTGTTGTAACACCGGATAGACGAAGGCTTCTCTTTATAGATGTTTCACTAACAACAATACTCTCTCCATCCACAATACCAATCAACCTTTCCTCCCCGTCTAGAGTTTCAAGCTTAACAGTTGACCAAAACTGGTGCATATGAGATTTAAATATGGGAGGATCAACTGTTAAAGCATACCGTAGGCGTGATGCACTGAGAAAATCCATGACTTCATGAAAACCTTCAGCAGCCGGGACCTTGCTAAGAAAAGCGATTTGATTGTGCTCATCAGGAAACTTTCTTCTGGCCATTTTGATTTTGGGGGTTTTGGATTTAATGAGATGAATTAGTGTTTTTGGGTGAGAATTGGGTGTAACTTTGGGCAGTTAAGATGTAATGAGATCAAATTGGGTTTTGAGACCGTTTTGATCTAATTAGGTTTTAAGACGCGCCAAAATTTACAAGTTGACCCCTTTACTTTCAAACTCAGCAGCAGAGTTATGAAAAGTTTGACTAAAAGTCAACTTTCCCAAAATCTCCAAATTGAATCCCCCAAACAGATTAAATACGATACCAACTCCTCATTTAAGTTTATAAATCCCTCAATATCTTAGCAAATCCCCAATTTCACAAACCAACTTGAGTGTTAACTCCTAAATACCAACCCCGCCTTTAATGCCATTAAACCATAATTAACTCAATAAAATCCCTCAACTCATCTACACACATTCATCTCCTCCCACAAGATTGTCAACACAAATCATCAACATTCCAAGCACCATGAATCCTTCAAAGATCATAGAAATCTCATCGGATTCATCATCTGACTCCGGAAGCTCTGGGTGGAATAACTGTTTTCCACCTGATTATACCGGACAAACTAGCAAAAGGCAAAGGACAACTCCTCCAATATCATCGGATGAACTAACAACTCCTCCATCTTATTTAGACGATTCATTCACCTCTTCAGATTCTTCTGATGATGATGAAGTTCAAAAACTATCAGAATTACTAACCAAAGAGTTTGAAAAAGCAGCATCATCAGTGAAGATCCCTGTTCCAAAGAAGAAGCCTGAGAAGAAGCAAGTTCCATCTCCAAGTCAAAAGCAAATTCCATCTCCAAGACCAGTAATACTGGCACTTCCCTGCAAGAAGGTATCTGAACTCATGGGTAGCAGAGGACCCCGCAGCAAAGTCATGCCGGATATCGTTGGAAAAGGAAAAGGAAAGCTTGAGTAGTTGTGTGTGGTAGGTTTGTGTAGGTTTATGTGTAGTAAGGTTGTTGGTTGGTTGTTTGTTTTGTGGCTTTTGAATCCTGAATGTTGATGTAACTCTTTCTAATGTAGTGAATGTTCCCAGTAATGACTAAACTTCTATTATCTTTGTGTTTATGAACATCCACTCTTTTGATCCTGAATTGTTAACCTCCCCGGAACTTCAGAATCATCGTATTCTCATCAAGCAAACTTTTGTGACTTAACCTGCAAAAGATTAGTCCAACAACCACAAAACACAAACAAGAATATCTCACAGTAATCACAAGATAGTCAACAAAATAACTATCTTAGCAGCACACAATATACATACATAGCAAGCATTAGAAACCACTTATTTGATCAATAACAGCACAAATCCTCAAAAACTTTTTACAAAAACATACAGAGATAAGATTTTAAAGATTGATCATACCTATACTAGCAACTAAAAATTGAAATCTACGTATATCAAAACTTTTTGTAAGTAGATCAGCAACATTATTGTCAGTATGTATTTTAACCACTTGAATTAACTTTTTCTCATAACAATCTCTAATAAAATGATGTCTTATCTCTATATGCTTTGTCTTAGAGTGAAAAACAGGATTCTTGATTATACACATTGTGCTGTTATTATCAATATAAATTTTGGTGTTCATGAAATTGTACCCATAATCCAAGAGTTGATTCTGAATCCAGAGTACTTGCCCACAACAACTAGAAGCAGCTACATACTCTGCCTCAGTTGTTGAGTTAGCCACCACAGTCTGTTTCTTGCATTGCCATGAGATTAGCCTATGACCAAGGTATTGACAGCCTCCAGTGGTTGACTTTCTATCCAAACTAGCTCCAGCATAGTCACTGTCTGAGTATGCTATCAAATCAAAGGGTGAATTATTAGGATACCAAAGGCCCAATTTAGGTTGACCCTTTAGGTACCTAAAAATTCTTTTGACCACTTCCAAGTGTGAAACTTTTGGGGACACTTGAAATCTGGCACAAGCACATACAGAAAACATGATATCTGGCCTTGAAGCAGTCAGATACATCAATGAACCAATCATTGATCTATAAAGATGTACATCAACCTCTTCCCCATCTTCATCCTTGAGCAAAGGTTTATTGTTATCCATTGGTGTCTTAGCTGCCTTCACATCATTGAAACCAAATTTCTTTAACATATCAGCCACATACTTGTCTTGGCTAATAAAAATCTCATCTGATTTCTGCTTGACTTGAAGCCCCAAAAAGAAAGTGAGTTCCCCCATAGAACTCATCTCAAACCTGTTGTGAATAAGCTTCTCAAATTCATCACATAACACCTTATTTGTAGACCCAAAAATGATATCATCTACATAAACCTGAACAAGTAGGATATCCTTTTTGTCTTTCTTAATGAACAATGTTTTGTCAATGGTTCCTCTGCAAAAACCATTGTTCAACAAATACTTGGATAAGGTGTCATACCAAGCTCTAGGAGCTTGATGCAGTCCATATAGTGCTTTCTCCACCTTATAAACCCTATCAGGATACTTAGGATCTTCAAAACCAGGTGGTTGCATCACATATACCTCTTCATCAATCTTTCCATACAAGAAAGCACTTTTCACATCCATTTGATACACAGGAAAGTTCTTGTATGAGGCATATGCCAAAAATAGTCTGATAGCCTCTATTCTTGCAACTGGGGCAAATACCTCATCATAATCTATTCCTTCTTCCTGAGTGTATCCCTGAGCCACCAATCTAGCCTTGTTTCTGATAACAATGCCTCTTTCATCTCTCTTGCATCTGAACACCCATTTTGTACCAATTGCCCTTTTCCCATTGGGCAGATCAACTAATGTCTAGACTTCTTGAAGCTTGAACTGCAGCAGTTCCTCTTGCATAGCTTCAACCCAGCTTTCATCTTTCATAGCCTTGTGAATGGTTTTGGGCTCCTTTTGAGATAAGAAACAGGCAAACATACAATTTTGTAAATCCTTGTGGCTATTCCTCTTTTTAAGAGTTTGAGCAAACAATCCCTGATCAAGCAAATCACTCAAACCTTTTGATTTACTTCTGGTCTGTACAGCAGAGTGAACATCACCAATAATCTGCTCATTTGGATGATTCTTGTGGATTCTGGTTGTTGGAGTGGGACTAACAGGTATATCAGTCTCCAAATTGGATAAATTAGCTCCAACACCAAAGACATTAACAATTTCATCATCAGTGTCCACATACACTTCTTCCAATTCAGGCATCTCTTCAGAAGAATCATCATAAGAATCACCATCTATATCAGCAGTAGAGTCTTTGGGCACAGCAGCAGAGTTACCAAGCTTAGCAGCAGAGTGTTGTGGCCTAACAGCAGAGTGTTTTGGCCTAACAGCAGAGTGTTTTGGCCTGGCAGCAGAGTTGAGAGAACTGCTGCTATGTTTATTCCCTTGAAGTCCATCAATTTGTGACTCTTCATCCCTTTATTTATCATCATTCTTGTCATCATGAGAAGGATGAACACTTTCTTTTGCATCATTCTTTGGAACTTCTTCATGAACATCATCATCCAGTGAACTCTTGCCCTCATTGGGTGTGAAAGGCTTATCAGTGTTCCATCTTTCAATCAACACAAACTCTTTTGCAGATGCATTATCCTCAGCTTGAGTACCTGCAGTAGGGTTAGTTTGTGTACCTGCAGACATGTTAGTTGTACCTGCAATGACTGGTTGATAATTCATACTTTTGGTTAAAGAATCAATATCAAACATCCATTCAGAACCTTTTCCATCAACATTAGGTGTGGTTTCTCTAATTTTAACATGTAGATTTTCCACCACATGGCCAGTCCTTTGATTGAAGACTCTAAAAGCCTTACTTTCAGTGGAGTATCCAACAAAGAAACCTATGTATGCTTTCTCACTAAATTTGCCTAAGTGGTCAATGGTGTTCAAGATAGTAACAGGACACCTAAATGGTCTTAAGAAATCTATCAGAGGTTTCCTACCATGTAATAACTCATAAGGGGTCTTGTTATGAGGCTTAACTATCTTACTTCTATTTTGCACATAGCAAGCAGTGTTGACTGCTTCAGCCCAAAAGATAGTGGGTAACTTAGACTCTGACAACATGGTCCTAGTAGCCTCAATTAATGTTCTATTTCTCCTCTCAGCAACACCATTTTGCTGAGGAGTTCTAGCCACACTGAACTGTCTAGTTATACCCTTTTCCTCACAGAACTGATTCATCACTTGGTTCTTAAATTCAGTTCCATTGTCACATCTGATGATCTTAACCTTGTGATTAAATAGGTTTTCTATCCTTGTAATAAAAGCCTTAAGAATGCCAGGAGTCTCATCCTTAGTAGCTAAGAAGAATACCCAAGTAAATCTACTAAAATCATCAGTGACCACTAAGCCATACATCTTTTTGTTCAAGCTTTTCACATAAGTAGGTCCAAATAGGTCCATATGTAACATAAACAAGGGTTCAGTAATGGAATTCACCACTTTGGACTTACAAGATGCTCTATGTTGCTTTTCCATCTGACAAGCAACACATACTTCAGGGTTTTCAAAGACCTTTGAAGGTAATCCTCTGACCAAGTTCCCTTTCACCAACTTGTTGATAGCCTTGTAGTTCAAATGGCCAACCCTTCTATGCCAAAGTTTGGATTCATCAATAGTGGCTTTGACAAACAGACAAGTTAAATCTCTTTTAGGAATAATGTTCTTTATATCCACACTGTATATGTTGTCATTTCTAGGGACTTTAAGAAGTACTAATTTATCATCAGGTATCTTATAGTCGGGAGATAAGACAAGACACTCAGTGTCTGTAAAAAGAACAAAATTCTTTCTGTCACACATTTGTGAGACACTAAAAAGATTGAACTTTAGTCCATTCACCAAATACACTTTCTCAAAATCCAATTTTCCAGTTCTGATGATGCCTTTTCCAACAATTTTACCTCCTTTAGGGTCATTCCCAAAGGCAACGTATCCACCATCCAAAGCTTCAAAGTTTTCCAAATTGCTTTGGTCTCCAGTCATATGTGAAGAGCATCCACTATCAAAAATGCATTTATCCTTTAGCTCCTTTTGTAGATTGCCCTGCACAAAAAGTAAGAGAATTAGTTTCTCTTTGGGACCCAAGCCATTACTGACTTGGATCTGCCTTGTGCATCAAAGTAGTCAAATTTCTTCAACTGCATTGGTGCACTGCTGTGTCTGAGAACATGATCCAAAACTTTAACTTTAGGTTTCCAGACCCAGCAAGCTGAGGCCTTAACAACATAAAAATGGTTGCCCACAACAGTATCAGTAACCACTTTTGGCAAAACAGCAGAGTCTGCCTTAGCAGCAGTATCAACTATGTCCTTCTTTATGGGCCCTTTTGGTGCAATAGGTGAGATAACTCAGCACCATCTCTCATCAAAACTTCCTTGGGAACCATGTTTCTTTTGGGATGAGGGTGAGTCTTTCTAGCAAAATTTCTATGGTTCACCCTTGTGTATTGGTTCCAAACTGGTTTTTGATAGTAGTAGCACTCATCTTGCAGATGTTCAAAACTACCACAACTATAACATGCCTTTTTAAGTAATTGAAAATCAGTACCTAATCTTTGTGAAACTAGGTTGTTCCAATTTCTCTGGTTTCCTCTAGGCAAGTTATTGATTCTCTTAGGATATACTCTAGGTGTGTTTTCATACTCAGCCATCTTCCTAGAGATACCTCTACCTAGCTTAGGCTTAACAAACTCAACCTTTTTAGCTTTAGGTACTTTTGATTCAACAACAGCAGGAATTTCTTCCTTTTTGTTCTTAGGGGTTGAATCAGATTCCACAAATTCATCATCATTGTCAGACTCCTAATCTTCAATAAAGGGTGCATCAGACCACTTTTTCTCAACCTTAGGTGACTCTATTTTAGTTTCACTAGTTTCACCTACAGGTTTTGCCTCAGACTCAGGTATGAAAGACAATGTTCTAGTAGGAGGGGCATTGGCACTAAGTTTCTTAGGTGGAGCAACAACATTGTAACCTAGACCACAGCCTAAGTCTGCAAAGTGTCTTCCTATTGGTTTACTGAGGATTTCAGTGGCAAATTGTTGTTTTTCCACCCTAACAACATGTTTTTCAGTCTCACTTATAGCTGAATCTTTAGCCTGTACAGCCTCTTCTACTTTCCCCATAAGAACCTTAATCTCACAATCTTTCTTAATAAGCTCAATTTCTAAACTAGTGATCTTATCAAGATATTCAATTTCAGCCTTTTTATAAAATTCAAGCTTCTCTTCTACATTCTTTAAACCATATTCATAACTAAGATTGTCTAACTTAAGTTTTTCATTCTCCATTTTAAGGTTTCCATTGCTAGACTTAAGTATTTCTATTGTATCAGAACATGATTTAAAAGAACAAGATGATTCATTTAATACCTCAGAGTCTGATCTAGAGGAAGAGTAGGCCATGAGAGCAAATTGTTGTTCTTTAGGTTCTTCATCAGCTACCAATGCAAAATTTGGACCATCTTCAGCATGATCACTCCAGTCAAACTCTCCTAACCCATCACATGACACCATAGCAGTATTAGGATTTGGCTCTTCATCAGTAGGCTTCTTTGTATTCTCATTGTTTCTTTTGGGTGCTCTGCACTCTCTTGCAAAGTGTCCCTTCTTATGACAGTTATAACATTCAGCCTTTGATTTGTCAAATCCCACATTTTTGTTTCTTCTGAACTTAAGTTCTTTACCAGTTCTTTTAAGAAACCTTCTTGCCCTCATAGTTAGCATTGCAAACTGCCATTGCATATCAATCTCTTCAACATCATCAGGATCAAGTTCATCCAGATCTTGAGGCATAACTGAAGTACTTGTAGTAAGTTCAGCCAAATAAGCACAAATAGCAGCATCACTGATGGTGTTGGTATTTGTAGAGTCAGCAGCAGAGACATGTGGACCAGCAGCAGGAATGAAAGAACCAGCAGCAGAGTGTTGTTCTTGATGACTACCAGAATTCTTGTTGCTTGAGGAAACAAAAGCAAGATTGTTTGTGGTAGAGGATGAACTTGACAATCCCTTGACTTCAGATTCATATACTTTCAAGTTGTTATACAGATCATCCAATGTCATCTTCTCAAAATCTTCCTTGTGCCTCCAAATCACTGTGTGAGTGTTCCATTCAGGAGATAGACTTCTCAGAAATTTTAGATTGATATCTTCTTGAGATACATCAATCTTCAATAGAGCCATCTGACTGGTCAGCTTATGAAGTCTATCATAAGTTCCCTCAATATTCTCAGAACTCAAATCAGTAAAAGTTTCAAACTGGTGCTTCATTAGGTTCTTTCTTGACTTCTTGGTAGCTTCATTCCCACCAAATCGAAGTTCAATAGCTTCCCATAATTCCTTAGCAGACTCAATATGATTAAAACTTAGTTGATAATCATTAGGTATTCCCATCATGAGAATACTGTGAGCCTTGACCTCCAATCTTCTCTGTGCTTTCTCCTCACTTGTCTTGAGAGTCAAGACTGATCCAGTAGCAGTCTTGGCTGGCTGACTGTCGCCATGTAAAACAACTTCCCAAAGTGAGTAATCAACCATTCTCATGTATTGTTGAATTCTCATCTTCCAGATCTCGTATTCTCCAGTCTTGAGCATGGGGACTCTTGATGCAGTAACCATGTGTGTTGAATCGGATTCCATTGCTTACTTTGATGATTAACAAATCTTGTATTCAGTAATTATTCTTGGTACCAGTTTCTAGATCACAAGCTCTGATACCACTTGTTGATCCCTGTTGAGCTTCACGATCTTATTAATTACTTTAGATATAAACCTAAAGCAATCGGTATAGAAACTGATCTTGAGTTGTATATCAAGTATAATGCGGAAATTAATACTTGATCTTAAGAAGAATTAAACACAAATGAATTCTCAAACAACACTTCAATATATTAATACGATTGCTCGATAGCAATAGGGTTACAAGAAACCTTGAAGTGTAAAACAATAATGATACGTATCTAAAACCTAACCCTAGATCCTCCTTTTATAGACTAAGGAGTCCTAGTCGGTTACAAAACTTTCTATACACAAAAAATATCTTTACGTATCTTTTCTATACTTATCCTTAACATACTATACATATCCAATAAGCAGCAGCATAATCTTTCTAGCAGCAGAGTCTTCGTGGCTAGCAGCAGAGTTATACTTAGCTTATTATTCCAACCATCAGATATCACCAAACAGCATAGTAATAGACTAACAGCAGAGTTACTTAGTATCAGCAGAGTAACACTTAGCATATTTCACAAACAGCAGCATCTTTAGACCCAAAAAATTCAACACATCATTGTCTCAAGATTGTCTTAGACCAAACATTCCCTAGCCCTCACTTCTTGCTAAGCTTTTTGTGGAGCTTCATGACCCACCGTCCAAGATTCTTCATCATTCCTCGAGTTTGACGAAACTCTTCAGATTGATTGTCGATGGGAGGTAGTTGACTCATATACTCGAGTGGAGGAATCTTAGAATTTGGCAAACCATCATCCTCGCTAACCGATGATGATGATGATGAGGTGGGAGGATGAGCTCGTTTACCTTTTGCTACGGCTACCCGATGATCGCTAAGTGGTACAAAGGTGTGGTTAATCTCGGTGTAGTCGGGAACAAAACCTCTAGCGTTTCGAGGAATGGGTGCAAAAGCTCTATAAAGACGGGTGAGAAGCATCCCGTAGGGCATGGCGGTGGTGCCTTGAACTGGAATATTGGCCATTCTTTTGGCGATATAGTAAGCAAGGTTGAATGGTTGGTGGTTAGACACACAATAGAGCATATAGCAAAGGCTTGCGTTGACATGGTCTCTATTTCCTATGGTGCTAATCACGTTTTCCCTAAGAACTTCCTCTAGCTTCTTGAATTGGGGCCTAAGTTCGTTTAGCTCCATGCCCAACGGATCACGAGCTACCTCTTTTCCTCGACTATTCCTAGTGTGGGATGTTCTTTCTACAAAAAGATGCTCACGAATGGTTTCTTTTGGAGTTAGGGGTGTGTCATATGGTGGTGTACGATCAAGGTTGGAATCAAGGATGGACAATGACCATTTATCCGAATAGAAGCAAGTTCCTTGACTAGGAACACCTAAGACTTCTCCAAATTGGTTTAGAGGGATGTTGAATTGAGTTTGGTTTACTTTGAAATGGATGTTCATGTAACCATAATAATTTGTGCTAAGACCTACAGTTGCATAGAATTCAAGTATGAATCTAGGGATTATGGGTTCATCAATATCCAGGAGACAATCGAATTGGATTGCGGCAAGTTGTTCTCTAAGAATGGTTCCTTCTAGGAATGAGGGGTCTATGGTTCTTCCCTCATGTACATAGCATTTTTCTAAGGCTTTAAAGATTTCAACTTGGTCCTTGGTGAGTCCTTTGGTTTTATGGTGTGGAGGTAGGTATTTGACGGTTGCTTTGTGGTCATAATAAGTCGCGGGAGGCATGATTATCCTAGACACAAAAATTACATAGTTTAGTTAAAACTATTGAAAATACGTATATAGATTTCTAGTGTGTACCTATATGGAGAAAATGTGGAGGTGTGGTTATCTCGACTCTTTTTGATGCATGAAAATTTTGTTAATGCAAGTTTTATGATAAAACAAGAGATAACCCAAACGCTCCTACTTCAATGTAGCTTCGATTGAATGTACCCGAAAATACATATTAGTTATGTATTCCCTTTAGCATTCAAGAGATATTACGCAAGTGATGTGTAAAACATAACGTTTTGTATTTGTATGAACAATGTTCAAAAACCGTTTTTCCTAGTCGTGAGAAGATTTTGATAAAAATTTCTCATGGGGTTTTTGATGAATTATGATAATGCCTTATAAGATGCAATTCCTAACTAAGGAAAACATGATTTGTAATGCAATTTAGTAAATATGCTTCATGATTTTACTAAAAATATGCATAAACCCCAAGTTTTGATTTTGTGCATGAAATAGAAATCCTAGACTCAGATCAGGAATGTAGACGTGATTAGGATACTTACAGAGATGATTAGAGCACAAATTGGTGGATGGAGATGACCTAAATTGTGAGTTTGGTTGATTTTGAGTCGAGTTCCAATAGGTGATATGTTTTTGGGAGTTGTGATGTACAGTAAATGGTGTTTATTTAATATACTAAAAAATTTACTCAGGTGGCCGCAGATCTGGCGGAACCAAAACAAGGGGTCCGCCCTTGTTGTCGGTTGGTTCCGTGGATCAGGCTCAGGTTTTTGGTTTTTGGTTAATCTAAGATTCAAGCTAAGGTTTAATCTACTCACTAGGTTCCATTAGTCCTAAACCAAGTCTAAGAAAGTTAAAGGGTGCTCTCTTAAGAGGTTTAGTAAGAATGTCGGCAATGTTGTCTTCTGAGGAAACTTTCTCGATTGAGATGTTTCCCTTCTGAACATTGTCGCGTAGGAAATGGTGACGTATTTCTATGTGTTTGGTTCTAGCGTGTTGGACTGGATTTTTTCTAAGGTCGATAGCTCATTTGTTGTCGCAAAGAATGGGAATGTCGTTGAGTTTAATTCCATAGTCGACGAGAGCTTGTTTCATCCACAGTGCTTGTTGACACGCCTTTCCTGCAGACACGTACTCGGCTTCAGTTGTTGATATTTCTAGGGCCGTTTGTTTCTTGGCAAACCATGAAGTGAGACAATGCCCAACAAAAGTACAAATACCACTTGTACTTTTTCTATCGACATAGTCACCGGCATGGTCTGAGTCGACATACACTATGGTTTCCATTCCCGTTCCTTTGGGATACCATAATCCTAAATGTGTAGTACCTTTGATATATCTAAATATCCGTTTAACGGCCTCAAGATGGGATGTTTTGGGATCTTTTTGAAAGCGTGCACATAGACAAACACTAAACATAATGTCCGGTCTACTAGCCGTGAGGTAGAGCAAACTACCAATCATTCCTCTATACTAGTGCTATCTACGGATTCACTTTTGTCATCTTTGGTGAGTTTGGTTTCGGAGGACATGGGTGTTTTCATGGGTTTGGAATCTTCATGACCAAATTTCTTAAGCATATCCCTTATATACTTAGATTGGTTGAAGAATATCCCATATTCTAATTGTTTTATTTGGAGACCTAAGAAAAAGTTTAGTTCCCCCATCATACTCATTTCAAACTCATCATGCATGATTTTCGAAAATTCATCGCATAACTCTTGACAAGTTGAACCGAATATAATGTCATCCACATATATCTGGATTATGATAATATGTGATCCCTTTTTCTTGGTGAAAAGAGTGTTGTCTACTAGGCCCATGGTATACTTATGGTCAACTAGGAAAGTCTTAAGTCGATCATACCAAGCTTTTGGTGCTTGCTTAAGTCCGTATAAAGCTTTCTTAAGTTTGTAGACATGATTAGGTTTTTCAAAATCGGCAAAGCCGGGAGGTTGTGCAACGTACACTTCCTCATTAATAAAACAATTTAGAAAAGCACTTTTAACATCCATTTGGAATAGTTTAAAGTCGTGTGCACATGCATATGCAAGTAGTTTTCTAATTTATTCAAGCCTAGCGACGGGTGTAAATGTCTCGTCATAATCTATACCTTCTTGTTGATTGTAGCCTTGAGCTACTAGCCTAGCTTTATTTCTAGACACTACTCCATTTTCATCCATTTTGTTCCTAAACACCCATTTAGTTCCAATTATGGTTTGATTTTGAGGTTGAGGGACTAATGTCCAAACGTCATTTCTAACAAATTGGTTTAATTCTTCTTGCATAGCTATGACCCAAGATTCATCTTTTATGGCTTCATTAACATTTTTAGGTTCAATGGTTGAAACAAAACAAAAGAAATTACTTTGGTTTTGGAGTTTTGACCTTAAGGTTCTTTCGTTAATTTTTCCTATGACATTGTCTAATGGATGACTTTTGGATTCTTTGATGTTGACTATTTCCCTATTCACGGGTTCATCTTCTTTGTCAGTTTCTATATTTTCTTGGTTTTCAACCATTTGACTTTCAACTAAGTCATCATCTACCAAAGGTGATGTCTTAGAGGGAGGTGGACTTTCGTCGAATGTTTCGTTCAACGATTCCTCGACTCTTGAGGTTTCTTTGTTCAAAACTATGTAGGCTTTACTATTTTGCGAATACCCAAGAAACACACCTTCATACGACTTTGGGTCGAACTTGGTGAGATAATCCTTAGTGTTTAAAATGAAGCACTTGCTTCCAAAAACTCTAAAATATCCTAAAGTAGGCTTTTTGCCTCTATATAACTCATATGGAGTCTTTTTCAAAAATGGTCTAATTAATACTCTATTTAAGATGTATGTGGATGTATCTACGGCGTGACACCGAAACTTTTGTGGTATGTTTTGTTCATTTAACATTGTTCTCCTCATTTCTTGAATTGTGCTATTTTTACTTTCTACTACACCATTAGATTGAGGAGTTCGAGGAGCCGAGAAATTATGTGTTATGCCATTAGCATCACAAAAAGCTCCGAATTGGGTTTCGTTATCAAATTCACGACCGTGGTCGGTTCTAATAGACACAATGTTATTTCCTATTTGATTTTGAATTTTCTTACTTAGAATTTCAAATTTATCAAATGCCTCATTTTTAGTTTTCAAAAACTTAGTCCAAGTATACCTAGAGTAATCATCTACTATTACCAAAGTATAGAAGTTTCCCCCATAACTTTGTATAGCGGATGGACCAAACAAATCCATATGTAACAATTCTAGACACCTAGATGTAGACACCATGTTTTTAGCCTTATGGCTATTATGAACTTGTTTCCCAATTTTGCAAGCATCACAAAAGTGTTGGTCGTATTTCAACTTGGGTAGGTTCCTAACGAGTTCCTTAGATGATAAGGATTGGATTAGCCTCATATTGGCGTGACCTAAACGTCTATGCCATAGAGTTGAGTTTTCGTCCAGAGAGGTGAGACAAAGTTTGTCTTTAGGTGTTTTGTCTAACTTCCTACAGTTATGCCATCCTTAAGTATTTTACTTCCATTTTCACTAAAAAGGACGTTATACTTTTTGCGGCATAATTGACTAATACTAAGCAAGTTAAATCCTAAGTTATCTACATGAGCAACATCATCAATAGTGAGAGAGTCATGAGAGATTGTACCTTTTCCGATGATTTTACTTTTAAGCTTGCTACCGAATGTGACATTACCTCCGTCGTACACTTGGTAGGTTGAGAAAAGGCTTTTGTTTCCCGTCATGTGTCTTGAACACCCACTATCTTTGATCCACTCGTCCGGTTCTAACCCGACTTTCAAGCACACCTAAGTTAAAGAAAAACTCAAGCGTTTGGTCCCCAATATCTCATGGGTCCATTTGGGTTAAACATTACATTATCACGGTTCATGTATGGAAATGGTGGACAAGTGTTCCATGGCATGTAGTTGGGACCTTGATAGTTCCTAGACATGTTTTGGTTCCAACTATTTTGATGATGATGCTGTGAATTAAAGTTACTCTTAGGAAAGGGGTGTTTGGGAAAACTAGTTTTAGGTCTCTGTTGAACCATTTTAATCCTAAACTCATTTTTAACTTGACATTTTCCTATAGTAACTGATGGTTTTTGTTTGTTAATAGTTTTACTAGTGCTAGATTTTCTTGTGACATTAACGAACTCAGTACGATCCGAAGTACAAACCTTCTGTTCAGCAACAGTGCCCGCGGACCCTTTGATCACTACTGGCGGAACCAAATTTTTGGGTCCGCCAGATCCGTGGGTGTCTGACTTTGTTGGAACAGGTTCTTGTACTTTCACTGTTTGTTTCATAAAGTCATTTAAGTT
>CP139503.1:155665181-155997800 GCA_021014915.2 Artemisia tridentata subsp. tridentata | reverse complement strand
TGATTATATCGGAAACTGTATAAAGGTATAATCTCAAGACTCAAGTTTATTATTGATTGCATTGTTTGTGAATGTTATCTTTTCTGGTGTATCTTATTGTTTGTGAGTATATCGATATTGCTTATGTTTTAGGATGTGGTGTCAGCTCCTAGACCTAAGTCCCCGCCCGTGAGGATATTGACGATTACTGAAGATGAGAAAGAGAATGCAATGGAATATGGATTGCCTTCTTCACATACTCTTAACACTGTCTGCTTATCTGGGTATGCACATGCTTTTTAACATTTCTGCGTGTATTGGTCTATATATCACTGCCAATATTTTTGGGATTATTTATGGGAAAACCTTTGATAACTAGTGATTACTAGTTGTGCATAATAAATTGAGTTTGCTTTGTATATGAATCATAACTCGAAAGCAAATGAGAACGGTGGTTAACTATTGCAGGCTGATAACTATTATTTCTAATTGATTGCATGTGCTTATAGCAAATTTTTATACTAGTTAGTAACATTCTTCTGACATGGTAAAGTTCCCAGTTTGTTTAGATTATAAAGGAGTTCATATATCACATTAGATAAGTCTTTTGGAATAAATTGCGTGCCCCCAAAAGAAAGTTGTAATCAATGTGTTAAATAAAATTATTAGTGAAAGTGCATTGACTATTGCCTCTTCAAATACTGTCATTGCTGATGATATGCGGAGCTCATTAGGAAAATACGGCATAGGATTCTCAGGCTTTCCATATATAATGCTCACTGATGATAAAACAGAATACGGAATTTTAAACTGCTGTTACTATATAAATCACATTCATTGATTCTTGTTTCTGGATATTCAGGTACCTCTTGCATTATGTCTTGTCATACAAGGAAACCTCAGATGCGTCCTTTCAGCTAGCAGCGTTTGCATTTGTTTGTTTATTTGTTGGCCTTATTGGATTGGGTAAGTTTTAGAACCACGTCTTTTGGTCCACTTTTGCTAGTGTTCGGTCAACAGCTAACCAATTGATAACCCCATCTCTCTTTAGGAAGAATATATCTTGGCATGCACAGTGTGGTTGACATTATTGGTGGACTTGTGTTTGGATTGGCAATACTTCAATTTTGGCTTTTTATTCATGAACATGTCGATAGTTTTGTAGTTTCAGGCCAAAATGGTATGGATTCTTGTACTTAGCTTAATTGATGTTTCAATTATGTGCATTCAAATATCATAAATGCCTGTAGACAGGCCTACAAGTAGAGGTGGCAATCTCGATATAATTATGTGTAACTGGTAGATTTTGGGTAAAATGGCTATTTTTGAGTTACCAATGTAATATACCCTTCTTGACGAACGGACATTAACAGCTCATTTGATACTCAAAAGTCAAATGTCTGCTATTTTTTGGGATGGAGGTTGTATTAATGGATTATAGATGTTTCTAATATAGTATTCTTCATTCCTGAATAGTTGAAGTTGCTTTAGTAATTCAACTATAGTAGTGTGTACTGTGTAGTTCTTATGTTGGACATTTTGCTTATCTTGCAGTTACATCCTTTTGGGTTGCACTTAGCTTCTTGCTGCTATTTGCCTACCCGACACCCGAGCTTCCAACTCCAAGTTTTGAGTATCACACGGCTTTCACCGGCGTCGCATTGGGAATTGTAAGAACGTAACTTTTTTTTTTATTATTTTTTTTTTTTTTTTTTTATTTTTTTTTTTTTATGGAAACTGAAGTTCTAAATTTCCATACTGGAAATTTTTGACTAACAAGTACTTATTCGCTTTGTGGTCATAAAAAGAATAATGAAACCTCATATCCGTCCTTTAACATGTGAAAAATACTTGAATCATATGCAGTGTCAAATATTGTAATTTTTATGGAAAGGTTTTTAACGTGTTTCATGAGGAAAATGCTAAGAACAACAAAAAGATGATTTGTGCCTTAAATCCTATATTGTGTAAGAAAACCAAATACTCGGTATGATCACTATGATGCAACATGTATATCTTGATTACTTCCTAGTTACAAACAACTGATCTATACATCAAATCCAGGTGAGTGGGGTCCAACAGACGTATGATCAATTCCACCATGAACACGTAGCTCGTGTGTTCACTCCTCAACTCCCTATTGCCGCCTTTGCTGGTAGGATCATGGTTGGCATCCCCACAATACTGCTTGTTAAATTCTGCAGCAAGGCTCTTGCAAAATGGTTTCTACCCATTACAGCAAACGCATTAGGCATTTCTATAAGATCTTCGGGCTATGTCCCTGCTTTGGTTGCTTCTCCAACGGCCAAAAAGTCAAATGGGTATCTCCAGAAAATGTTGTTTTTCAGTACTCAAGATTCGTTTGATGTAGATACAGGTATAAGGTTGCTTCAGTATGCTGGTCTTGCATGGTCTGTGGTAGATCTTGTTCCTTCAATCTTTTCTCAACTCAACTTGTGATCTACCGAATGCAGACTTTGTTTCCAGATAATCTTTTTGATCTGATACAGCCTTGGTTTGATTTTTCGTTCAAAGGGGTACTTTTGTCAATCTGATATGGTTAGAATGGCTCTGTGATGGGATTTGATATAATGTGCATTGTATTATTCTACAACCAAATTCTTTATTTTGTAGTAGTGTTTTTTTCTTTGATGAGCTAATAGTAGTAGATATATTGAGACAATAATGTATATAGGTGTATTATTAATTTCTTGTTATTGTTTATATGAGTTTTTTAATATTATTTTAGGAATTTTGTAATCGTAATTGATACAGTAAAAATATAAATTTCACTGTACGATTTGTTCTGGGTTTATAATACTTTCATCGTTAAATGTTGCTAGAAGAAATCAGGACAAGAGTATCTTGATACACTAACTAATGAATGATGAGAATTGTTAAACGAAGAATGAAGAGTTGAAAATATACTATAGAGAACATTCGTCCTTAGAGTTGTCCGAATGCTTGGTAAACGAGTAAATTCAAATTTTATCTGTTTATGTCTTTAGGGGAAGGCGAGTTTTATGACTCAGATGTAGGCGATTTAGCTAGGATATCTTCTTTACCGTTTCTAACCCTTTTCCCTAGTCATCTATGATAACATTTAAGTGTCATTTATTTTTTCAGAGCTTTTACCTTTTCATCCGCAAATCATGTCTGCAGAAGAAGAGACACATCTAAAGTCTTCATCTGCATGGTAGAAGGCCGTTTGTTTTTTATGCTATTGAAGTACTCTTTCATTTTTTTTTATTTTTTTTTAAACTATTGTTTTATGATTTGAGAATATAAATCCTTTGTCAAATGATACTAAACTTTATCAAAATTTAGTATTTGTATGAAAAAAAAAAAAAAAAAAAAAAAAAAAAAAAACAATTTTTGTTTCGTCCCTTCATGGATGGTATATATCTCAAATGAAACTCGACCTTATAATTTTTCGGTTGGTAGATCTCCTTTGATGTCACTAGGTTTATTCCGGTATTTTTCATGTTACAAATTGAATAGTTTAATTCAATCTTGCAATATTCTAATTGAGTTTTTAAAATTAAGTGAATAATATGAATTAATTAAAGATATCATAAGTTACTAAAAGACCAATTATATAATACTAGTAGGGTATTCGCACGTTGCGGCGACTGTTAAATTTTCAGCAAAAAATGTTTTTCAGTTCTATTTTTAGGATACAATAATTTTACGGATGATGACAATTTTAGTTTTGAATAATTTTAAACAATAACAAGTTAACTCCTATAAAACATGTAGATTACTCACGTGATGTTATGGCAATACAGAAGCGGTAGATGTATGATGTTAAAGTAGTTGACAATGGCTAATAGTCGCAAGTTATTTTTAAAAGAAAGACACTATATCGAATTTGAAAAATCACTTACATCATGTTAAGAAAAATTTAGTTCTATAAACATAACCCATATTTTTATTTTTATTTTATTTATTATTTTTTTTTAACACTTTTATGAACTATTACTAATGTTTATTATATTTATCCCACATAAAGATAAAAGTAAAATAGTACTTATAAAAATAAAGAAAACCTAAATGTTCAAAAAATCATGTAATAAATATTAAGTCTTATAATTAGTGCGTTTGTTTTTTTTTGTCTGCCTCTTAACAGCCTCTGAACAGCCATTATGTCTGAATCGGTCAGACATTTTGGCGTTCAGACGGTTTGCTTTTTTTTTTTTTTTTTCGTTCAGACGCGTTCAGATGCAGTTAGATCTTAATGGTCAAGACTTGAGAGAGGTGTCTTAACGCGTCTGAATGCCTTTTGTTGACACAAAATAACCAAAAAAATAAAATAAAATAATTTCCCGTTCAAACATGAGTTTTTTTTTTCTCCGTTCAGATGCGTTTAGATCCAGACATTTACGCATCAGATTCAGATTCAGACGTGCGGTTCAGATTCAGATTCAGACCCTCTTAATAAACAAACACCACCTAATAAATATTAAATCTTATAATTAGTACTTAGCATTTCGCACATTTGCATCATTTGTTTTGAGAAAATCGTCCGATTTTTATAAAACACAGTTTTTAGTTTTTTATGGTAAGTTTGATAAAAAAAAATATAAAAGGTGCGTATGTTCGTTTTCGAGACACTCTTACGATTTAATAATATTTTTTGAACATTGTAATTTAGTAAGCATTTTGAAACTTTATTGATTTAATAATATCTTTATATTGAAAATAATAATACATTTGTTGTTATATCGGTTTGTATAATATGCTTAATAACTTGTATTTTACATTTATGGCGTGTATTAATAATATAATTAATTAGACATTGACCTGTCAAATTTTTATATGCATTGGTATATTATTTGCTTGTACACAGTTCTTAGTGATTTGTAGTTGCTTTAAATTTATTTATGGAAATCTTTAAACAAAAATTAGGAGAGAAGGTCTAAAATGCTTATATGTTGTAGAGATATGTGTAAAATATATAAAATAATATAAATTAACAGTTAGCACTTTGTACCTTTGCATCATTTACTTTGAAAAAATCATCTGATTTTAATAAAACACAGTTTTTAGTTTTTATGGTAAGTTTTATCAAAACAATCTAAAAGGTGTATATGTTGGTTCTCGAGACACTCTTACGATTTAATAATATTTTGCGAACATGTTATTTAGTATGCATTTTGAAACTCTATTAATTTAATAATATCTATGAGAATACATTTTAGGTTATATCGGTTTGTATAATGAGCTTAATAACGTGTATTTTTATTTATTTATAGGTTGTTTTAATAGTGTGATTATTTAGACGTTGACCAGTGAACTTTTTATATGCGTTGGTGCATTATTTGCTTATACATAGTGCTTAGTAATTTGTTATTGTTTAAAATTTATTTATGGAAATCTTAATAAAAAAATAGGAGAGAAGGTCTAAAATGCTTTATATGTTGTATAGATATATATGTGTTAAATGTAAAAAGTCATATATATTAGCACATAACACTTTGTCCTTTGCATCCTTTGCTTTGAAAAAATTGTCCGGTTTTTATAATACACAGTTTTTAGTTTTTATGGTAAGTTTTATCAAAAAAATGTCTAAAAGGAGTATATGATACTCTTACGATTTAATAATATTTTTCAAACATTATAATTTAGTATACATTTTGAAACTCTATTGATTTAATAATATCTTTACATTGAAAATGAGAATACATTTTGTGTTATATCGGTTTGTATAATAAGCTTAATAAATTTATTTCTCATTTAGGGGGTGTTTTAATAATGTAACTAATCAGACGTTGACAAGTCAACTTTTTATATGCGTTGGTGTACTATTCGCTTGTACATAGTGTTTAGTGATTTGTATTTGCTTAAAATTTATTTATGGAAATCTAGAAATTCCACGGTTTAACATGCTTAAAAGCTAAGGATATAATGTATGTATTTCGAAGATTAAAGCTATTAACTCTGCGATTTTTGTCGCGCCTTGTCTTTTCCAATTCAAATTGACATGAGATTGGCACCCACATTTTGCGACACAAAACAAGCAACGAAAGTTATGTAACACCGTTATCTTCGCGTTGAACAAGAGTTAGATGTGTATCACTCTCACAATCTGGCAATAATGAAATTGGACAGATTGAATAAACTTTGTTTTAACGACTCTTCCAGTGTGTTCTTGAGTTCAAAATTGGGAGGAAAAGAAAAGATCCGGGAAGAACTAATAATGATGTTGTGTTCTTGAGTTTTTAAGTGGGAGGAAAAGAAAAGATCCGGGAAGAAGATGGGAGGAAGATCTAGTGTTTTTTTGGGGAAGAAATGTTTCGCCCAATTTTGGGAAGAAGAGGAGAGAAGAGAAGTGATTGTATCTTCTCTTCTCTTCTTTTATGAAGATACTCGAGAACACTTCATGTGATTTTTCATATCAAGTACAAAAGATTTCTTGTTGTAACATGGCTATGTTTGTTGCAACATAATCTATTTCTAATCCAATAAAAATGTTTTTAATAAAATGAATGATTTGTTGCTGAGTGTTAAAAAAGGTTATACCGAGTATTAATTACACATACACATGTGCTGTGATAGGTATTGATTATATCTAATGCCACTTAGACCAAGAGTAGTGGGGAGGGAGTGGGTTGGGGCATTTGTTGACACTTGGCGGTGAGAGAAGAAAGGCGTTGAAGCAAAATTGGGGGTAATGCTTCAACGCCCGTTTTATATATTGTTAATATCACCATCATCATCAACACACACACACCAACAAAACCAAATAGTAGATCTTTATCATCAACCCAAACAAGATCATATCAACCTTTTTTTCAAATCAAATCATCATAACAAGATCATATCTCTTCGATCAGTGTTGAATGGGTCTCACCTGTTGAAGCTTCGATCAGTGTTGAAGCTTAGTAAACTTCGATCAGTGCTACTATCACCATCATCATCATCATCATCATCATCAACCCAAAAAGACCTTCCTTTTTTCCTTTCTCTTTTATTTTGTTTTAAGTTCTATTTTAAAGAATAAAAATGAATAAAAAATCAAACATACAAACTTCAACGCCCGTTGTTGGATCAACGGGAGTTGATTTTTTTGGGATTCAACGGGATTCAACGCCCCATGGGGGTGGAACAACGGGCGTTGAAAGGGCAACTAAGCGCACTTCAACGCCCCACTACTCTTGGTCTTAGCAGCCGCCCACTTTTCTTTACTCACTTATGCAGCCACAAAACAAACACAACTCGTCCCTTTCTTCTTTACTTATTAAACCGAATCAAACACTTACCTTTAATTTTCTTGTCATCTTCTTCTTGCTTAATCCGAATAGCAAACCACTACAAACCACAAAAAGACCCCATTTTTGTTCATTCTCAGTCGAACCACACAAGGACGAGCCTCAAGATCATTTAAAAGAAGGACGAGCCTCAAGATCATTTAAAAAATAACGGGTAAAAAAAAAAAAGGTGATATATAAACGGTAATATTACCGTTTAAATTAAATGTGGGACCAGATTTGTCAGGAGGAAGCCTCGCTGTGCAGACGAGGAGCTGCTCCACGGCGAACTCCAGCGGTGTCACGGCGAGGGAAGGCGATGGTTCCAGCTCAGCATGGCGAGCCACAACGAATTCCATACCGATTGCTCTAAGAGCAATAGGTGTAATGGCAAGCACAACTTACTCATTCGGGCCCCACGGGGTACCACGTCACCATGACATACCTCCCTTTACAACCCCCCTTTCAATAACATACCACAACTTACTCATTTGGGCCCACCACTATCTATTTTACCACCAAATCCGATCCAGCAACCAAAAAAGAAAAGCAAGAAAACTAAAAAAAAAAAAAACATTTGATAACGTTTAATAACGTTTATATTTGTTACCTTCTGACAAAAAGTACAACTCCAAAGCTCGTCGTGCAGACGAGCAAGGGATGAATGGCGAGGCACGGCGAGGGTGGGCGGTACAATGGCGAGGCATGGTGACGGAGCCACGTAGGCACGACGAGGGACGAAGATCACTACACCATTTGCTCTAATGGACATATTAGCTGAAAGCCTAAAACCATTAAGTGAAGTGAAAAACAAGTGAAAGAAACTAATCGAAAATAATTTCGTAACTATTTTTTTGTAACTTGTCAATTGGTTAATCAGATAAACACAATTTAAGCTAGTTAAACAACCTTGATACCAGGGTGAATCTTTACTTGGTACATTACAACATTTCTTTATTTTTATTTATTTATTTATTTTCATTTTTGGTAACCATGGTTTTTATCATTTGGCCGACTAATTTACGGAGTTTGAATTCATCGTTACACAGACTCAAACCAGGTAAAACCCTCCACGTGTAAGGGTTTTTTAGAGTTATTTAGATCTAACAGAAATTAAACTTAAAAAATTTATAACGAGTATTACACATTCATATCTGGTGTGATAGGCATTGATTATATTTATGGGTAAGTTATGAGCTATATGGGGACATATAAAAAACATCATAATCTCATAGCTAAAACCTTTCAGTAAAGTGAAAAACAAGTTAAAAGAACTGATCGAAAACAATTTCGAAAGTAGTAACTACTTTTTTGTGACTTGCCCAATTGGTTATTACCGTAGATAAACCAAAATTGGCTACTTGTCTTGATCTACAGATTCCGGCTATAGATGATATTCGGATGTTGTTAGACTGGGTGGAGGGCTAGGCTTCTATTTCAGATTCAAAGATAAGAAAGGTTGTGGGTGTGATCATATATACCATGATATAGATGCTTTAGCGTTAAAACAGGATCTGAAAATGAAGAAAAGTGATGTTTATGATAATATAGCCATTCATTCTTTTGATTGGTATACGAATAGATGTCGTAATTGTAACGTTGCTTGGACATTGTAGTTAAAACCTAATGTTGCAATAATTTTTGTAATTTTACTTGTTTCTCTCTAGCTTTTCAATATATTTCCGCTGTAAAAAAAAATAAAAAAAAATGGTTATAGATGTTACTCCGTATAAATTAGTATAGATATAGATGTTATTAAGTTTTCCATTATTTGTTTATAGGTTTGTATTATTTTGTGAATTCTTGTCATATAATAATATAAAAATAAAGGGTCAGGATTATCACACATATAGATTTTGGTGCCTATAAATAGCATTTCAATTCATGCATTACCATAGAAATCCTTGCAAAAATATCATCTCTCGATATTTAAATTTCTTAGTTTATTATTTAGAGAATGAAGAAGTTTTCTGCTTCATTGATCATGGTGATGGTGCTTAGCACCATTCTTATGGTCGAAGTGCAAGTGAGCATCGCGGATAATTGTGACCCGTTGAAACTAATCTCATGCCTTCCAATCTTCCATCGATTACCGGTAATAAGGCACCAGCGCCAGGTTCTCCATGTTGCAATAGTCTACACGCAGAATCAGAATCGTGTCTATGTAACTATGTGAAGAACCCCGATTATGAAAAGTATCTTAAAATGCCAGGTGCAGGAAAAGTTGCACAAGCTTGTAGCATCACATGGCCAGACCCCAATACTTGTAGTTAATCTTATGCATGTATAACTATTATAACTAAGTATATCGTTTGTGAGTTAATTATAGGATCATCGCATCTTTTTAAGCTGTTAGATGTCCTTTATCAGTGTTAGTGTAGTTAATCTTATGCAAGTATAACTATTATAACTAAGTATATCGTTTGTGAGTTAATAATAGGATCATCGCATCTTTTTAAGCTGTTAGATGTCCTTTATCAGTGTTAAAATGGAGTATGAATTTATTTTTCATATATTCTTATATATGTGTTTGACCCAAAGCTTCATTTGCTACATCGTTTAGTTTTCTAAATGAAATTTCCATACATACGGCTCATTGCGCCGCAATTAATAAAAAGGATTTACAAATTATGATAGTAGAACTATTTTGAAAGTTAACATACAACATTAAATTCGTTATTAAATGGCATCGATCCATTAATCAAGGGAAATAAAAGTTTAGTTTTGATAAGAGAAGAGAGTGAACTCTAATACTTTACAATAAAGGAGTGGAATTTTGAATTTGACGATTCTAATTTTCAAATTTACATTTTTTACAATACTCCAGTCTTTTATACAATTTTTAAACCGTGTTACGTTTTTCGCGAACAAAACAGTATTGCGCACAATATCATACATATTTTTGTTTATCTTTTTTTACGCTTTTTGCATCATTTTCATAACCAAATTAATGTTAAATCATTTATTATACGATGTACGTTACGTGTAAAAGTAAATATAAAAGGAGATGCTAAATAACCAGTACATGTAAGGAGATATCGCACCAACGAGTTACCGTGTAGCAAAGTTTTCCACAAGTTAAACTTTCAAATGTTATATATGCTCGCCGTAAAAACTATAATTCAATTTTGACAGTTTAGGCATTTTAAACTAATTTAGTATTTGTATGAAAGAAAGGAAAAAAATTGTTTCATCCCTTCAGTATATCGTATATATCTCAAATGAAACTCGACCTTATAATTTTTCGGTTGGTAGATCTCCTTGATGTCACTAGGTTTAAGACATTTCGGTATTTTTCATGTTACAAATTGAATAATATAATTCAATCTTGCTGTATTCTAATTCAGTTACTAAAATTGAAGTGAATAATATACATTAATTAAAAAAATATCATAAGTTACTAAAAGACCAATTATATAATACTAACAAGGTACTCGCGCATTGTAGCGACGAGTATTATGTAATTAAAATTTTAGACGAGAAACGTTTTTCAGTTTTATTTTTATGATCCAATAATTTTACGGATGATGACAATTTTAGTTTTGAATAATTTTAAGCAATAACAAATTAACTCATATAAAAACTATAGATTACTCATGTGATGTTGCCAGAATACACATGCGGTAGAGGTATGAGGTTAAAGTAGCTGATAGCATGTAGTCGCAAGTTATTTTTAAATAAAGAAACTATATCAAATTTGAAAAATCATTTATATTATGTTAAGAAAAATTTAGTTCTATAAAAATACACCTTATAAGTTTTTTTGAACACTTTTATATCTATTCCACATAGATAAATTTTGGTAAAAGGGATTCACCCTAGTAAAATAATCCCACATAGATAAAAGATACAAGTAAAATAGTCCCACATAGATAACTTATAAATAAAGAAAACCTAAATGTACAAAAAATCATGTAGAGTAACTTTGAAGAGTATACTTATTACTATCTACGTCCCATAAAAACTGTCCACTTTGACTTTTTTAAGACTTTCTTTTCAACTTTAATCTTAAATATTTTTGTTTACGTTATATAACACTTGATGAAAAATATATGAATGGATTGGGATTTAAATGTATTTTCATTGGTATGATTTTCATCAGTTATTATACAACGCAAACAAAAAAATTTGCGGTCAAAATTAAAAAATAAAGACTTAAAAAGTCAAACTGGACAGTTTTTATGGGACGGACGGAGTATTATATAAATATATGTAATAAATATTAAATCATATAATTAGCGCTTAACACTTTGCACATTTGCTTTGAGAAAATCGTCCGATTTTATAAAACACAATTTTTAGTTTTTATGGAACGTTTTATCAAAAAAAATCTAAAAGGTTTATATGTTGGTTCTCGAGACACTCTTACGATTTAATAAGATTTTCGAACATTGTAATTTAGTATGCATTCTAAAACTCTATTGATTTAATGATATCTTTACATTGAAAATAAGAATACATTTTGTGTTATATCGATTTGTATAATAAGCTTAATAACCTGTATTTTTCATTTAGGGAGTGTATTAATAATGTAATTAATTAGAAGTTAAGCAGTCAAATTTTTATATGCATTAATGTATTATTTGCTTGTACATAATGCTTAGTGATTTGTAATTGCTTAAAATTTATTTATGGAAATCTTAAAAAAAATAATAATAATAATAAAATGAGAGAAGGTCTAAAATGCTCTATATATTGTATAGATATGTGTAAAATATACAAAATCTTATAAATTAGGGTAAACTGCAAAAAATGTCCACGTGGTTTGTCATTTTTGCGAAAAATATCCTCGAACAAACTTAATAGCGAAAATGTCCCCGTGGTTTTCCATTTGGCTAAACAATGTCCATTTGGTTTCCACTTTGTAGCAAATCGTCTATCTTGGCTAACGCTCGTTACATTTCACCGTTAGTGAGTCCCCACACGCGTTCCACGTGAGGGTATTTTCGTCAATTCCATTTTCCTACCATTTCTACACCTGCTACCTTCCCAAGGACAATTTTTGCACACATATTCACAGGGACATAGTTTGCAACTAAACTTTATCATGTATAAACCGATCAAATCACACACAAACACTTTCTATCTTGTTTCAACCGATCAAATCACACACCAAACACATACCATTGAGAACTTAGCAATCATGCAAAATCAAACAACACTCACAACCAAAATGGTAGTGGTCTCCCCACTTTGGAAAATTTGAACTCCCAAGTTCCCGACTCATGAGCTTGGTCCTATTTATGGTAAGCTTAAATGTTTTAAGGTGTCATTTATTTTTACTCGAACATGCAAGTGTGCGTTGTAGGTTATGCGATTTTCAAACTTTCAATTTGTTATTTGTTTTTGTAACCAGATTCTAATGGTACACTGTTCACTCTAAAAATCCACCACAATGGGGTCTTCACAAATCCACCAAATCGAAGATATTGGTTCACACATATAGCCTATATAGACCTGATTAATGTTGACTATTTCTCCATTCAGTAGTTTGTTGGGATATTAGACGAGCTAGGATTAAGGGATAATAATATCCCGTTCACACATTTTAGGATCCCTGGGGAATCTATCGATCATGGGTTGGTCCCATTGACGAGTGTGGAAGATGTCGTGACATTGTTTAAATGCGTCCCTTGGTTTAAGGAAATAAAGGTTTACATTAAAGAGGATTTTTCATCAGTCGAGCAACATTTGTTGGACATGAGGAGTAGTCGTGGTAAGGGTGTTGTGATTGAACATATAGAGGAAGGTGATGTTGATGCGGATAATTGTAAACACAAGAAGTTTTACAATCCTCCTAGGCAGAGTACATAACCGTTGTAGTGTAGTATAGGTAAGACACGCAAGATTGATCGTTCTCTAGGGGAATAGTAAGGTAGGCTCGAAGGTGATGTTGATGCGGATAATTGTACACACAAGAAGTTTTACAATCCTCCTAGCCAGAGTACCTAACCACTGTAATGTAGTATTCGGGATTAATCGTTCTCTATGGGAATAGTGAGGTAGGCTCGAAGTGTATGACGAATTAAGTCTAAGGGTTGAGGGATGATTATTTTTGTATTTTATATTTTATATGAAAGCAAGTAAAATCTCGGGTTTTGGAAGAGTTTGGTTTTTAAAAACTAATAATAAAACTAATCTAAATATGCAGAAAAGTAAATTGGTGAACTTCGTATAATAGGTAAAGTGTATTTACTTAGAATCTCATTACTCCCTAGCTATCTTTTACTGATTAGTCGAATTTGTCACGTCCTTGTTTAATTAGAGCGTTATATTCCTTAATATCAATCGAGGGTTGGTTACTCCCTAACTCTATGAACTATGTTCTAATTGAGCGGCGCCTGAGAATGCCCTTTTAACTCTCCATTTCCACAATGCAAACACAATTCAAGCATTAAATACAACGAACATCAAGTTAATAATAACTACGCGTTTAGTCGGACGTTCAAGCTAGTAATATATTTGACCTAACCAGTTTTCCTACTCCTAATGAAAAATCGCAACTAATTAAACAATAATCGACACATAATAATCAATACCTAGGTTTCATGCAATCCTAAGCAAATACTAATAAATCTAGCCTAGCATAGTAATGAAAAGAAAAGCAGATAAAGGAATCAAGCAATCACAAGTAAACATAATTGAATGATTGTTTAAGTAGTAACTACTTTTTGTGACTTGCCCAATTGGTTATTAGATAAACAAACATTGGCTACTTGGCTTGATCTACATATTCCGGTTATAGTTGATATTTCGATGTTGACAGACTGGGTGGAGGCTTCTATATCAGATTCAAAGATAAGAAAGGTTGTGGGTGTGATCATATATACCACGATATGGATGCTTTGGCGTTTTAAAAACAGTATTGCTTTCCAAGATCCGAAAATGAAGAAAAGTCATATTTATAATAATATAGTCACTCATTCTTTTGATTGGTGTACGAATAGATGTGGTAAGTTTAACATTGCTTGGACATTGTAGTTAAAAAACCCAATGGTGCAATATTTTTTGTAATTTTGCTAGTTTCTCTCTAACTTTTTAATATATTTCCGCCAATAAAAAAAAATGGTTAAACAACTTAAATAACCAAGAAGCATTTCGTTTCCGCAAGACTCAATAATTTGCTTTGATCTACAGACATTAATAAATTCATACCTAGATTAAATATTCAGAATCATTGAATAATAGTTAGTTAGTTACAACTAAAATAAACTATTCTACCGAATGTGACCGTTTTTGTTAGAACACGAGCAAAACAATTTTATGAAAAACTTTTGAATATGGCTCACCCTTTACCCTTTGGCAGCAACCATTTACAACAATAGCCTGGTATACGCGCGTCGCGTCGGCGGGTACCCGTGTAACCAAATAAACCACAATATCATACAATTGAAGCATCACAATCATTTTAATACATTATAGTAGTACATGCGTAATGCATCAAAACCAAAAAGAGATAAAGCAACAATGGTGGTGTTTTGGTACACGGTAATAGTGATGACACGTCGTAGTTGGTGATAATTTGAAGACAAAAACAATGTCAATTGATTGATGTTAAAAGACTTGATAAGACATGTTCTAACATAGTAACATATAACATTTTCAATGTCACCACAATCTAAGTTTATAACCCAAAATTTTCACTCCAATCCGTCCAATCCTATGCAACTTGATTTGAAAACTCAATAACTAATCTGTTATTGCTTTGAATCTTTGATTTCGTAAGCATCAACGTATTTTTTTATTGGGGTTTTTGTCTTTTTGCATTAGGTTTCATTTTATTTTATTTGGTTTCGTTATTTCGTGCTTGCTGTTCGGTGACTGAGCAATCATTGTTAATATTTATTACATGGGTATTATGTAGGTCGGTTAAGCTGCATTTTTTTTGTATTAGAACCCTAATTTAGGGTTTCGTTATTTATTTTTTCATCCTCTCGTTTGGTTTCTGGTTTTTTGAGTTCTGGTTCATGGGTACGAGAGTTACGGATAATGGCAAATCGTTGTTAAGTAGTTTGGCATCTAAGGGTATGGGAGATGAAGCGAAAAGTGTACCGCTTTTAGGGGGTCATTTAAGCCCTAAATCGTATTTATTTGATCAAATATTGCCCTAAATCGTTCCTTTTGTCATTTTAGGTACTTTGGAGAAGAAATCTGGAAAAGGAAGCATTTTGGACATTTTTGGAGCATAAAAGTGAAGAAAACGACAAAGTCTCTAAAGCTGCTGGAAAAGTACACTTGACGGCGTCAAGGATTGTCATGGCTTGGCAAAAGAGGTGGATATGACATAATACACGTGACGCGCCAGAGAGTTTTACAATGGAAAGTCTGACGGCGTCACCCATTAAGGTGATCAAGGCCATCACGGTTTAAGCTAAAGAGAGACGGCGTCAAGCCCTATTCTGACGGCGTCAACCCTTGATAGGCCAGAGCGGATTTTGGAGGATTAAAGAGGGACGGCGTCAGGAAGACCATCCGGGAACCCTAGCCGCGGCGAGGTGACGGCGTCACCTCCTACAACGTGACGCCGTCAGCCACTAAACTCTATATATAGTTTTGCAATTTTTATTCATAGTGTGCAACTTTGTGAGGAGAAACCCTAGACGAATTTTCTGCCATTTTTAATGGTTTTATACCCTTGGATCTCCCATGTTTAATTGAAGATAAGTAATCACTTAATCAATCAATATGTCTATGTGTTGTTTGATTATATCTTGTTCTTGTCTTTTAATTAACATGCTAGGCTAGATTTATCTTGTGTTTGCTTAGATCTAATGAAACCTAACTATTGATTATTAGTTGTTGGTGTGTTATTAATTGTATTGGATGATTGTTTATCGATGTTAGGCTTAAGAAAACTGGCTAACCTCCTATACGGTAACTTGCTTGAACGTCTTAAGAAACATGAACCAATGCGTACTAAGGTTTTTATGGTTGTATTTAATGCATGAGCGAATTCTAGTGATCCCATGTTAGGAGCTTCTTAGCCGGCTCGACATAGGAGTGAAGTAGGAGCTTGTAGAGTTGGGGAAGTACGTACGCCACCCCACGATTGGTATTAAGGAATACACCCGTCATCCACGCAATTAATACACACTAATCAACCGGTAAAAGATAGTTAGGGAGTAAGGAAGTCTAAGTAAACACATTTCTCCCCATATAAGTTCCACAACCTTTTCATTTTCAGTTATTTTATTTTATTTGCATTTGTAGTTATTTGGGTTAGTTGACTAGCAACTAATTCCGCCCACTCCTTCAAACCCGAGATTTTACTTGCTTTCATAAAAATATAAAAATACAAAAAGAATCTTCCCTCACCCTTAGACCTATTAGAGTAGTTTTTCAATCCTAACGACACTATTCCCCTAGAGAACGATCAATCCCCCGGTACTTGCCACTTCACTATACTACATCGGTCAGGTACACTGCCTGGTGGGGATTGCAAGCCTCTTGAGATCCCTCGAGAGGTAAAACCTGTTGTAAGGTCGCAAAACCACGCATCAAGTTTTTGGCGCCGCTGCCGGGGAATAGTTATTGTTTAGGTTGAATTTTTATTTTATTAGGTCTACTCACTAGATTCCTTTCTAGTGAGTTTTTTATTTTATTTTTCTAGGTTTTCTTTAGTCTATCTTTTTTCTTCGTTTCTTTGTTCGTAACCATTACCATCCGACATCATGGAAGGTGGTAATATCCTCGATCCCAACAACCCACCACCACAACAACACCCACCTCCTAGAGCCCGTACCTTAGGAGACTACTCTCGTCCTAGCCACCATGGCTATCGAAACACCATTGAGCTCACTCAAGGAGCCAATGTCACTCCCTTGCGATCCGACACCATCCGGTTGGTGCAAAGCGGATGCGCATTCCATGGACTTCGTTCCGAAGATCCTAATCAACATCTCAAGGACTTTCTCAAAATCGTTGATTCTATAGACCTTGATGTTGCTACTCGAGAGACGACCCGACTGCGTCTCTTTCAATTCTCTCTGCGGGACCAAGCTAGTCAATGGCTAGAGCGTCTACCCGCAGGATCCATCACCTCTTGGGATGATCTCACCACTCGTTTCCTCGCTCAGTTTTTCCCACCAGGAAGAACTACCAAGCTAAGGAATGATATCTTGATGTTCCAACAACGTCAAGGCGAAACCCTCTATGAGGCATGGACTCGATTCAAGGACTTACTCCAAAAAGTCCCTCACCATGGTATAGAACTTTGGCTCCAAGTCCAAATCTTCTATGACCATATCAATCTCTCCACGAGGCAAACCATTGACCAATCGGCCGGTGGTAAGCTACGTGATCTAAGTGCGGAACAATCATGGGCTCTCCTAGAAGATCTTGCTCTTTATGACAACGAAAGTTGGAGTGATCCCCGTGATTTGAATAAAACGGTCAAGGCAATATCTTTGCCTTCGAACAATTCAAGCACTTCCGACCGTAGGATCATAGAACTTGAAGACCAAGTCAAGTTTCTTATGAAATCCTACGAGGCTCCTAAACCTTCAAGCCAAGTGAACAAAATCACTTCTTCATGTGAATTATGTAGTGGTCCCCACGACACTCATGATTGCATGGAACTCCCCGAACAAGCTTTTGCGGACTACGCATCCTCGCGTACCGACGGAGCGGGAGACAAGTGGTACACTTTCAAACCCGAGCCAAACCCCTACGGTGATTCATACAACCCCTCATGGAAAAATCACCCAAACCTTAGGTGGAAACAAAACCAAAACGCACAACAAACCAATTCTTCCAACCCACCTAATCGTTTCCAATCAAGCGGTTCCAACTCGAACCGTACTTTCAACAACAATCCTTCCAGCAATGGTAGTACCAATAACTTTGAAGGATTGATGTCCCAATTTATGGCATCTCAAGAAGCTCGTTTGGCCAAGTTTGAATCCGAATTCAATCAACAACAAACGGAGAGGACCAATAAAAATTGACAACTTATGAAAGCCCTCAATAACCAAGTGCTATCACCTCTAGTCATAAGGACGCTAGGAAACAAAATAGCGGACCCAAGTAAAAGACCTTCTTCAATTCCAAACAGTCCACTTCGTCAACATTGTCACTATTAAACCAACTTGATAGGAATGAGGATAATAGTGAACCTGAGGATGATTAAGAAAGTCGAGGTTGATAAGGGAAGTTAGGAAAAGTGAGATTGAAGAAGTAGATGATGATGAGGACTACTTCAATAGGCTACCCACTAAGGAAGAGCGCGCATATCATACAGACTTATTCGATGACTCGAGCACACATACTTTCCTAGTAGAACCAATTATAAAAATAGGCGACCCTTCTAATCTCAACATACATGCAACATCGGACATTGCATGTGTGGAAAGCTTACATCGACCTTAGATCGCCATAAACATCATGACTAGAGCCACTACAACTTGATAATGAAAAATCAACTTGGGTATAGGATGTTCCCTGATAAGGGTTGGATGAGTAACTTCACGGGAAGAGTTAAGGGATTACCGGTTTATGTAGGAAACTTCACCTATGTCACCGACTTTGTAATTGTAGAAGATATCCGCCCAATAGTCGATGCATGCTTAACTCAAGTAGTTTTTGGAAAACCATTTGTTGAGGTCTCTAGAATGACTTATGAACCTTCCTTAGGGATAGTTAGATTTAAGGATGAGACCGATGAGGTAAACTACCAAATGCCATATAAGATAGAGCAATTCCAACACTTGTCAAATATTGAGAAGGAGCTTAAGCAAGCGGTCTACTATAGGAATGATGAAGATAGAAGTAATGGAGTAGACTATGTTATGGAAAGGATATCCGGTTTCTACAAGGATTGTTTGAAATTAGGACCGGAATATAAAACCGGAAATGAGGATGGCCTAGAAACCGTGACCAATGATGGAATCACGTAATGTACGTGACTTTGAGTCTAGCTACAAGACTCGTTAATAAAGAAAAACGCTTCTTGGGAGGCAACCCAAGCTTTATTTGCTTTGTGTGTTTATTTATTTGTTTGTTTGATTTTATTTGTTTCCGTATGTATGATTAATTTTTATTATTATTGATTCATGTTCAAAAGTAAATTGTGAAAATGCTTTATCTTGTTTTTAACTTCGTCTTAACTACATATAAAGGTATTTTGCAAAAGATAAGTGTAAGGGAAATCCAAATCGGTTCATTAGAACAAATGAACATGAATCATAACAATAATAAATTAACATACATATTAGTAATTGTTTGAGTCAAATGCTTGTATCGAGTCATAATGATGTTTTGCAGGAATTCCAGGAAGTAAGGTATAGGTTTTTCCAGAAATTTTCTGGAAACTTAACATGAGAATTCTGTCAGATCGTTTCTGACGGCGTTAGGCATTACAACCTGACGGCGTCAGGTTTTAATTTTCTGAAATTTTTGAAAGTTTTGTTTTCATAAAAAGCTTTTATTAAATCTCTAACTTATAAACTCCAGGAATCTGCAAAATAATCATTCCACAAGCATTATATCCTTATATAGATTTATCCCGCCGATGTTATGCAGGTTTTCGTGTTTGTTTTCTCAGGTTTAACAGGTTATTTTGGACAAGGAAATGTATGTGGAATCAAGCTTTTGGCGATGCTTTAGTCTTGGAGCTTCTACTTTCTCTTGGAAGAAGATCTAACCATGTTACCTCTTTATCCACGAACGAATCAGGGGAGTATTTGATTTCATTCTTTTACCTTATTTACTTTTACATCTTGTTATTTGAACATTGGGGACAATGTTCATCTTAAGTGTAAGGGGGGGGGGGGGTTAAAGTACGATACTTTAGAGAATACAATTGTGCTTGATTTTTGTTTGTTTGATGGTAGATGTGTAATAAAACTGAGATAAATACCTGTTAAGGCAATTTTAGTGCCAAATTTAAATTTTTTTACAACATATAGGAGTGAAACTTTGGTCTTAATGAGCGTCTCATGGATAGGAGTTATATGACTAGCACAAAAACCGTACCACTAAAAAATTTTCCACCCCCAAATATGTGAGGTTCGCCCCTAGAATTGGTAGGAAAAGCATTTATGCTATGATGTGTGTACCGGTAGCACTTAGATTCTAGAACTTGCGTTAGGACCATTCCGAGGCCACAAGTGAGACTACATTCGTGTAGTTAGATTTACTACATGATAAGAGGCATTAGGATTAACCCATTGTTTTACACCTGTGTTTTTGTTATAATTACATTGGCTACATTGGTCAAGTAATTCTCCCACACCCTTTGCGTTGTACTCATTTTTAGTACACGATACCCCTAGTACACCCCTCAGAGCCTATCTTTTCGTTTCTAACTTTAAGCATTTTACTTAAAGGAAGAATTTGTTACACCCTACTTAAATGTACACCCAAATCGCCTTAGCCTACCTTGTATGCACTCATTTTTAGTGCATTATTGTGACAACATTTGTTTAAACCCTTAGTTAATTATCTAATTGATTACATGGTTGCTAAGTCGAGTCATATCCTTGTACATATTGTTTTGGGACGATTGGGACTCATGGGTAAAGTACTAGTGTAATGGAGTAATGGGGAAGAACAACATTATTACCCCCATATGTGCTAAATATTTTAAAAGTACTCCAAGTGTTTCGATTATCTTAATTCGAGTCATTAGAATAATTATTTGTAAAGTTATGTAAAAGTTCAAGTGTAAGGGGAATGCAACGCCCCTATGATGTATTATTTTGGATGGTAGGGCAAGAGTGTATGAAAAAAAAAAAAATATCAAGAAAAATACAAAAAAAATGAGAAAGAGAAAAGTAGAAATAAAAACATACGGACTACCATCCCGTTTATTTTATGTTTTTGTTATTTTGTTTTTAGCTTAAGTCGAGTCTAGTCTTGGCTTAGCAACGCCATATTGTACATGTAATTAATCAAGATCTTTAACTCGCCACCAGTAAAATATCCTTTATCCAACAAATCCGTGTTTATCATATCCCTACACCTAACGTTATAACCCATTTAAAAGCCCTCTTTGATAGTTTATCTTAGGTGCTTACGCCTAGTGGAGAAGGTTTTTGATCCTTTCCCAAGCCTATGGTAATCTATTTGCTATGACAGGTAGTGAGAGATATTATCCATTTTCATTTATGAGATTTACTTTGATGACACCTGAGAGATGTGAGTATCCAAACACTACTTGTGAGGTGCTAGTTTGTAATCTCCGTGCTTATTATGATTAAAGTGGAACGACTATTTGTTGTAATTACTTTTATATTAGCGTTAAATGACCCCTAACTTGTATTTTGATTAGAATAAAAGCGCATTTGCTTGAGGACAAGCAAATCTCAAGTGTAAGGGTATTTGATGAAGCGAAAAGTGTACCGCTTTTAGGGGGTCATTTAAGCCCTAAATCGTATTTATTTGATCAAATATTTCCCTAAATCGTTCCTTTTGTCATTTTAGGTACTTTGGAGAAGAAATCTGGAAAAGGAAGCATTTTGGACGTTTTTGGAGCATAAAAGTGAAGAAAACGACAAAGTCTCCAAAGCTGCTGGAAAAGTACACATGACGGCGTCAAGGATTGCTCCTGACGGCGTCACGGCTTGGCAAAAGAGGTGGATATGACAAAATACACGTGACGCGCCAGAGAGTTTTACAATGGAAAGTCTGACGGCGTCACCCTTTAAGGTGATCAAGGCCATCACGGTTTAAGCTAAAGAGAGACGGCGTCAAGCCCTATTCTGACGGCGTCAACCCTTGATAGGCCAGAGCGGATTTTGGAGGATTAAAGAGGGACGGCGTCAGGAAGACCATCCGGGAACCCTAGCCGCGGCGAGGTGACGGCGTCACCTCCTACAACGTGACGCCGTCAGCCACTAAACTCTATATATAGTTTTGCAATTTTTATTCATAGTGTGCAACTTTGTGAGGAGAAACCCTAGACGAATTTTCTGCCATTTTTAATGGTTTTATACCCTTGGATCTCCCATGTTTAATTGAAGATAAGTAATCACTTAATCAATCAATATGTCTATGTGTTGTTTGATTATATCTTGTTCTTGTCTTTTAATTAACATGCTAGGCTAGATTTATCTTGTGTTTGCTTAGATCTAATGAAACCTAACTATTGATTATTAGTTGTTGGTGTGTTATTAATTGTATTGGATGATTGTTTATCGATGTTAGGCTTAAGAAAACTGGCTAACCTCCTATACGGTAACTTGCTTGAACGTCTTAAGAAACATGAACCAATGCGTACTAAGGTTTTTATGGTTGTATTTAATGCATGAGCGAATTCTAGTGATCCCATGTTAGGAGCTTCTTAGCCGGCTCGACATAGGAGTGAAGTAGGAGCTTGTAGAGTTGGGGAAGTACGTACGCCACCCCACGATTGGTATTAAGGAATACACCCGTCATCCACGTAATTAATACACACTAATCAACCGGTAAAAGATAGTTAGGGAGTAAGGAAGTCTAAGTAAACACATTTCTCCCCATATAAGTTCCACAACCTTTTCATTTTCAGTTATTTTATTTTATTTGCATTTGTAGTTATTTGGGTTAGTTGACTAGCAACTAAATCCGCCCACTCCTTCAAACCCGAGATTTTACTTGCTTTCATAAAAATATAAAAATACAAAAAGAATCTTCCCTCACCCTTAGACCTATTAGAGTAGTTTTTCAATCCTAACGACACTATTCCCCTAGAGAACGATCAATCCCCCGGTACTTGCCACTTCACTATACTACATCGGTCAGGTACACTGCCTGGTGGGGATTGCAAGCCTCTTGAGATCCCTCGAGAGGTAAAACCTGTTGTAAGGTCGCAAAACCACTGTTAAGTAGTTTGGCATCTAAGGGTATGGGAGAGGAGGACATAAGCTCGATCTTGAACAAGTTTACTTCTAAGATGTAAAGCATGAATGGTTGTTAGGAACACATTTCATATTATCAAGTATCGGTCATAATTTATGTAATAGGTTGCTTATTATTTAGGTCTTTATGTTAGTTATTAAGGTTCGGCCTATGTAGAAGGCCCATGGGCCGTGGCCTTTTATTTATTAGTACTATTAGGGCAACGCCCTAACATCTTGTAATAACTATAAATACCCCCTCCCTTGAAGGGAAAGGTTGTTGGTTCATGGTTAATCACAATTCATTATTCTTATGCATGTTCCTTCCTCTCTCTCTCTCTCTCTCTCTCTCTCTCTAACTTTCTCTCTCTAGATCTATAACTTGTGTGATTAGATTTGTTACCTAACAAGTGGTATCATTCGCGAATGGGTAGATTAGGTTGTTTTAGATTAGATTTAGTAGAAAATTTGAAGATTTACACGTTCTGTCCTTCGAGTTAGAAGGTATTCTTCAAGTAAGAGTTGAAGGTCTTCGAGTTAGAAGAGATCCTTCAACTTAGTCCTTCGAGTAAGCTTAAGTTCTTCTAGTAAGAGTTGAAGTTCTTCGAGTTAGAAGAGTTCCTTCAACTTAGTCTTCTAGTAAGCATTAGTTCTTCGAGTAAGACTTCGAGTTAGAAGTACATCCTTCGAGTAACAACATCCTTCGAGTTAGAAGATTACTTTTAAGTTCTGTTTATACTTTTCGAGTTAGGAAATCAGAACTTCTTCATTTATAATTCTTCTACTAAGGGATTATATACTTCGTGTAATCTCATTCTTCGAGTAAGGATTCTTCGAGCAAGGTAGCTTCGAGTAAGAACTGTATTCTTCGAGCAACCACTTTTCGAGTAAGGAACTTCGAGTAGAACCAAATTCTTCGAGTAAGAACCACAACTGATTTATTCGAGTAAGAACAATTTCTTCGAGTTAGGACTTTATTATTCTACTAAGTATTTTTTCTTCAAATCTTCTACTTAGAAATCTAAACTACAACAACAACCTTCTTTATCCTAAAAGATCCATCATCCACAAGTTACTTTTACATAATGTCTCAACCACCGAACTACAGTTACTTCTACAATCAACAGCAGCAGTATTGTCAGCAACAACCGTATTCTCAACAACCATAGTATCCGCAACAACAAATCTTCATGCAACAACATCAATTTCTCCCACAACAACAATTCCCTCAACAACAACCATATCAACAACAACCGATGCAGTCCTACCCACTTCCAGCAAAACAACCACACTGGTTTGATCAGATGTGTGAGGCAATAAGTAGTCAACAATCAAGACACGAGGCTAGATCATTAGACACACCCCCTATGCTCACTCCGGGTAACTATGTGCAATGGGCAAGTCGATTTTTACGATTCATCGAACTCAAGAAACTGCATGGAAAATACATGAAAAAGGCTATCATTGAAGGACCATTTCAAGTGCCAACTACAACGGTTCCTGGAGATCCAAATACTATTCCTCCAAGAGAAGCAACTGTGACCCCTATTCCTGATGCTCAGCTTACAGCAGAACAATTACTTCATCGTGAAGCCAATGAACTTGCAATGTCTTACATTCTTCAAGGAATTCCTAATCCAATCTTCAGAAGTATTGATGCATAGAAGACTGCCAAGGACATGTGGGAACACGTTCATCTTCTCATGGAAGGCACTGAATTGAACCAAGAAGATATGGAATCAAAACTTTATCTCGAATACACAATGTTCATGATTGAAGCAGGAGAATCACTAGAGTCTTATTACCATAGGTTCACTAACATGATAAACGACTTGGATAGACATAACATTATTCTACCCAAGATTGCAATAAACACAAAGTTCCTCAGTTGTCTTGGTCCTGACTGGCAGAAATATGTCACATTTGTTCGTCAAGCAAAGAATCTACACAACGCATCTTATGGGTTGTTATATGATTATTTGAAGCATCATTAGTCAGAAGTTGATAAAGATAGAGCTGCTTGTGGTAGTTATTCACCGTCAACAACTCCAAACTCATTAGCACTAATAGCTCAATCCCATTTTGCTCCACAGTCAAACTAGGCGTTTGTCCAACAACAACATCACTTTGCTTATCCTTAACAAACCTCATCGAATCAACTCATTCCATATGAATCAACATCGCAATCAACTAACAATCAACTTTTTCTTTATGACAACACGAATACCATGCTTTACTCCAATGCCAACAGTGATGAAGATGATGCGTTCAATTCATTGAATGAAGGATTTGCGTTAATTTCTCGTGCTTTCAGCAAGTTCTCCAACAAATCCAACAACCGTCTTCGTACTTCATCCAACACTCAAAATCAAGCTGTTGTCCAAGATGGAAGAGTTGAGATTCAGAATAGAGCTTATGGAAGAAATGGATCGGGAGGTTACATGGGAAACTCTGGAACAGGACAAAGGTTTAATGCAGTAGGTGGCAGTCGGAACAATGCTGGTGCTCCACAGAGAAGGGCTGAGATTGTTGAAACCGGGAATCAAGAGATTGGAAATACAATGGTTAGATGTTACAATTGCAATGGAAAGGGTAATTTGGCTAGTGCATGCCCCAAACCGAGGACAAGAGGAAGTGAGAACCACAAGCAAGCACTACTTCTTGCTCTTAAGGATGAATCCGGGGGCACTCTTACTAAAAAAGAGAACAACTTCATGGCAAGTGCATACTCTGATGATGATATGGAAGACTTGGAAGCTAATGCAGCCGTGATGTTGATGGCCAACATGCAAGAATTGCACATGAGTGAAACAGGCCCAACATATGATACTAGTTGTCTGTCTCAAGTTCCTGATTCAACATGTCTAATCCATGAAATAATATCACTATATGCATCTGCATCAGCCGAAGACCAAATTGTTCAAACTGCTTCATTATTATCTCATCAAGAAGATGAACAAATGAACACAGTGGTTACATTTGATGAAGATCAAATTAACATCGTTATTTCCTTTGATGATCCACTTGATGATGATAATAATGATCAAATTGAAAAAGATGATCTTTTGCTTGGTCCAGATCCAGAACTCATGACCTTGCTATTGACCACCCAAACCCAGTTGGACTCACAGAAATCCCAGATTGATAAATGTAATGAGATAAATAGAAATTTAAAAGCAAAAGTTGCATTACTGACTAAGGATCTTGAGTGCTATAAAAACAACTTACTAATTATGAAACAAAAGAAAAACGCGAAAAAAGTTTTGAAGTTGCATTCCAAAAATCTTATGTGAAAGAACAAGAGTTAGAATATCAGATACGAGAATTAACTGTTTCCAAAAATGACTTGATTTCTCAAATGGAACAAGAAAAATTAGCTTTCAAACAACAGGTTGAACACCTACACTCTGAACTTTCAAAAACAAAAACAGAGTTGTCAACTTGTCAAGATAGTTTTTCTGAACACAAACAAGTATCTAGGAAACGGATTGATTCTTATCTTGAGGAAATTGTCGAATTGGAATGTAAACTCAAAGAGTTTCAAAAAGTTGTTTATAAAACTGGCGAGTCGGTAACAACAATTCAGAAGTTTACTCTAAAGCAAAATCCCCAAGGATATGGCTTTGCTATTGGGGATGACAAACCACGTTTTCTATACAAAGCACTCAAGGAAAATCCGAAGTTGTATAGTGCAGAACATCTTTTTGATGACTCTATTATGCGTGTTGTTGTACATAATTGTGAAGAAGAACAAGAACAGGAAGAAGAGAGTCGATCTAAAATGAGCAATGTCAAGTTTAATAAACCATTTGATTACTCAAAAGTACCTCATATTACCGACACCTTCATTCCTCAACAAGATAAAACAGAACAATCATGGTTTTTAATGCAAGTTAATCAATCTTCTTCTGAGGTTGGTCCTGTCAAACCAGTGGCACAAGTAAATGGTCCTTTACCAAATTCGGGTGTAATTGCACCATTACCAAAACAATGTCTTGTACTTAGATATTTTAATACGTTTAAGGAACACATTAAATTTTTGGAACAAGCAATTGAACATAATTCTGAGATAATAGTTTCTACTTTTCTTTCTCCCAATGAAAAAGAAAAGCGAGAAATTTTTCAAAAACAATTCTTGCCATATGTTCAACACTTGCGTCTTTGTGCTAAACACTGGGAACAGGAACTTCAATCAGAAGTAACATCCATGATGAACACTTTCAATGCAACTGAAAATGCGATCTCAAAACAAAAACATAGAAACAAAGTTTTACGGAAAGAAGTAGATCGACTCTTGGAAGATGTTCTTTGTTCTGATGTTATCTCTGTGTTCATAAATTCCATTTATGTGTCTTGCAATGCTATGCTTGTTGATGATCATTCTGCTGATACTGAAATGTTGAGACTTGAAGTTGAGAATTTAAAAAGAGAAAATGAGAGAATCAGCAAAGTCAATGATGATGTGCAAAATAAACTTTCAAAAGAGATTTTTCAACTCAATCAAAAGTTGCAATGGTGTCAAACTCAAAGTCTGGATTTTGAATTAAAGTTGCAAAGTAAAAAAGAATCAATGTCCTTTCAAAACAGTCATGCTTCCAAAGTTAAGAATCTTGAAAAAGAAAATGCTGTTTTAAAAAGTCAAATTTTCAAATATGAAAAGGACATTGATGAAGTTTGTCAAAATCGGAATGACAGTGTTCGCTTAAATCGAGAATTGGATTCAAAAATTCAACAAAAGAATCACATCATTATTGAACTCAAAGAGAAAATTAAATTACTTGAAAAAGGGAAGTTTGTTCACACAAATGTAATTGCACCAGGAATGTATAAAGTGGATAAAACACCTAGGCAAGCATTCCCTCAGACTAATAATTTGAATGCTTCGACTTCTACAGGAATAGTCACCCCTCCTAGCGTTAGCAGATCCAAGCCTAAAAGAAACAAAAAGAAGACTAGTATCTAGTAACATAAGAGCGGCACACTAAAAGGTCAAGAAATAGAAGACCACCTTAGGAGTTTGAATAAAAAGCATGTTGTGTCTGATGTATAATCAAACTTAAAAACTTGTAATTCTAATCCTGATGTAATGAATGCTAAAACCTTGAATGTTTTGAATGTTTTGAATGTTGATGCTTCTTGTGTGTTTTGTTTAACAAGCATGTTATCTGGTGATCATAAAAAGTGTGTTGCAAAGTTTCTTTTGTCTCGTAATCAGAAACATACATATAGCATTTCCTCTAGGCCCACTACTGCTACTAAGTCAATATTAGGAAAACCGCCAAGTATAGTTTCTAAGAATGCCGTAGACAAAACCATAGTTGCTACTAAAACAATCCAATCACCTAGTGCATTCACTAAGAAGAAAGCTGAAATTAGTTGGACATGGAAATGTTGGCTACAATGGAAACCTAGTTTTACTAGGTTACCGAAAGTGCTTAATAGTTGTGCTACTAACCCAACGGGTTCCACCGTTACCATCTCTCCATCTGCGTTGTCTTCATGTGATGCAGGTGATTCAAATTGTTCTTTGGATTGTTGATAGCGGCTGTTCCCGACATATGACAGGCAACCTCAAACTTTTAGTAAACTTTGTTGCAAAGTTCATAGGCACTGTCAGATTCGGGAATGATCATTTTGTTGCTATCATGGGCTATGGAGACTATGTCAATGGTAATATCGAGATTAGCCGTGTATATTACGTCGAAGGCCTTGGACACAACCTTTTCTCAGTAGGACAATTTTGTGATGGTGATTTGGAAGTTGCATTTAGGGAGAAAACTTGTTTCGTTCATGATTTACAAGGAAACGATCTCATGACGGGCAAACGTGGAACTAGTCTCTATACCATTTCTATGTCTGACATGACCGCTTCTTCTCCCATATGTTTACTCTCCAAAACACATTCAACAAAATCCTGGTTATGGCACAAACGACGGTCTCATCATAATTTCAAGACCATGACAGAACTTGCTCGTCATACACTAGTCAACGGTCTTCCAAGGTTTCGGTATGCAAAAGATCACCTATGTCCCACATGTGAACAAGAAAAAAGTACTCGTGCTCATTTCCCTTCTAAAATAGAACACAGTACTGATCATGTTCTACAACTTCTACATATGGATTTGTGTGGCCCAATGCGTGTTCAAACAATCAACGGTAAACGCTACATATTGGTAATTGTCGATGATTTTTCCAGAGGACTTGGGTCCACTTTCTATGAACTAAAGATCAAGCTCCTTCGATGATCATCACTTTTCTCACTAAAATTCAAGTTCAGCTTTGCAATACCGTCAAAAAAGTCAGAACAGATAATGGAACTGAATTTAAGAATCAAACTCTTTGAGATTATTTTGAGAAAGTAGGAATTGAACACCAAACATCTATTGCTAGAAGTCCAGAACAGAATGCGGTTGTCGAAAGATGCAACAGGACATTAGTGGAAGCTGCAAGGACGATATTAATAAACGCTCAATCACCTGATTACATATGGGCTGAAGCTGTCTCCACTGCTTGTTACACGCAAAATCGTTGTATGATCACCAAAAGGCATCACAAAACTCCATATGAGATTGTTCACAACCGTAAACCGAACATAAATTACTTTCATGTATTTGGGGCCCTTTGTTACCCAAATAATGATCGTGATGATCTTGGAAAACTGAAAGCCAAAGCTGACATTGGTATCTTTATTGGATATTGTGAGAACTCTAAAGGTTTTCGTATCTGGAACCGTCGCACTAGAGTAATTCAAGAGACAATACATGCTAATTTTGATGAGCTCACAGAGATGGCTTACAAGCAAAACAGCTTAGGACCCGCTACTAACCTTCTGAATTTTCCCGATCAATCAGCTGCACCACTCTCCCTCAACCGTAAGGATTTGGAAAACTTGTTTGCTCCACTGTTCGATGATTCTTTTGCAAGTCATGCACCAGATGTATCTACAAGTTCCGCTGCACAACCTGATCATAATCCAGTACCTGATACACCTGCTACTACAACAATAACAGTTGCTACAAATGCACCTCCAACTGAATCAACAGAAGAACAAACCGCTTCCAATACTAAGAATGCAGCTGAAGATCTCCTATAACAAGTAGTATCCGCACCTGCAAATTATGACGGAAATGCATTCTTTAATCCATTTGCTCCGGCTCCAACCGTTCTCGATATTGTTGAGTCGTCAACAAGCAACTTGGATCCGTCTAATCTGCACAATAATTTTCAACATTACCCTTCAACCCACAAATGGACAAGAGACCATCCTTTAGTAAATGTGATTGGTAATCCAGAAAATCCAGTCATGACACAAAAAAGACTTCACACAGATGGTGAAACATGCATTTATGCACTTACCGTCTGTCAAGCAGAACCAAAGAATATTAAAGAAGCCTTGACTTATGAAAATTGGATTGAATCAATGCAAGAAGAACTTGATCAATTCAAACGTCTTGAAGTTTGGGAATTGGTAGAACGACCAGATGAAGTCTATGTTGTCGGAATTAAATGGATTTGGAAAAACAAACTGGATGCTGATGGAACAGTTATTTGTAACAAATCTCGTCTGGTTGCCAAAGGTTTTAGCCAAGAAGAAGGCATTGACTTTCGAGAATCCTTTGCACCAGTGGCTAGATGTAACACCCCCTAAATTATAAGTTAACAGCGGAAGACTAATCGGGGTATTACGGGAAGAATCTTTGTCATAATAATAGAAAATGGCTCAAAGGAGGCGTTTTAAAAGTACTTGTTATTCAAATCAAAGTTGAAGTACAAAATGTGAAAATATCATAGTTAAAACATCCCATAAAAGGGTGCAGTAGTTTAAAAGTGAATGACATGACTTATTTTATTTTACACCACATTAAAACCCTTGGTTTATTGCCCGCTCCGTGCCTTGTCTGCTCCGCTAATTACCTGAGATAAACATGCTAAAAGTTAACAAAATTGTTGAGTGAAATCATAAAGTTTGTAATAATAATGAGTTTGAGAACACACGTAGTGATTGCCTGTGTATTACAATCATGTTTAAAATGGTGATATTGCAGTTGTATATATTGCCCTAAGTCTCATGACACGCAAACGTTAACAGTGTAGTAACCGGTGTAGGGCCCTCGTGTAATAGGTGATTTGCCATTGCCTATTTCCTTCAAATATAGTGCATTGCGACTAATCCGACTAGCAACTAAGGCTATTTGTCAAGGCATTAGTGGAATAGGCAGTCAGCCTCCAATAGATCTATTCACTATATTCGCGTTCACTCGCAAGTGATTAATGGTTCATGATGTGAGGGGCTTGTGGCAATAGAGTAACTTAGTCAATATCTTATCAGGTGAAACATACAAAAATACTTGAAAATACTTGTGATTTAGTTTGTAGCATGTATCTCCCCCATAGAGTGTAAACTTGTTAAATAAGTAAAAGTTAGGCTATGACTCACCTTGTGTGTAACTGGAAAGGTGGAAATGTGAAATCAAGTGAAATTACGGTAACGGCTTCAACACACGACCTGGATAATAGGGAAGTCTGAGAATTTGGTATTTGTGACTTAATATGAATAGTGAGTGTGAAAACGACTAACGGATAACGATTTGGTGTGTGATGAGTGTGAGTGATATGCTTAAAATGATTAAAGTAATAGTTTAGTCCTTGTACTTTTATAGATTTTACACTTTCTACCCTAACGGTGTTAGTTTTACACCATTAGTCCTTGGTTAACTTTTTATTACATTTTTAGTCCAAATGTTTCTAAAATGATATAATAAACCACATGTTTACTGTTTGATCAAAATATACCCTCAAATTAATAAATTAACAGTTTTAGAACATATTTATACAAAGTTTACACATTTAACCCAAAATGACATATTCTTTGCAAAACAAGTCCAAATTTTACAAAAAATGTAGGAAATGATTTCCGACAATTTTACTAGCTTAATAAAGCTTATTTAAGTAAATTTCAACTGCTTATCATTTCAAGTGCTTATTTTTAAGCTTATTGGGCTTTATCGATTTAAAACTAAATCCCAATAACATAATTCGATTCGAGGTGTTTTAGGAAGTAATGGGCCTGGTTTTGGGCTTGTTTAATGAGCCTAAAAATTATACAAAAGAGATTATTGTAACAGCTTATCGAGAAAGCTTAAAAATTGCTTATTGGGCTATTAAGCCCAATCGGTAAATAAATGTGTTTTTGGTCTGACCGAGTAGCGATTAGTTTGAAGCTTTTAGAGGGCTTATAAGAGCTTATCATGGGAAACTTAAAACATCAATTTGATCAGTGAGCTTATGGAGAATTGAGTTAAGCAATAAAAATGATACGGTGTGTGTATGTATCCAATTTTACATAGCCTTTTCTTATCGACAAAATGAAATGATCAAAATGTATATATGACATGTATAACGTGTTATATGAAAAATGATTCGAAAAATGATAAAAATGAGATCGATAAGTAAAGAACTGAATATGTAAGTGTCGAGGAGAGATAAAACACGAGCTCTTAGCCATCCATGAAGGAGTTCATCGAGTATAAACATAAAATAAATAACGAGTAAGCAAAATAATGCATTAAAATGAAATATGCGTTCAAAATAAATAAGGAACAATGCATGAGATATATAAATCAATAAGAATGAGTTGAAAAAGGTTTAGGAAGACTCACAACACCTAAAAGGTGGAGTGTATACGTTCGAAATGATCAAGAACAAGGGGAATATGGGTGTAGCTCGCTAGAACCGATCACTAGGACTTCGAATGGTGCTATATGACTTGAAATGAATTCGAACGAGTGGGAGATTGCTTCTGGCTTCTTGAGGGTTCGACTTGGAGAAGAAATACTTAGTAAAAATGGGATAAACTCTTGTGTGTGAATAGGAGTTATGGCATGGGTATTTATGCATGTATTTCTACTCGATATATAGTATGATACTCAATCAAGTGGTGTGATTTGATGTTTAGCAAGGGAATAAGAATAATACTCGAGTACTATGTAGCTTAGGAGGGGGTTTTGAGTATAAGTTTGGGTATAACACAACTTTTACATGTATACGTGTATATATGTTAGGTACGAATTATTAAAGGGTCCAAGAACTTATTTTAACGTGCCATATTGTGTACAAAGGTGAGAAAAAAGTTTATGAACTCATAATAGATCGTAGAAAATCAAATGTCTAGGTGAAAACCAGTTTTGATCGAGTTGGGTTAAAAAGAATAATTATCGAGTGAATTTGTTCATGTCGCGATGGAGTTTTACTTTGAGTCTCGTTTGGGGATCAAACTTTCTAAAGGGGAAAATGAAATTCGACAAACCAATTCTTTGCTGGGGGAGGATTCGAATGATGCAAAATAATGCATGTCTTGTGTGTCGAAATTGAGAGAAAACGGGGCAAATTAAATGGTGATCAGTCGAGTGGTATATATGAAGTTTAATAAAACTAAAAACATTGGGTTGGGCTTTTGAATAGTACCAGGCAAAAAACTTGGGCCAGGAATAGCAGTTTGATCCGTTTGATATATAATGAGTGTGTTGGATTATTTGTGGTCCGTATGTGAGCTTGTTCCAATGTGTTTGTAATATAATAACAAAATTTTAAATTTTGATCATAAAAATGGTTAACTGAACTGTATTAGTATTTAATACTTGATTAGCAATGTACAAATTACTAAAATTTTTTACAGATTGCTACAGTACCTACCCGTCAAACAGAATTCTGTCCCGGAATTAAATCTAAGATAGTTGTTATGGGCGTCTATGGGAATAAATGAGGGTATTTGTCGCGAATTTTATCTTCACGTTCCTATGTGTACTCTGGTCCTCGCTTAGAGTTCCATTGAAATTTGACAATGGGAATACGATTTTGCTTAAGTTGTTTCACCTCCCTATCCATTATTTCTGCTGGTTTTTCCGTGAACACGAGTTTGTCATCAAGTCTGATTTCTTTCAGTGGGATGACAAGGGTTTCATGTGACAAACATTTCTTTAGTTGTGAAACGTGAAATGTGGGGTGCACTCTACTGAGTTCTTCTGGGAGTTCAAGTTTGTAAGCAATTGGACCAATCCTTTCAAGGATTTTGAATGGTCCAATGTACCTGGGATTCAAATTTCCACGCTTTCCGAAGCGTATCATTCCCTTCCATGGGGAAACTTCCAACATAACTCTGTCACCGACTTGAAATTCCATGGGTTTTCATCTTACATCAGCGTAACTCTTTTGTCTGTCACGAGCAGCTTGTAGTCGTTGTCTGATCTTAAAAATCTTTTCTGTTGTGTCGTGTATCAGTTCTGGTCCTGTGAGTTGTATGTCACCAACTTCTGTCCAACAAACAGGTGATCTGCACTTTCGACCATAAAGTGCTTCAAATGGTGCCGCCTTGATGCTGGCATGGTAACTGTTGTTGTAAGAAAATTCAGCCAATGGCAAGTGTTTATCCCAACCTTTTCCAAAGTCTATCACACATGCTCAGAGCATGTCTTCTAAGGTTTGGATCGTTCTTACAATCTGCCCATCTGTCTGAGGGTGATATACGTACCTCATATCTAGACGTGTACCAAGAGCTTTTTGTAGAGTTTGCTAGAATCTGGAAGTAAATCGGCTATCTCTATCTGAGATAATGGAGATCAGAACTCCATATCGAGTTACTATTTCCTTGATCATCTCGTCAGTTTCCTTGATTAGTAGAAAATGAGCGGATTTGGTGAGACGATCAATGATGACCCAGATGGTGTCCAATCCAGTTGACGTCTTTGGTAACTTAGTGATGAAATCCATGGTAATTCTTTCCCATTTCCAGACTGGTAGTTCAGGTTGTACAAGTAATCCTGACGGCTTTTGACTTTCCGCCTTGACTCTTGAACAAGTCAAACATTTCCCAACATACTCAGCAATGTCGGCTTTCATGTTGGGCCACCAGTAAATCTTTTTGAGATCCTGATACATCTTGTCAGAACCTGGGTGTATAGAGTACTTGGATTTGTGAGATTCATGCATGATAAGATCTCGAATACCTCCGTAGAGAGGAACCCAATATCTTTCTTTGAAACACAACATACCGTCTGATCTTTTTACAAAACCATTTTCATTCTCGGGCATACCGTAAATCTTCTCATGGGGTCTGTTTTCTTCTTCGAGAGCTTCTGATTGGGCTAAGAGAATTTTTGATGGAAGGGGTGAATAAATGGTCATTCCTAGAGATCGGACTTTGAGAGGTTTGATTCTTTCTTTTCTGCTCAAGGCATCAGCCACAACATTCGCTTTACCGGGGTGACAGCAAATTTCACAATCATAATCATTGAGCAGTTCTAACCATCTGCGCTGTCTCATGTTCAGCTCCTTCTGATCTAGGATGTGTTGAAGACTTTTGTAATCGGTAAAAACCGTACACTTGGTATCGTACAAGTAATGTCTCCAAATCTTAAGAGCAAAGACCACTGCTCCTAATTCCAGATCATGAGTGGTGTAGTTTTCTTCGTTCTTCTTGAGCTGTCTAGGCTATCACTTTGCTTCTTTGCATTAGCACTGCACCTAAACCGTGATGTGATGCATCACAATACACCACGAAGTCTTCATTTACTTCAGGTATTGCTAAAATGGGTGCTTCAAAGAGTTTATGTTTTAAGAGTTGAAAAGCTGACTCTTGTTTCTCTTCCCAGATATACTTCTTGTTTTTCAGGGTCAATTCGGTAAGAGACTTTGCAATCTTTGAAAAGTCTTCTATGAACCTTCGGTAGTAACTAGCGAGACCTAGAAATTAACGAATTTCGGTTGGGGTGGTAGGAGATACCCAACCTTTAACCGCCTCAATCTTTTCAGTATCTACGTGGATACCTTGACTGTTGATGATATGGCCAAGAAATTGTACAGTGGGGATCCAAAAATCACATTTGGAGAATTTTGCGTACAACTTTTCATTTTTGAGCAACTCTAAAATTGTTCTCAGGTGTTCAGCATGTTCCTCTTTGCTGCGTGAGTAGATTAAGATGTCATAGATGAACACAATCACGAATTTGTCCAAGTAAGGTTTACATACTCGGTTCATCAAATCCATGAACACTGCGGGTTCATTGGTGAGACCAAATGGCATCACTTCAAATTCATAATGCCTGTAACGTGTTCAGAAGGCTGTTTTGGGAATATCTTCTTCCCTGACTCGTAGCTGGTGATACCCCGATCTTAGATCAATTTTCGAGTAGACACTCGATCCTTGCAACTGATCAAATAAATCATCAATCCGGGGTAATGAATATCGATTCTTTACGGTTAGTTTGTTTAGTTCCCTGTACTCAATACACATTCAGAAAGTTCCCTCTTTCTTTGACAAATAAGACTGGTGCTCCCCAAGGTGATGAACTTGGTCGGATAAAACCTTTATCTGACAGTTCTTTCAAATGCTCAGACAGTTCTTTCATTTTTGAAGGTGCTAATCGATAAGGTGCTTTAGCAACTGGTGCTGCTCCAGGCACTAAATCAATTTGAAATTCTACTTGCCGAACTGGTGGAATACCGGGCAAGTCTTCTGGAAATACTTCAGAAAAGTCCTTGACAACAGGCACTTCTTCGAGTTGTTTCTCCTTCATTTCATTCTCCGTCACTTGAATTAGAAATACGTGACATCCTTTGTTCATGTAATTCATCGTTTTGATGTACGAGATGATGTTGAGTCGGGCTTTGCTATGATCGCCACGAACGATAAGAGTTTCGCCATTAAGTGAAATTTGGATGACTTTCTCGTCACGAATGATTCGGGCGTGGTGCTTGGATAACCAATCCATGCCAATAACGACGTCAAAGCTACCGAGTTGGATAGGCATGAGATCAATGGGGAAAGGTTTGTTTAGAAGTGTTAGGGTGCAACCTTTGATCATTTTGTTAGTGCCTATGAGGTTTCCATTAGCTATTTCGATTTCATAAGTAATGTCTAATTCTACAGGGGTAATATTAAGCAATGAAGCAAATGAGGTAGACACAAAGCGGTTATCAGCTCCAGAATCAAATAATATTTTAGCATGGTGTTGGTTCAGTAAGAAAGTACCCGTGACGACGCCGGGTTCCTGTGGTGCGTTCCCATCACCAAGCACATATGCTCTCCCACGAGCAACGTTGTTCGGGTTTTGTTTTGAGCAGTTGTTCTTGTAGTGTCCTTTTTCACCACAACCGTGGCACACTACTGTTATGGGCTGTGTTTTTGCACCCGTGGCTCGGCAGTTAGTGGTTTTGTGACCCACTTTTCGGCAATTGCTGCACACTGAATGACAAGGTCCAGTGTGATGGAGTTTACATTGGTTGCACTGGGGTTAGGTTCCTGTATAGACTTTTTCTCCGGTGGGTGCAGCAACATAAGCTCTAGCAGCTTCTTGTCTGCGGTTCTGTTGGTGGTGGTGGTTGTTGCGGTTCTGTTGGTAGTTGCGGTTGCGGTTGTTTTTGTTGTTGTTGTTGTTGTGGTTGGGGTTCCTGTTATTGTAATTGTTGTTGTTGTGGTAGTTGTTGTTGTTGTTATTGGGGTTCCTGTTGTTGTTGTTGTGGTTGTTGTTGTGGGTGTTTCCACGGTTATCGAGACTTCGTTTGTGTTCATTGGTTGCGGAGGTAGAACTACGTCTGATTTCCCTTTCCAATAACCGTTGAGCTATTGCGATAGCTTCCTCAAGAGTTGTTGGTTTTGACGAGGTGACGTTCTCCTCGATGTTTCGAGGTAGTCCCTCTACATACTTTTCCAGTGCCCTTTCAGTATCTGGCACCATAGTAGGACATAGTATCGACAGCTCCTGCAACCTTCAATTGTAGGTTCTTAAATCGTCCCCCCTAACAATTAACTGGTGGAATTCTTGCTCTAGTTTCCTGATTTATGTTCGGGGACAGTATTTCTTTAACATCTTTGTTTTTAGTTCAATCCAGGTCATTCGATACGCTTCTTCCATACCCATGGTTTGGACGGTTGAGTTCCACCAAGATGTGGCATCTTCCAGTAGTGTTCCCGTAGCAAAGGTAACCTTGTTATTATCTGGACAGTTGCACCGCATGAATACCGTTTCGGAGCGCTCGAACCACTGAGCTAGTTCGGTGACTCCTTCGGAACCTTTGAAATAAGTTGGCTGGCAACCTATGAAATCTTTGTATGTGTACTTTCGAGACGCAGATGTCTCGCTTTCAGCGGTGGATCTGTTGTTGTTGCTCGAGCAGGCCATGGTAGCCGCTTGAGTCTCTAGAGCTGCTGCAACACTATCAGCTACCAATTTTTGGATAGCTTCAAGAGTCATAGCTGTTGCGGGAGTGGCAGTTTCTTTCCTTGTGCGAGGCATTTTTCTGTTAATACCACAAGAAAATATAGATTTAGAACTCACATAGTGACCATGTTAGAATACATTGAGTATTAGGGAATTTGTATATAATTACTAACAATATTGTCACAAGGTGAAATTATAACCAATTGAGAATCATAAAATCACGACATGTTTGGGTACTATCGTAAGTGAATGATCACTCTTGGTATAGGATTGCAAGGGAACAAAGTGATTCATCATCTACAAAAGCTGAAGTTCAACAACTTTCTCTTCATTCATCAAGTTTTTGAAATTTTCTTTATTATGTGTTTGTATTTACATCCCATTTGTATCATTCAAAGAACCATGACAATCACAATTAACATCACGACATGTCTGAATACAATCATAATACACATGAACAACCACAGTAGCATAAATCAACATCAATATATAGTAAATCATAACCAACAACGTATATTAATAACTTGAATCAATTGTGTTACATAACAGAATGATTACAAGGTCCTTTATTAATGCCACATGCGGCAAGCTAAGATGCCTCAAAACTATACAGATGTAAACAATGTCTAGCTGTTGGAAGTCTCGTCCATGGGCCCTGTAAGCTGTGAAATCTGATCCAGGAGCCTCTGTATGTCAGTCTGATGTTGGACCTGCATGTCTTCCACGAGGTTCTCTAAGGTGTCGGATCTGTGGCGTGCTTCCAAATCTTCCACAATATGTCTCTGTCCCTCCCACAGTGAGACTATTATGTGGGTGAGGGTCTCGGACATCTATGACCGTATCCTTGTCAGACCATCCTGAAGCTCAATCCTATCGGATATGATGCTATGTAGAGTGCCGTTGACCGTCTCGGGGCGGTCTAACGGTGTCCTATTAGCTATACCTAGGAGGGTATCTATCTGCCTCTCATGACACTCCAGACGCGTCATGATGGAGGATGGAGTAGGGGTGCGGGCTACTGTTAGGAAATTAAGCTTAAGCAGTTAAGACTGTTGGAGGTAATAGTTAGGACTGTTGAAGGTGAAAATTAAGACTACTGAAGAGTGTTGAAGACGTGAGCAATTAAGACTGTTGAGTGAAGAAGTTAAAACGGTTTATGATTTATTGTAAAGTAGATAAATATGGAAAAGATATTGTGTATATCGTATAGAATTAGATTGATAGTTATCTTGTAAAGGAATCCTTGGTCTATAAAAGGATTGCCTAGGTTAAGGTTTTAGATACACAACACAATAGTATACGAATTAATTGATAGAGATTCAAGGTTGTAAAACCTAGTGATAGGAGATCACTCGTATTATTATTCTAATAATATTGAATCGTTGAAGGTTATTATTCTGTGTTCTTTGTTTTATTCGAATCATACAAAACACATAAGGTCTTCTAAGTGCTAGCTAGTAAATTCCGCGTGCTAGACTACGTATAACTCTTAGTATCACATCTAACACAAGGAGTGTGTGTAGATCCGGTCAAGTGGTATCAGAGACAGGTTACTGATACATAGATTTAGAAGATCCGAGAAGAACAACGATGGACATGGAAACAACACCATCCACAACCAACATTGCTGCTAAGCTTCCTATGCTTAAACCTAATGAGTTCGACATGTGGAGACTTCGTATTGAGCAGTTTTTCCAAGTGCAAGACTATGCACTATGGGAGATCATTGAAGATGGAAACTCTTTTACCCCTGTAACAACAACAACTGTTGTTGATGGTAAATCTGAGAGTACAGTGCAGACAAAGCCAACCACTAATGAAGAGAAGGCAAGGTACAAGAATGATGTTAAGGCTAGAAGTTTGCTTCTGATGACCATTCCCAATGATCAGTTGCTGAATTTTAGTAAGTTCAAGTGTGCTAAATCTCTTTTTGAAGCTATTGTTGCAAGATATGGTGGGAATAAAGCAACAAAGAAAACCCAGAAGACCCTTCTCAAGCATCAGTTTGAGAACTTTACTGCAACAAGCAATGAGTCGTTGGATCATATGTTCAATAGGCTTCAAAAACTGGTGAGTCAATTGGCTGTTTTAGGAATTGAGATGCCTCAGGAAGATCTCAACTCTAAGTTTCTGAGGAGTCTACCTTCTGAATCGGCTATGCATGTGGTAGTATAGAAAAACAAGCCTGATATAGATTCCATGAGCTTAATGGATCTATATAGCTACTTCAAAATTGTTGAACATAAGATTAAGAAGTCTGCTGGATCAAGCTCAAGCTCAAGCTCAAGCTCAGGGAATTTGGCCTTTGTATCAACTCCCAGTTCCTCAAGTCCAGATGAAGAAGTGCAAGTTGGTGGAGCAGTTGGTACTGCTAGTGCAAATCTTGGTACTACTAGCACCTCAAGCAGTACTAGTGGACTTTTGAATGATGATACTTATTGTGCTTTTCTGACTACTCAGCACAATGGAAGTATGTTGACTCATTCAGACCTTCAAGAGATTGATGAAGATGATATTGAAGAGATGGATATTAAGTGGCATGTAAAACCCTAAAATCTGAAAGCACGTAAAAAGACCAAATTGCCCTTACAATCTAAAACTTTGATTAACAAGCTTATTAAGGTACCAAATGAATTCCAAACTTTGAGAAATGATCAAGGCATGAAGTAAAATAAATTCCTTTACAACATTTGACAATTTTGAAGCCCCAAAACTATGTTGTACTCAATATATATAGCCGAAAAATACTTATAGTATATTAATAATATCATTTAACTTATAATATATTCAAAATATATTCCAAATACACAACCAAGTATGGAAATTATATCACCATTGAATGGGTCTTATCCTCACACGTTTTTCCAGCCCATGACACCCCAAAATCTCGGCACAAATCACACTTATAGAATAACAAATCTCTAAGCCCTAAATTATTCTTTGCCGCCTAGAACTAAAAACACACAAAAATCCTTAAAACCTTCATACGATTTTCTGGAGGTGAAGACACATTTTTCTGGTGTTAGTCGTGGTCCAAGGAAGAGTAGAAAATTTGGTTTTGGTCGTGGTTCTCCATAGTTTGCTCGCTAGCTATTATTTTGTCATTTAAAAGGTAAAACTCAAAACCCTTCGTACGTACCATCTGAGGTCTATCCATTATTTTTCTCATGTTCCTCACATCATATATGCTCTGTGAAAAATATCCCTAAGGTCGTGGAGGCTTTGGATCGATCGCTAGGAATTTTTGGTTCAAAAATCCACTCGATAAGGTGTAAATTGTTTTCTGCTCATTCACATGTTCAATCCTTGGTTTGGTATTTTTCTTATGATCCTTTGGTCTCATATAGCTCAGATAAAATGTGGATTTCGATCCATGCATGTTCTATATATTATTTGGGAATTAAATCTTAAAAACGTGTATAAAACCTAAATAATTCAATCCGAAACTTTGAGGCTTCATATCTATTTTATTTGGACTCTAAATGATCATATTAATCTGGGAAAAATGTTACTTCAAATTGTTAAGGCCTAACATAATTATTTTTGATTTATTTACCTTACCGGATTTAAGAAAAATATAGAAGAAAAAGAAATAAAATGTAATTTGAGCTAGGGTTTAGAATTAGGGCTTGTTTTTGACTATTTAATGATGATATAATTATGATATAATGATTTGGTAATTATTGGTATTTTAGGGTTAGGGTTTTATAGATAAAAGGTGTAATCGGTTTATGTTTAAATTATAAGGGAGTGTTTTGTAACTTTTAAAACTCAAGGGTTATTTTTAGAACTTAATTTGGGCTGTGTATTATTCGAATAAAATATGAGTTGGGGGTGTCATGTGTAATTTTTATATTTAAAAGGATTAAAATGTTTAATTTAATAAAATATAATTCGGTTTTGAAAATAATTAAATAGAGGGACTAAATATGTAATTTCTGGAAACTTAGGGTGGATTTGAGTAATAAACTATATTCAGGGGGTTATGTGTCATTTTGGTAATTTAATGGCTTAATATGTAATTATTGATAATTAAAGATTGAAAATGTAAATTAAGGGTTGAATATGTAAGTTAATTAACTTGAGGGACTTGATGTGTAAATTATGAATACTTAAGGGTATATTCGTATAACATAATGAAATAAGTGTCCATTGTGTAACTTTGATAAATTAAAGGCTTAATGTGTAATTATGGATACCATAAGGTTTAAAATGTAACTTATGTAATTACAAGGGTATAAAGTGTAAATTATGAAACCATGAGGACTAAATGTGTAAATCTGATAAAATATATCTTATTTCCATGATTTAATAATATCATGTACTCAATATTACTAAAGATGGGAACTTTCTAAATGAGGAAACTTTCCAAGTAAGGAAACTTGCTAAATATGGAAACCTGCTAAAAATAGAAAGTTACTAAATCTGGAAAGTTCTTAAAATGAAAAGATAATTAAAGATGGTAATCTGAACTTGAACCCTCTGGTGATTCTGTGTTCTTCTTCTCCTTTAGGTGTAAAGAGGGAGAGGTCCTGATCTGTCTCAGTGCTTTCTGCTTTTGTTCTTTTGTGCTTGCATTTGAATAAGGTACAGATACTCTGCCCTTTTTCAGTAAGGGTGTCCTATCTCATTGATATGATTCTGATTCTGATTCGTTAAGTTTTCCCAAAGCCATTGCTATGTTTCCCTTTGTTGTGAACCCTTGATATGATCCTTTGCTTTGTATACTTTGATCTGTTAAACTCTGATTTGGATCTTTGGCATTACATCTGATATATCTGTTATGAACCATCTGTTATGGACCATCTGTTATGAACCTTTGATTATGATACTTTGATTTGATATGACACCTGACTCTTAGTTTGATACCCGAGCCAAAATTTGTGACCCTAGCCATGAAGGTAATATGGCCGTGTCTGTGATGCACCACTGGCATGACTAGTGTGTAGCCCTAGTGATTTGGTTACACCGTCCCTTTGATTTGGTCTGCATGTGATTGGGTAGGGGCGTATGGATGCATCCTAGATCTGTTCTGTTTAGTGGATTTAACTGTATATGATATGATATGATTTGTCTGGTGATTGGTACTGTGTGCTATACATGCCCTTCACATTTCTGAGAGGTCGCTCCTCTATGGTTACTGTATATGGTATGATCTGATATGTTTCTGGGCTCGTGGTGGATTACTATCCTATATTATTCTTTCCCTTTTATTGACTGTACCTTATGATACTTCCCATTGCACCATATATTATATCTGTTTCGTTATCATTTAACTTTGCCATGATTCGTACTTCGTTATCTTTGCTTTGTTTTATGTATCTGTTCACTGAGCTTTTTAAGCTCAGCCGCACGTTTTTCTTTTCGTGTGCGGAAGTATCTAAGCTAGGAGCTGGGGCTTTTGCTTTGGGATGAGAGTTAGAGTTTCATTGGAGCTGTTACCTTAGATGACCACCTTTATTATTGGCAATTGTTTAATTTGGATTTCATTTCTTCTATTTATTTCCTTTGGATTATTTCCTCATCTTTTGGAACTTATGTATTTGGTTTCAAGTCTTGTTGACTTGACTTCTTTATTTGATTTATGTTTAAGACTTCCGCTGTGTGATGTGTATGTATGCTCTGATTTGTCACCGTGATGTGACGCCTTTACCCTTGTCGGGTTGGGGTGTTACAATTATGGTATCAGAGCCCAGGCTGCGACCTGTCGTACATATGTCATGGCCTGTGAGTCTTATGGACCCTAGGATTTGACCCTTAGGATTGAGATTTGACTGGTGAGGTTCTGGGTAGACATTAGGATTCTGTTCTGTCTTTCCTTTCGTGCTTATTCTTCCTATATTTTGCTAATCATTTCCGTGATCGTTCAGATGGTGAATACACGCTTTACTCAGTACACTGATGGGAATGGTGGAGGGGAAGCCCCTGATTTTCAGGCTATGATAGCCGCTGCTGTGGCTGCTGCTATTCCTCAAGTGGTGACTCAGGTCACCAATAACATCAGGAACGGTGCAAGTTCTTCTGGTGGTGGTGGTGGTGGTGCTCCACCCGAGACTCCACCCACTGCTCCTCCCGCTGCTCTACCAGTTGGTATCCACGTCTGGATCGAGAGGTTTAATAAGCTCAAGCCTCTCTCTTTCAAGTCCGCTGCCACTCCCCATGAGGCAGAGGACTGGATCACCCATGTCGAGAAATTGTTCAGGGTTCTCGGATGTGCTGACGAGTTTAAAACTCGTTTGGCCACATTCAAGCTGGAGGGTGACGCTCTTAATTGGTGGACTGCTCTTACTCAAGCAAAAGGAGATGACTATGCTGAGACCTGTTCTTGGGAGGATTTCATTGAGGTGTTCTATAGGCAGTATATTCCATTATCGGAGCAGCAAAGATACGAGAGAGAGTATGCGACGATTCGTCAGGGAGATCGTGAGTCTTCGGGTGAGTTTATGCAGCGATTCATATGTTTGGCTAGTTTTGTTGGGCCGGAGGTTACTGGGGATGCTCATCGTCAGGCACGTCATTTTAAGTGGGCATTAAAGACATGGGTATTAGACCGTATTGTGAACTTTGAGCACGAGGATGTGGCTGCTGTTGCGGATGCTGCCCGCAACATTGAGTTGTTGCATGCGGACGGGGGTTCTAATAAGCGGGATAGGGACGGTAATCGGGTAAACTCCAGGGAGCAGGGCCGTCAGGGCCAGAGTCGGGAGTATAGGAGTTATGAGGAACGAGATCGGGCGGACCATGGTCGTGATCAGTGAGGTCGGGATTCGAGGTCAGCTTCTAGGCAGGATGGTGATCGTCGCGGACAGAGGAGGACTATCGAGGCTTTGCCTCCTCCACCCCTATGTGCTACTTGCGGGAAGGCACATCCGGGTACTTGCTTTAAGATTACCGGCGGTTGTTTCTCATGCGGCTCTACTCATCATCGGGTGAAGGACTGTCCCAGGAAGAACTATAGTGTACCGACGGACTCGGCTAAGCCAGCACCCACTTTGGGACGAGTTTATGCTTACACTCGTGATCGTGCGGAGGACTCATCAGGTACTATTACCGGCTTTCTTTTCATTTGTGATCGTTTTGTCTTTGCATCATTTCGTCATATCTAATCCGTTTGCCAAGAAGCTTAATCTAAAACCAACATCATTAACTAATCGTATCCTTATCTCTGCGTCTATGAAATCATAATCGGAGCTATTTTAGTTATCCACATTTCGTGTTCTGATCTGGTATGCCTTTGTTTTGTTTTCCGTTCTGTTTCGTTTCTGATCCTTTGCAAATTTCGAGGACGAAATTTTTCTGTTAGAGGGGAAGAGTTGTAAAACCCTAAAATCTGAAAGCACGTAAAAAGACCAAATTGCCCTTACAATCTAAAACTTTGATTAACAAGCTTATTAAGGTACCAAATGAATTCCAAACTTTGAGAAATGATCAAGGCATGAAGTAAAATAAATTCCTTTACAACATTTGACAATTGTGAAGCCCCAAAACTATGTTGTACTCAATATATATAGCCGAAAAATACTTATAGTATATTAATAATATCATTTAACTTATAATATATTCAAAATATATTCCAAATACACAACCAAGTATGGAAATTATATCACCATTGAATGGGTCTTATCCTCACACGTTTTTCCAGCCCATGACACCCCAAAATCTCGGCACAAATCACACTTATAGAATAACAAATCTCTAAACCCTAAATTATTCTTTGCCGCCTAGAACTAAAAACACACAAAAATCCTTAAAACCTTCATACGATTTTCTGGAGGTGAAGACACATTTTTATGGTGTTAGTCGTGGTCCAAGGAAGAGTAGAAAATTTGGTTTTGGTCGTGGTTCTCCATAGTTTGCTCGCTAGCTATTATTTTGTCATTTAAAAGGTAAAACTCAAAACCCTTCGTACGTACCATCTGAGGTCTATCCATTATTTTTCTCACGTTCCTCACATCATATATGCTCTGTGAAAAATATCCCTAAGGTCGTGGAGGCTTTGGATCGATCGCTAGGAATTTTTGGTTCAAAAATCCACTCGATAAGGTGTAAATTGTTTTCTGCTCATTCACATGTTCAATCCTTGGTTTGGTATTTTTCCTATGATCCTTTGGTCTCATATAGCTCAGATAAAATGTGGATTTCGATCCATGCATGTTCTATATATTATTTGGGAATTAAATCTTAAAAATGTGTATAAAACCTAAATAATTCAATCCGAAACTTTGAAGCTTCATATCTATTTTATTTGGACTCTAAATGATCATATTAATCTGGGAAAAATGTTACTTCAAATTGTTAAGGCCTAACATAATTATTTTTGATTTATTTACCTTACCGGATTTAAGAAAAATATAGAAGAAAAAGAAATAAAATGTAATTCGAGCTAGGGTTTAGAATTAGGGCTTTTTTTTTGACTATTTAATGATGATATAATGATGATATAATGATTTGGTAATTATTGGTATTTTAGGGTTAGGGTTTTATATATAAAAGGTGTAATCGGTTTATGTTTAAATTATAAGGGAGTGTTTTGTAACTTTTAAAACTCAAGGGTTATTTTTAGAACTTAATTTGGGTTGTGTATTATTCGAATAAAATATGAGTTGGGGGTGTCATGTGTAATTTTTATATTTAAAAGGATTAAAATGTTTAATTTAATAAAATATAATTCGATTTTGTAAATAATTAAATAGAGGGACTAAATATGTAATTTCTGGAAACTTAGGGTTGATTTGAGAAATAAATTATATTCAGGGGGTTATGTGTCATTTTGGTAATTTAATGGCTTAATATGTAATTATTGATAATTAAAGATTGTGAATGTAAATTAAGGGTTGAATATGTAAGTTAATTAACTTGAGGGACTTGATGTGTAAATTATGAATACTTAAGGGTATATTCGTATAACATAATGAAATAAGTGTCCATTGTGTAACTTTGATAAATTAAAGGCTTAATGTGTAATTATGGATACCATAAGGTTTAAAATGTAACTTATGTAATTACAAGGGTATAAAGTGTAAATTATGAAACCATGAGGACTAAATGTGTAAATCTGATAAAATATATCTTATTTCCATGATTTAATAATATCATGTACTCAATATTACTAAAGATGGGAACTTTCTAAATGAGGAAACTTTCCAATTAAGGAAACTTGCTAAATATGGAAACCTGCTAAAAATAGAAAGTTACTAAATCTGGAAAGTTCTTAAAATGAAAAGATAATTAAAGATGGTAATCTGAACTTGAACCCTCTGGTGATTCTGTGTTCTTCTTCTCCTTTAGGTGTAAAGAGGGAGAGGTCCTGATCTGTCTCAGTGCTTTCTGCTTTTGTTCTTTTGTGCTTGCATTTGAATAAGGTACAGATACTCTGCCCTTTTTCAGTAAGGGTGTCCTATCTCATTGATATGATTCTGATTCTGATTCGTTAAGTTTTCCCAAAGCCATTGCTATGTTTCCCTTTGTTGTGAACCCTTGATATGATCCTTTGCTTTGTATACTTTGATCTGTTAAACTCTGATTTGGATCTTTGGCATTACATCTGATATATCTGTTATGAACCATCTGTTATGGACCATCTGTTATGAACCTTTGATTATGATACTTTGATTTGATATGATACCTGACTCTTAGTTTGATACCCGAGCCAAAATTTGTGACCCTAGCCATGAAGGTAACATGGCCGTGTCTGTGATGCACCACTGGCATGACTAGTGTGTAGCCCTAGTGATTTGGTTACACCGTCCCTTGATTTGGTCTGCATGTGATTGGGTAGGGGCGTATGGATGCATCCTAGATCTGTTCTGTTTAGTGGATTTAACTGTATATGATATGATATGATTTGTCTGGTGATTGGTACTGTGTGCTATACATGCCCTTCACATTTCTGAGAGGTCGCTCCTCTATGGTTACTGTATATGATATGATCTGATATGTTTCTGGGCTCGTGGTGGATTACTATCCTATATTATTCTTTCCCTTTTATTGACTGTACCTTATGATACTTCCCATTGCACCATATATTATATCTGTTTCGTTATCATTTAACTTTGCCATGATTCGTACTTCGTTATCTTTGCTTTGTTTTATGTATCTGTTCACTGAGCTTTTTAAGCTCAGTCGCACGTTTTTCTTTTCGTGTGCGGCAGGTATCTAAGCTAGGAGCTGGGGCTTTTGCTTTGGGATGAGAGTTAGAGTTTCATTGGAGCTGTTACCTTAGATGACCACCTTTATTATTGGCAATTGTTTAATTTGGATTTCATTTCTTCTATTTATTTCCTTTGGATGATTTGCTCATCTTTTGGAACTTATGTATTTGGTTTCAAGTCGTGTTGACTTGACTTCTTTATTTGATTTATGTTTAAGACTTCCGCTGTGTGATGTGTATGTATGCTCTGATTTGTCACCGTGATGTGACGCCTTTACCCTTGTCGGGTTGGGGTGTTACATGGCTGCTCTCTCTTCTCAGTTTGAGAGCTAGGAGATTCTTGAAGAAGACTGGCAAGAAGATTGTCATAAACAGTAATGATGTTGCAGGGTATGACAAGTCCAAGATTGAGTGCTACAACTACCACAAGAAAGGTCATTACTCAAGGGAGTGCAAATTGCCAAGTCAACAAGATGGAAAGAGTAGAGCATATGGAAACAAGTCAAGAGTTGTGGAGGTTACTGATTCAAGCTCGAAAGCCATGGTTGCTATTGATGGCTTAGGATTTGACTGGAGCTATATTGCAGCGGAGGAAGCTGAAGCATCTACAGAGGTTGCTCTCATGGCATTCTCAGACTCTGAGGTACAAGTTTCAAAATGTTCTAAATCTTGTGAAGCTTTAAAAGAACTAGAAACACTTAAAACAAGATATGAGAATCAGTGGAAATAATTAAAAGAAACTGCTTTTAGCTTAGCAAATCATAAGAGAGCTTTAGCTGTGTTAGAAGAGAAAATTGTTCATTATCAAAATAATGAGTCTAAGTTTTCTGATGATATGATTATTGTTAAGAGAGACTTAATGTTTAGAGAGAATGAAATTACTGTTTTAAAACATGAGCTAGAACAGGTTAAGAAAGCTAAGGAGAACATTCAGATGAGTGTAGACACACTAGAATACACATCAAAAGGTGTTCAAAAGATAATTGAGAGTCAGATCCAAAATAAAGCTAAGTCAGGCCTAGGATATAAGTCAGTTCCACCTCCTTATAGAGGAATTCCATCACCCAAAGGTATAGACTTAGAACATACAGGACTCCCTGAATTTCAATTACCTGTGCTTAGTTATGGTCCTCAACCCAAGAAGGATGTAGTTGATAAACCTGTTTTTGAAAGTGCAAGTGATAAATCACTATCTGAGGACAAGGTGCCTTCTGATAGGTCCTCACCTAAGGACTCAGATGCTCCAATAATTGAGGAATGGACTTCTGATGATGAGGATAATCAGGATGTGGTTAAGCCTGTTAGTGCTAAAGTGGAGGAACCAAAAGTTCCAAAGATGGTTAAACCTGAGACTGTTAGGCCTAGATCAAATGCCAAACCTTTTAGACCAACAGTTAGATATGCAGAGATGTATAGAACAACAAACAAGCCAAGAGGTAACCAGAGGAATTGGAATGACCTCAAATCCCACCAATTAGGAAAGGATTTTGTTTGCTATAGGAAAGCTTGTTACTCTTGTCGTAGTTTTGATCATCTTGCAGATTATTGTGATAAATGGGTATCTGGATATACAAATCATAGGTTGAGCATTGCAAGACCTCAATCTTTTCTTAGGAATGAGAAGATGATACCTAGATCAGTTCTTTTAAGGTCTGGACCTAAAGCAGTTCAAACTGCTAGACCAGCAGTTCAAACTGTCAGACCTATGAGATCAATTCACCCAAGGCCACCAATTCAAAATCCAATAACTGTTTTTAAACCATCATACAAAACTGGTAAAAGAACTTTTTATGAGAAAGCAGTGGTGAAAAACCAAGTTTGGAAACCTAAGGTAACAACTGCCAAGCCAGCAGTTCCAACTGCTAGCAGGGTAATTGGTACTGGTGTGAATAAAAACACTGCTAAGGGAAACATGGGTAATGGAGTGAATGCTTCAGCATGTTGGGTATGGAGACCAATTCAACCCAATGGTGCTAAGACTGTTTTAAAAAGAATGAATTATGTTGATGCTAGAGGAAAGCCTAAGTCTGTTTTGGCTTGGGTTCCACAAGGAAATTAATTTTTCTTGTTATATGCATTGTTAGTCATATGCTTGTATTTTGTTTCTTTGTTTTTGGACTAACAATTGCAGGATTGGAGAGAAAACACCAAGGGATTATGAATGCTTGATGTTTTGGACTAAATGGTGTTCTGGAGATTAGTATGTGATTCTTGCATACAACAAATGGTAATTGGTTCACCATGTCTTATCCACATAAGAACCAACTAGTCCAGAGCAAACGGTTTCTGGTAAAGACTAATCAAATCCGTTGATGGTTGACAATTTACCAAAAATTGTATGGTTATCAGCTCACCATATCTAAATGTTAAGAGTTGGCTAGTCCAAAACAAACGGCTATTGGTAAAGACATATCAAATCCGTTGATAGCTGATAGTTTGCTAAAAACTATGTTTGAGCCATGTTATTTTTAAAATTCTTATTTCAAAAAGTTGGTACGGCTCAATAAAAAATTTTCAACAGTTGGGACGGTTAGTACAAAATATTGGTACGGTTCAACTAGCCGTTATGACTGACGTGTCAGTAATTAATTTTGGGGTAAAAACTAGCCGTTGGCGGTTTGTTGCGATTTTTACTGGATGAATTACGGATTTCGAGGGATCCTCTTATAGATATTTTAACTTTTATTCTATTATATTCTTATACTAAAATAAATAGTTACCATATTCTTTAAGTCGGTCAACTTGAAACCCTACAACTCTCTCCATAAACTCTCAATATTGCCTTCATCTTCTATCTTTTCACTCAACATTATTACTCTTCACGGCTGTTAACTAATATTTACTGCTAAGAATGGATGTTTTGAAATTTGTTAAACGTCGCAACCAGGTTGCGTTTTTAGAGAAAACAGAGCAAGGAGATGGGCCAAAATTTTATGAGGTTGTGGACTTTCTCAACCACTCTCACATAAGGTATGCTCTAACTGTTTCTCCTACTCTTTATGTTTCGCACATCACACAGTTCTGGCAGAATTCATCTATCTTGACAAGTGATGATGGAAACTTAGAAATTCATACAAAAGTAGATGGCATTAAATTTGTTGTTACCGAGTCTATACATAGGAGGCATCTTAAATTAAATGACTCAGATGGTATCCACACTATGCTGAATACTGAAATTTGGGAAGAACTTACAAAAATGGGGTATAATACATCTGAACATAAATTGACTTTCCAAAAAGCATGTTTTTCACCCCAATGGAGATTTTTGATACATACTCTTCTATGCTGTTTAAGTAATAAAAAGACTGCTTGGGAACAATTCAGTAGCAATATTGCTATTGCTCTCATTTGTTTGTCTACAAACATAGTTTTTAACTTTTCAAAATATATTTTTGAGGGTATGGCATCAAATGTTGATAGTAAAACAAAGTTTTTAATGTATCCCAGGTTTGTTCAAACAATTTTGAATAAAAAGAAAAACCTGCTTACAGAACCAACTGAAATTTTTGCTACACCTAGTCTACAATCAAAGGTTTTTCAAAATATGACTATGGCTAGTAGACTTTTTGAAGGGGAACCTGTTCCATTGTTTCCTCAAATGATTCAAACTGAGTTGGGTGAAGGTTCAGCAGTTCCAACTGATCCCCATCACACATCCACTCAAGTATTTGAAACAACCCAACAACCACCTATCACTTATAGGAGAAGGTCTAAACCTAGTTTAACTAGGGTTGTGACTGAATCCTTGCCCAAAGATTCACCTCTCATAGCAGGTAATACAGCTAGAAGTGATGAGGGTAGTTCTTCACAAACTGAATTGACGGCTTTATGTACCAAGTTAGTAGCCAAGGTTGACACTTTGGAGAAGGAGCTAAAGCAAACCAAGGAGGAATTCAAAGCTCACAAGGAGACTTTTGCCAAAGTCTATACAAAGCTAACAAAAAGGGTGAAGCAGCTTGAAGAACAGTTGAAGAAGAAAAGGGCAAGAGTGGTATTGGATGAAGATTCTGATGATGATGATTCAGATGGTTCAGACGGGGATGATGAAAATTCTTCCAAACAGGGGAGGAAATTTGGTAAAGAGAGGAAATTTGGAGATAAGGATAGATCAGGATCTCAGGGGAGGTATGAAGAAGGTTCTAAACAAGAAGAAGGTTTTGATATTGGTTCAGGTTCTGGTCATGTTCATGAAGAAATAGCTGAGACACATCAAGCAGTTCCAAATGAAGAAGCAGTTCAAACTGCTGAGACAGAGCAAGAGACAGAGCAAGAAACAGTTCAAACTGCTGAGAAAGAACAACAAGCAGTTCCAACTGAAGAAACTTCTGCTGAACAAGAATATGAAAGGAGAAGAGCAGATAAAGGAAAGAAACCTATGACATCTGAAGAAGTGGTTGCTGTTCAAGAACTTGAAAGGCTTAAAAGGTTGAAACCAAAAACTCAAGAACAGATAGATCATGATGCAGAGGTTGCAAGACAGATGTTAGAAGAAGATTTGGCTGGAGAGGAAGCTAAACAAGCTCAGATTGCTCATGATGAAGAATTTGCAAGGAAAATGGCTGCTGATGATATAAGGAATATAGCTGAATTCATGGGAAGAAAAAGATCAAATGAAGTAGATCAAGAAGAATTCAATGAACAGTTACAACATTTTCTGGATTCTGATGTGATTGTAAGAGCACAAGCTTCGATGGTTCTTAAAGATAAAGAGTTGAATGAAGAAGAGAAGACAGAGGAGCTTAAGGAATTTATACTCAAGAAGAATGGAGTTGCAATGTGGGAAGATCTGATTCATAGAATAAGAGAAAGACAGAAGTCAGGGTACAAGACAAAGTTACCAACAAAGAAGGAACTTGTTGAGGATATGAAGCATTATTTGAAGAACTCAGCAAATTACTCAATGAAAGATTTCAAGGGAAAGTCTTATGCTATAATTGAAAAGGAATTCTGTGAAACTTATGCTATTTTGAATTCTCCAAGAAGAGGTGTCAAAACAGGTAAGAAGAGGGAAGCAGAATCTATGGAATCAGAAGTTGCTAAGAAACAAAAGTCTGATGAAGAAGGATTAACTGATGAGAAGATCAGAAGCATGATGGTGATTATTCCAGAGTCTTCTTACATTAAACCTTTGCAGGTCAAACATCCAATTATTGACTGGGAAGTGTTTATTGATGGAAGAATGAAGGGATGGAAGATTATTAGACTTGGAGATATTTCTGAAAGATATAAGTTGTTTGAAGATTTACTCAAAGGCTTTGACAGAGAAGATCTAAATCAACTTTGGAGCTTAGTGAAAGAAAAATTCAGAGATATTGATCCTGTTGAAGATAAAGATAAAGAACTATGGGTTCAATTGAAGAGAATTTATGAACCAGATGGTGGAGAATCGATATGGAGATTTCAAGCTCAAGTCAAGGACATCTCTTGGAAGTTATTTGGAGCATGTGGAGTACACAGAGTATCTACAAAGGATGGAATAGAGATATATATGCTGGTTGAAAAATATTATCCACTCAGACCAGGTGTTTTGACAATGCTGACATATGCAAAACTAGAAGCTAATGAAGAGTCTGAGATGGCTAATATGTTAGTAACAAAGATGTTCAACCTTGCACAAGAAGTAAAAGCTAGATCTAAGAGATTTGCTTGATGGGTGTTTGAAAGAATTTTCAGCATTAAGAAGAAGAAGCTTAATTTGAAGAAACTTAGTGATTTGGGAAGAAATCATAAGTTTAGGGGAGGATTGTTAGGAAATTAAGCTTAAGCAGTTAAGACTGTTGGAGGTAACAGTTAGGACTGTTGAAGGTGAAAGTTAAGGCTGCTAAAGGGTGTTGAAGACGTGAGCAGTTAAGACTGCTGAGTGAAGAAGTTAAAACGGTTTATGATTTATTGTAAAGTAGATAAATATGGAAAAGATATTGCGTATATCGTATAGAATTAGATTGATAGTTATCTTGTAAAGGAATCCTTGGTCTATAAAAGGATTGCCTAGGTTAAGGTTTTAGATATACAACACAATAGTATACGAATTAATTGATAGAGATTCAAGGTTGTAAACCCTAGTGATAGGAGATCACTCGTATTATTATTCTAATAATATTGAATCGTTGAAGGTTATTATTCTGTGTTCTTTGTTTTATTCGAATCATACAAAACACATAAGGTCTTCTAAGTGCTAGGTAGTAAATTCCGCGTGCTAGACTACGTATAATTCTTAGTATCACATCTAACACAAGGAGTGTGTGTAGATCCGGTCAGCTACTGCTGCCTGTGAGCTCTCTCCAGTCTTGAAGACTCGAGCTGGTGGAGTGAAACCGGGTGGAAATGGTAATGATGGTGAATATGGATGACTGGGGCCTGTTGTACGAGCCCGACTCGAAGAGGATTCTGGATTCGGCTCCCGCTAGTGGGGTGTATATGGGTAAGTCTGGGTGAGTTGGTTGAATAGGTGGTTGGGTCTAACCGACGGTGGAGGTGATGATAATCGTAATGGTGGTAATGTATACTGGTACTCGGGTGATAATGGGGGTGTCATCCCAATCATATCTAGGGGTGAAGTAGGGGAATAGGGTGGAAATGGAGGTATAATCAGCACAATAGGTAGGCGTACACTCAGGCGAGGTGTATGCATCCTAATGCAGCCGTTAGGGTGACTCTTAAATGGTGTCATGAGTGGTTCAGGCTCATGTGGTTCTAAAATCCTGACTTGTTTATACCAGGCTATCGGTGCAGGTGGGGGTGGTGGAGTAGGTGAAGGTGTATCTGACTCTTCTGCAGGCAACCATTGCCGAGTCTGCATGTAGTAAGGGGGTGTATGTGGGAGAAACTGGTCGGTCCTCCGGGTGTGGTGGTGAGATATGTGCCCATAGAGCTAAAACATACGGGTCTTCTGTCAATGGGGAGGTGATAGATGATAGGGTGTCCTCGGATTCTATATCCGATGATGAGGTACTCAGGTGTGAGACTGTAGACATGGTACTGTAATAATCCGTAAATAGTAAATGTAAGCAATCAATATAATCAAGTGTGTGAAATCAATATGAAATAATCAGGTGTGTGAGAGTAAATATCAAGTGTGTGAGAGTAAATATCAAGTGTGTGAAGATTAGTGTAAAATAATCTTAAAAGGTAATATATTGAGCACGATGTTATGCAGGCACGGAGGGTGTAAAGTGGTATGGTGTAAAGTCATTCATTTTGAAAGTGTAATTATAGTCCAATGTTTGAAAACATTTGGTTCTCTATAATTATGTCTCTGATGCCAATCTGAAACACCCCCTAAATTATAAGTTAACAGCGGAAGACTAATCGGGGTATTACGGGGAGGATCTTTGTCATAATAATAGAAAACGGCTCAAAAGAGGCATTTTAAAAGTACTTGTTATTCAAATCAAAGTTGAAGTAAAAAATGTGAAAATATCAGAGTTAAAACATCCCATAAAAGGGTGCAGTAGTTTAAAAGTAAATGAAATTACTAATTTTATTTTACACCACATTAAAACCCTTGGTTTATTGCCCGCTCCGTGCCTTTTCTGCTTCGCTAATTACCTGAGATAAACATGCTAAAAGTCAACAAAATTGTTGAGTGAAATCATAGAGTTTGTAATAATAATGAGTTTGAGAACACAAGTTGTGATTGGATGTGTATTACAATCATGTTTAAAATGGTGTTATTGCAGTTGTCTATATTGCCCTAAGTCTCATAACACGCAAACGTTAACAGTGTAGTAACCGGTGTGGGGCCCTCGTGTAATAGGTGATTTTCCATAGCCTATTTTCATCAAATATAGTGCATTGCGACTAATCCGACTAGCAACTAAGGCTATTTGTCAAGGCATTACTGGAATAGGCAGTCAGCCTCCACTAGATCTATTCACTATATTCGAGTTCACTCGCAAGTGATTAATGGTTCATGATGTGAGGGGTTTGTGGCAATAGAGTAACTTAGTCAATATCATATCAGGTGAAGCATACAAAAATACTTGAAAATACTTGTGATTTAGTTTGTAGCATGTATCTCCCCCATAGAGTGTAAACTTGTTAAATAAGTAAAAGTTGGGCTATGACTCACCTTGTGTGTAACTGGCAAGGTGGAAATGTGAAATCAAGTGAAATTACGGTAACGGCTTCAACACATGACCTGGATAATAGGGAAGTTTGAGAATTTGGTATTTGTGACTTAATATGAATAATGAGTGTAAAAACGAGTAACGGATAATGATTTGGTGTGTGATGAGTGTGAGTGATATGCTTAAAATGCTTAAAATTCAAAAATAATATTGTACATAATATTATCATGTTTTTATGGCATTGATTCCATGAATATCGTTTCTTCGAATGTGTTTGAACGAAACGTTAAGTTAATCGTTAGATTTCGTTATATATAAATATAAACGTAACGTGATAAAATATTGAACGAAACGTAATAAAATGCACGTGAGTGAAATGGAAATGTAAAATATGAAATGAAATATATATGTGTTTAAAGTTACATTTTGGTCCATGTACTTTTACAGATTTTACACTTTCTACCCTAACAGTGTTAGTTTTACACCGTTAGTCCTTGGTTAACTTTTTATTACATTTTTAGTCCAAATGTTTCTAAAATGTTAAAATAAACCACATGTTTACTGTTTGATCAAAATATACCCTCAAGTTAGTAAATTAATAGTTTTAGAACATATTTATACAAAGTTTACATATTTAACCTGAAATGACATATTCTTTGCAAAACAAGTCCAAATTTTACAAAAGTTGCAGGAAATGATTTACGACAGTTTTACTAGCTTAGCAAAGCTTATTTAAGTAAATTTCAACTGCTTATCATTTCAAGTGCTTATTTTTAAGCTTATTGGGCTTAATTGATTTAAAACTAAAGCCCAATAACATAATTCGATTCAAGGTGTTTTAGGAAGTAACGGGCCTGGTTTTTTGGCTTGTTTAATGAGCCAAAAAATTATACAAAAGGGCTTATTGTAAAAGCTTATTGAGAAAGCATAAAAACTGCTTATTGGGCTATTAAGCCCAATCGGTAAATAAATGAGTTTTTGGTCCGACCGAGTAGCGATTAGTTTGAAGCTTTTAGAGGGCTTATAAGAGCTTATAATGGGAAACTTAAAACATCAATTTGATCAGTGAGCTTATGGAGAATTGAGTTAAGCAATAAAAATGATATAGTGTGTGTATGTATCCGATTTTACATAGTCTTTTCTTATCGACAAAATGAAATGATCAAAATGTATATATGACATATATTACGTGTTATATGAAAAATGATTCGAAAAATGATAAAAATGAGCTCGATAAGTAAAGAACTGAATATGTAAGTGTCGAGTAGAGATAAAACACAAGTTCTTAGCCATCCATGAAGGAGGTCATCGAGTATAAATGTAAAATAAATAACGAGTAAGCGAAATAATGCATTAAAATGAAATATACGTTCGAAATAAATAAAGAACAATGCATGAGATATATAAATCAATAAGAATGAGTTGAAAAAGGTTTAGGAAGACTCACAACACCTAAAAGGTGGAGTGTATATGTTCGAAAGGATCAAGAACAAGGGGAATATGGGTGTAGCTCGCTAGAACCGATCACTAGGACTTCGAATGGTACTATATGACTTGAAATGAATTCGAATGAGGGGAGATTACTTCGGGCTTCTTGAGGGTTCGACTTGGAGAAGAAATACTTAGGAAAAATAGGATAAACTCTTGTGTGTGAATAGAGTTATGGCATGGGTATTTATGCATGTATTTCTACTCGATATATAGTATAATACTCAATTAATTGGTGTGATTTGATGTTTAGCAGGGGAATAAGAATAATACTCGAGTACTATGTAGCTTAGGAGGGGGTTTTCAGTATAAGTTTGGGTATAACACAACTTGTACGTGTATACATGTATATATGTTACGTACGAATTATTAAAGGGTCCAAGAATTTATTTTAACATGCCATATTGTGTACAAAGGTGAGAAACAAGTTTGTGAACTCATAATAGATCGTAGAAAATCAAATGTCTAGGTGAAAACCAGTTTTGATAGAGTTGGATTAAAAAGAATAATTATCGAGTGAATTTGTTCATGTCGCGATGGAGTTTTACTTTGAGTCTCGTTTGGGGATCAAACGCTCAAAAGGGGAAAATGAAATTCGACATACCAATTCTTAGTTGGGGGAGGATTCGAATGATGCAAAATAATGCATGTCTTGTGTGTCAAAATTAAAAGAAAACGGGGCAAAGTAAATGGTGATCAGTCGAGTGGTATATATGAAGTTTAATAAAACTAAAAACATTGAGTTGGGCTTTTGAATAGTACCAGGCCAAAAACTTGGGCTAAGAATAGTAGTTTGATCCGTTTGATATATAATGAGTGTGTTGGATTATTTGTGGTCCGTGTGTGAGCTCGTTCCAATGTGTTTGTAATATTGATGCGTGCGATGTGTCGTTGCGGTTTAGCAGTATTAATGCCTACTCAAGTTTTAAATTTATATTTAGCCGACTTATCAATAACACACACACTTAACGAGCAGTGTACCCGGTCAGTATGAATATAATGGTAAGTAGAGTGTCGATCACTAAGAGTGGAACGTATTGTCTCGTTATTCTAATCAGTATTTTAATATTCTAAGTTAGCTATACAACCTAATCTAACGCAAGGGGGTTCAGCCTGAGAGACTGGCACGATTTGGTTGCAATTAAATAATAAACTAAACCAATAGGCACGAATCAGCGAATAGCACACACGTACAAAGATAAATACTTGAGACAATAAGAAGATCTGTCCTTATGATTAAGTAGATTGTCACTTGTTTTATTGATAGTTTTATATGAAGTGTATGTAGTTAATCCTTTCTCGTTGGTCCTATTCTTATCGGCGAGTAAACCCTTAATGATTACTTATGTCTAAAAGTTATTCCTAAGTGATCAATTTAGTAACAACCGTGGGAGCCACATTATTTTCCGCAGTCAAATGCGCAGGCCACTAATAAACACAGAGGTTATCAATGCACTAATAAGAGTAACCAAAGACATCAACATATAAACTTTAATTGATGGGAAAGCAGTTTTAAGGGAGTGCAATCTTTCCGTTGTCACATTACACAAGCCATCAATCCTGATGAATTAAAGTTTACTAACACAATAAAACAAAACTACTTAATGAATTAAACACATGCAGCACCTTCTTACAGCTCTTGTATCTTCGTTCGGGTGTGTCTTGTGCTGCCTATTCGTCTGAATTCGTCCTAGGTTTCTGGTCTTCGTACCTCGTATATAATATTATGCTCTTGAAATTCGTCTGGTCTTGGGGTATTTATAGTTTCCGTCTGAGGGTAAGATGCGGCGCATTGACTTAACTTCGCGTGGGGTCCAAGATTAATATATTCAGGAATATTCGTACACCGCCAGAAGATGCGGCGTATCTTCATTCTTGGATGCGGCGCATGTCCTTTGCCGTCTTGGATAATATCTTGTGAAATCTTGATAGTGATGCGCCGTATGTAATAAGTGAGATGCGGCGCATCTGGAGCAGATTGTCTTGATCTTGTACATTTCAGTAGACTCTTAACTTCTTGCATGTTTTGCTCCATAATTAGTCCAAAATCGCCAAGTTTCACCAAATGCTTGTTTTTACCTGAGAATTACAAAAGTAAACGATTAAGCATCAATCCTCATACATAACATAATAAAACAAGTCAAATTAATAGGATAAATGATAGTAATAAAATGTACTTATTTGAGTTCATCAATGTGTTTGTAATATAATAACAAAATTTTAAATTTTGACCATAAAAATGGTTAACTGAACTGTATTAGTATTTAATACTTGATTAGCAATGTACAAATTACTAGGAAATTTTACAGATTGCTACACTAGACTTGAAGTTGTTCGCATGTTTCTGGTGTATGCTGCCCACAAGAACATCACCGTTTATCAAATGGACGTGAAGACTGCATTCCTGAATGGACAACTCCGTAAAGAAGTGTATGTCACACAACCAGAGGGCTTCATCGATCCAGATCATCCTAATCATGTGTACAGACTCAAGAAAGCCTTTTGTGGCCTTAAACAAGCCCCGAGGGCATGGTACGACAAACTGTCCGCATTCTTACTTGCTAATCACTTTACCAAAGGATCCGTTGATCCCACACTGTTTATTCAAAAACACGGGAAGGACATCTTAATTGTCCAAATTTATGTTGATGACATCATTTTTGGTTCAACACATAAAAAGTACTTAAATGCTTTCGCAAAATTAATGAAACAAAATTTTGAGATGTCTATGATGGGTGAACTTACGTTCTTTTTGGGACTTCAAGCTCATCAATCCCCCCATGGTATTTTTATAAATCAGTCCAAATATGCTCTAGAGATTTTAAAGAAACATGGCATGACAAGTCGTGACACATATAATACTCCTATGCCTGCATCATCTCCAAAGTTGGATGCTGATTTACATGGGACACCAATTGACCCTACAAAATACCGAAGTATGATTGGGTCACTCATTTATCTAACAGCTAGCCGACCAGATATTGTGTTTTTTGTATATCTTTGCTCCCGTTATTAGTCTCGACCAACTGAAAGACACCTCTCTGAGGTTAAAAGAATCCTTCGATACATAAAGGGAACCATCCATTTGGGGATGTGGTATCCGAAGGATTCTAGTTTTGAACTAATTGCTTTTTCAGATGCTGATCATGCAGGATGTTTAGATACACGTAAAAGTACGTCTGGAGGAGTGCAATTTCTAGGAGACAAACTTGTCTCTTGGCAGTCAAAGAAGCATGATTGCACCTCATTGTCATATACATAATCAGAATATGTAGCCATGCCAGCATGTTGTGCTCAAGTCATTTGGATGCGATCACAGCTGATGGACTACGGTTACATTTTCAACAAGATTCTCATGTACTGTGACTCCAAGAGTGCCATTGCCATCTCATGCAATACAGTTCAACATTCGAAGTCCAAACATATCGCATTTCGATACCATTTCATCAAGGAGCATGTGGAATAGGGTACTATTGAATTACATTTTGTGGGTACTGAATACCAATTGGCGGATTTATTCACCAAAGCCTTGCCTCATGCAAGATTTATGGAATTAGTTCACCAAATTGGTATGCGGTGTTTGACTCCAGAGGATTTAAACAATTTTCTTAAACACAATTAAGAAAGTCAAACACCAAAACTATTTTTGTAACATATTTTATCCAAAACACAAAAAGATTTTCCATTTTTATTATTTCAAAATAATACTAATAATAATAAATAAATAAATAAAAAAAACACAATTTCATCTCTTTTTCAGTGTGCAAAATTCAAAACGAATCAAAATATGTTCTTGAATTTCACATTTAATAAAATTTTAATCACGAACATATTTTGAGGGGGAGAATTTTTATAATTTTTGCACACTCTTATCAAAATCTTTATCTTTTACAAAAATCTTCATCATGCAACATTTTCATGATCTCTTGAACTAAAATTTGGACAAAATTTTAAGAGTATTTGTTAGTTTAAGGGGGAGAAATGTAAAATACATAAGTTTACAAGCAATTGGACCAAGGTTGAGACAACAACAAACCTCAAGGGCTGTTGTTGTCGACTGTCAAAAGTTTACCACATAAGGACTTTGTTTGAATGGAAAAACGGGTTAAGGGACTAAATGTGACAAAATCTCAAATCTTGCCCAATATAAGGAACCAACTCAGTATTTTAAAAACACATAAACATAAAACGTTAACAACTTACTGCCAATTTTCACCACATTCATCCAAGTTTTTGATTATCTCTAAATCCACAATTGTAAGTGTTATATACATTCAATGATGCATAATTATCACTCGCATGAATTCTTGATCCATTTATGTGGCTTAATTGTTCATACGTGGAATTAGGGTTTAAGGATTTGAATTGGGCATTTCTTGTATGTTAGCTTTTAATCTAATTAAGTTAGTTGTATAGCTTAACATTATGTCTAGGAGTGTTTTACAACTGTGTAATTGTATTGGATAACATCAGTAAACGCATGTTGAGTATTTTAGGGATTTTGTGGTCGTATAATTGGCTGCTACTAAATGGTATAGCGCTTATGTGTTTTGAATAGTTGGTTGTGCTTGTATATGTCCCTAAAAATTGCGCCTAAAGTCTTATAGTTTAAATCAAATACAAGGTCTTAGTCGAAGAATTACATAAGGCATAATCAACTGTGGTGACAAATGTGCATGTTTGTTTGGATTTCTGGGTGCTAGGATATGTTTAGAATATGTTTAGGAAGATGTTTGATGATTGTTTGCTGTCTGAAACAGTCTAATATAGAATTTAAGAAAGTATGAATGTCTTCGAGTAAGCAAGAAATCCTTCAACTTAGGATGAAGGTCTTCGAGTAAGAAGATAAATGTTGCTTACTTAGAAAACTTTGTGAAATTATTCGAGTAACAGATCTAATTCTTCTACTTACAAAAGTTTTATCAAAATTTTCGAGTAAGCAATATTTCTTCTACTTAGAAAAGTTTTGTAAAAATTCTTCGAGTAAGGATTATTTCCTTAACTCTTCGAGTAAGGAAATATCCTTCAACTAAGGAAATTTGATTAAACTCTTCGAGTAAGGCATCATTCTTCGAGTAAGGAAATTTTTTCTTAAACTCTTCGAGTAAGGCATCAGTCTTCAAGTAAGCAAGTTTTTATCAGAATCTTCGAGTAAGAGTGTTATTTCTTCAAGTAAGAATTTTATCATGTTTCTCCGAGGTGGAGGGTTTCATAATTTCCGAGTAAGGAAAATGGTTATCTCCAAGTAAGGGCTGTTATTTTCAAATTTTTACAAATCCTTCGAGTAAGGATGATTTTTTACACTTTCTTCGAGTAACCGAAATTCCTTCGAGTAAGCCATGTTTTTCAAACTTAGTGAAATTATTCTAAGTATAGAATTGAGTTAAGTTGAAAAAAAAATGTGTTTGCTCCAATATGGTTGTTTGCTTACTGTGTTCATATTATTCATGATCATCTTACATGTCTCTCTATATGATGCATCATATCAGTTAGGCACAGATCATGTAATAAGTGACATACACAAACACACATATACAATTTCCATTGTGTTTCTTTGTTGGTATTTGTGCTACTCAAGTTCAAAATGTCTCAAACATCCATAGCAAGGAATGACTTGATACTAGAAGGTGATGAACGAAAGATTGGAGAATCAAACTCCAGAGTTGACTTGGAGAAATTACCATGCCATCCTTCCTGTCAGATTATGGTTAAAATCTTGAAGAAGCATTTCTGCAGACATGTTCTAACTAAATCAGCTACTGTTCCAGAAGTCTACCTCAACCAGTTTTGGCATACTTTGATGATCAGTCAGGACTCAAAGACCATGAAAGTCACTTGGACAAGAAACAAATCAAGTTCGATGTTCATCTTCTTCGCACTGTTCTTGGGCTTCCTACAACGGTATTCGGCAAACACACAAAGTTTCAAGAAGATCCTACTTTTGAACGTATAGTTAGGTCATTAAAACACCTTGGCTATGACGATTCGGTTGAAGAACTCTCTTCACATTCAAAGGTGGACCGAAGATACATTCCTCAACCATGGTTGACCATGTACACCATCTTGAGCCACTGCATCACAGGGAAGGAAACTGGTCACGAGCACCCCATACTTGAACATCTTCAGTTCTTCTGGGGAGTCATCAATCTTTATCACATGGATTATGCAAAGTACATCTGGACGGACATGATCTATCAAGCTCGTCAGTTTGAACAAAAGAAGGGATACAAGATTCCTTTCCCACGCTTCACCAAACTTCTCATAGCTCACTTCATGCAAAGAGAACAAGAAATTGATAAACGTCCAAATGAAAAGGCTCACACAATACAAATAGACCATGTTCTTTCTAGAGTGAGAATTCATACCACCAACACCACTAAACAAGGTTTAAGAATTCTAGACACACTTATTACAGATTCGGTGAAGGAAACCGAAGCCTATGAAAGGTATGACGAAGCTGAGAAGGCAGGTACAGTTGGGATAACCGTGAAGGGTACAACTGGAACAAGAGGTAGAGGAAGAGGAAGAGGAATCAAAGCCGGATCAACAAGAACAAAGAAGATCTCTCGAGCTACAAAGAGGAAACCAATGCTCAGGGATGAATCTACAGAGGATGAAGAAGTAGAGGAACCGAGCTTAAGGGATGAAAGAAGAAAAAGAATCATGTAGATAAAGATGGAAATGCATGATGAAGGACTAGGTAAAGGCAATGGAAAATCAATAAAGATAAAAGACAAACCCGATGACACCCTTCAACCACCTAAGACTAAAGAAAAAGAAAATGAACAACTCAAGAGAGCCCTTCAAGAAAACAAGGCAAAGTATCTGGCTGATATTGAGAAACTTGAGAAAAGGAAGAAAGGTGAAGGATCAGCATCGAAGGTTAGTGATGAAGAAACCTTGTCTCAGTCCGACGATGACACAGAAGCTACATTGTCAAAGTCAGCAAGTGTCTCTATGAGTAAATCTGAGGGTGAATCAGAAGAATCAGAACAACTCATTCACACACCCTCAGAATCTGACTCTGATGAAGATAAGAACAAAGATGAAGAAGATAAAGATGGTGAAAGTGATGATAAGGATGAAGAAGATGAAAGTAATGATGACAAAGACAATGAAAGTGATGAGGATGAGGATGACCAAGATGATGATGATCAAGATCAAGATCGTATACCTACTCCACCGGTTATACCATCATCTGTGGATCAAACTTCAAAAACCAAGCCTCCCTCACCATTACCCACACCCCAAAAACCAGATAACAGTGAACTTCAGGCTATCAAAGAACAACTCAGCGCGTTACAAACTCAAGTGACGACGCAGCAAAGTGACATCAACGAGTTCAAAGCATATGATATCCATCTAGCAATGGAAGACTACCTTAACAAGAATTTACCAGAAGAGATCGGCCGACATCTTTAGAAGACGCTTCCAACTCTTCTGAAGGGATATGTCAAAAGGAAGCTTGATGGAATTGTAGCACATCACATTTAATCAACACCGCTTACAATCCAAACAAAACCATCAAAGCCTTCCGCAGCAGATCTTAAAGGATAATTGCTAGAGGCTATCATAAATGATCCAGATGAGGACGATCTTCACAAAGCTTTAATCAAATCAATGAAGAAAGCTGAAAGAAAGATGAGTTATGCAAGAGGGTCAAGCCTAGAAAACGTCACCATGATGATCATGACAAAGACGACCAAGCGAAGCAGAGCGAGAAACGTACGAGAATGACTAGACCTACTGCTTCACTACCATCATCTAACGTTTAGCAAACGGGCGACGAAGAACTTGTACCTTAGGAGACTGGAACCATTGATGAAGCAGAACCTCATGATAATATCATCATTAATCAAGCTGCAGCTGAAGCTGTTCCTCATAAAGTTGCAGTTGTTCCAGCACCACCTGCTGATGCACCTCTTAAACCCGCTCCTAAATGGGTTAACCCTGATGGTGATAAGTTCAAATGGTTTGAAGAGATGGTGGATGCTTACCCTGACATTCCAGAAGATGAAGTCCCTGCAGAAGGCTCAGTTGTGGACTTCACAAAGAAACTTAAGAAAGTGATGAAGATCCAGAAACTGCAACTGTCCGATATTGTCAAAATCCGCAAAGTAGGTTTCTCTCAATTCAAGACTTCAGTGACTTCTCAATTGGAATTTGAATATAACCTGGAACAATTTACACGTGCGTTATCTGAGAACGTAAGCTGGGATGTTTCAAGACCCTCTCATGAAACCAACACTTTCCAATTTCGTGATTACTCACAACCCTTACCCCTTATTGGTCATGCCCATAATCCCAAGATACCTAAAGCTTACTTCTTCAACAATGATTTGGAGTATCTGATATATGGGAATACGAATCCAAAAAAGCGTTATGCTACCTCTATTACAAAGTTCAAGGCAGCCACTTATGTGCAAGAAGGTTTAGAAGAACAGATCGAAGACTTGTTCAGCAACTCGATTGCAGAATACACTGATGAAGCTGTTCTGGGAATCTTCCACTGGCCTGACATGAGGAAATGGTTCTACAAATGGAAACTTACGTTTACCTCGAAACATAAGGTATACTACAAAGGTAAGATTCTTTCCATTAAGAGTGTTGAGACAGAGTCAAAGTATGGATACAATTTTCTGACCAAGATCATGGTTCGAAGGCAAGACGACAAGGAATACACATTCAACGAAGCCGATTATCTTTATTTGAATCTAAACGACATTGAAGATATGTACTTGCTCAAGATTCAATGAAAACTCGAGCATCTCCCTAGTATCCTTCAATACGACATCATCAACTCTCTACTTCCTTACATCCAGATTATAGTGATTAAGAAAAGAGTCGAAGATGTTCATCTTAGTGTTGAAAGTTACCAGAAGCAGTTGAATCTAATCAAGCCTGATCTTCGACCTCCGGGTATAGCAGAAATGAAGTCATATTCCTTCAGCAACAGACCATTTGGAGTAGTGTACGTGAGATCTGGAATACCAAAGTTCATGGGCTATCAAGATATTCACAAGTTTAGCGATGAAACTTTGATACAAGTTAGGGCTGAACTCGATCACATTCTAGACAATCACACACAAGGTAGGAAGCAAGGTTGGCTGAGGCACATGACTTGGAGAAGAAACGATGTGAAGCAAGCGGTCAAGTTCTTGGCACGGATTAACCACAGGCTAAAGCATCGGGTTCAGATGAGAAGGCTGGAAAGCTATGTGGGTGGACGAGCTAGAGATCCGAATATTCTCACATTTCGCCGTCCGGAGTAAAACAATGGTGTCGTTGTCAATTAGTTGTCATCATTTATAATTATTTAAATATGACTATGGCTTGTGCACAAATAACAATGCACAATCTGTACTTGTGAAGAAAGGACCCTGAGGTACGCTTCAGTGCCTCAATCCTAATCAAAGGTGCGAAACTTCTTAGTTTTGAGTAGAATTAACTAGAATTTTTATAAGTTTTTCAAAATTCTGCTCAAAAGAACAAGTATTCCCTTGTTAAGGGGGAGTACTTGAAACAAAATCTTTGTTCCAGCACAAAAGTTCTTGTTGAAATTCTTCCCATAAACCTCAAAAAGTATATTTTAATCGAAAGTTTTCCAAAAACAACATAAATATGCTATTTTTGAGGGGGAGAATAAGTATGTGATTAAAATATGGTAATAAAAGTATGGAATCTCGCATGAGCTCAACTCAGATTTTACTCTAAAATTGACGAATATCAAATTTCATTAATCGAAAAGACATGTCCTAGACGGGTAATAATTTCAAGCTGGTTTATCCAGTGATGTAAACGTGTCTCGCAAAAGACTTGTCTGAATAGAGTGTACGGATTTCGATAGATTCTTCTTTGAATATGACCTGGACGTGTAATAATTTCAAGCTAGTTTAACTAGTGATGTAAACGTGTCTCGCAACGGTCATATTCACTGAAAATCAATCAATTCAAAAAGTGTTATCTCCACCCAACATGTGAAAATTTACCTTAAACATTTATGAGCACATGTTAAGGGGGAGTGTTTCTGAAAATGCAAAACTCTCAAAGTGTTAACAATATATGTTTTACAATCATAAACACTTTGAGAGATTTTCAAATGATTGGTTTACGGCAACCTAGGATAGTCATGGAGATATAAGGTGACTAGAAAGTCCTTAGGTATGATTGATAAAAAAAGGCATAAAGAAATGAAAGGAGAAAGAAGGGGTTGAAGAATTAAAAAGAAAAGTAAAAGAAAGGGTGAAAAAAAAAATATCCCTCTATATATTCAACCTTAGGGCAGAAACCGGGCTCAATTCATATGCTACTGGATGTCACTACAAGTGACACCGGTATTGAAGACTAAGCCGTCATGGACCCAGTGACGCACTGCACTAAACCTTCTAGCCACTCAAGTGTCTCTCGAAAGACACTTCTTTCATTTCTCACGGAGAACCCTTCATTATCTATTGACCTCTCATTCCGAGATGAGTTGATATTGAAAAGGAGGCACTCTGTTCCATGCCTCCGAAGACTAAAAACCAATGAGCACTAAATCGAGTCTAGAGCCGCGAAATACATCAAAAGATCTGATAGGAACACATGATATTTCTACACTGGTTGTTCAACATTATGGACACCAGTTGTAAATTACAAGAGTCCTACGCAGATCTTATTTATCTGCCAACAACACTCATGAGGGAACTTACAATTGTGATTCTCAGTGATTGAGTGGAAATTCCTACCAGGGTCAACATCAAACAGCCCTGACAGCAGGTCACTTCGGTAATCCCTTGTGGGTTACACTTAGTATTCGAGGTGGTTCCAAATGGTCTACATTCGTGGAGTGATACTTCGGTATACTTCAGCGGCTCACCTGAATCGTTGATACACTTTGGTGTATCTGAGTTAGCTCTCTTGGGGGCATTCGGTTCAGGAACGGCCTTGGCAAGGATTAGAGAAAGTCTTCACACTATGTTATTGAAGATCTCAAAGTCTGAACCTGTAAGTGCCGGATGATTTGTTGCTAACTGTTTACTTGCAGGTACTTATAAAGACAAGGAGTTCCACCACCACCACTTCCATCATGCTCATGCTAACATCACAAAGGAAATTCTCACAAAGATCAAAGGAAAGTAAAAGTTCAAAAGTCAAAGATCGAAGCTAAAGAATGAGAATTACTTGAAACATGAAGATCAAAAGTCAAAAGAAGTATGAGCATGGTGGAAAAGACGTAAAGACACCGTGATTAAAGAACGTTGGTGGAAGGCAGATGATGACATTACCATATCACATAAAGCAAGAACAAAGAACAAAGATGCAAATGACGTCGAAGCCAATGAAGCAAAGAAGACGTCAACCTTGATGACCAATACTTAGGGGGAGATTGTTGGGAACACATTTCATATTATCAAGTATCGGTCATAATTTATGTAATAGGTTGCTTATTATTTAGGCCTTTATGTTAGTTATTAAGGTTCGACCTATGTAGAAGGCCCATGGGCCATAGCCTTTTATTTATAGTACTATTAGGGCAACGCCTCAATATCTTGTAATAATTATAAATACCTCCTCCCTTGAAGGGAGAGGGTGTTGGTTCATGGTTTATCATAATTTATTATTCTTATGCATGTTCCTTCCTTTCTCTCTCTTTTTAACTTTCTCTCTCTAGATCTATAACTTGTGTGATTAGATTTGTGACCTAACGATGGTCGAAAAGAGAATGTAGGTACAATGCCGACTGTGGTTAATGAGGTTGTTGCTACATCGACTGTTATGGGTAGCAAACTGGTTGTCGATTCTCCAAAGAGTGGTGAAGGTCAAGGGAAGGATAGCCAAACTTATGAGAATGTGGTATCGCCTGCTGTCAATGAGCAAGCAGGTAATGTTAACAAACATGCTTCCTTTGCCTCTATGTTTAAAGATAACAGCCCCAAAAAAACGGTGCATGTTTCTGTGATGCGGAATGATGAGAAAGTCGAGGGGGATGATGTAGCTATCCCTTTGCCTGTAGTTGAAGAGGTATGTAACTGATTTGTAAACACTCTTTATGGTTATTTTTATAGGAAATCCCCTTGCTTTTCCGATTTTCAAAAATTACGTGAACAACACATGGGCTAAATTTGGTCTTGAACGTGTTATGCTTAATAACGGTTTTTTCTGTTTCAATTCTCGATGAAGGAAGGTATGGATAAGGTTCTATAAATGGGTCCTTGGTTGATTCGATTTGTCCCACTCATTTTAAATATATGGACTCCTAATTCCAAGTTGACTATATTAGATGAATAAGTTAGTTGGCCCAAGCATGACTTGTGGGTTAGGTCCACTAGGGTTTCCAGGTATAGTGCTTTATAAATACCTGACGAATAAACATTATAGCATACGGGGAATTATAATGTCAAACATGGTATCGGAGTGGGTCTGATCCTCAGACCTAGGTGGCTACGTTGAGCCACCTCCCTAAGCCACCCGTCAAACCCTAATCACAAAAACACAACTTACGCAGCCACACTCAAAACAAATAGATCTGTTATCTTTTTATTTCTCTACTTAACCACATAAAGCAAAAACACGTCATTCTTGAAGAAAAATTCCCAGCCGCATATTCGTATTCAATTTATATTCTCTTTTCTTGGCGAATGTGCATGGGGAAGAAAGGATTTAATTTGATGGTGTAGTTTTATGTAGACGAATGAATAGATGGAGAATCTGAAGGGATGATATGTTTCTATTAGTAATAGTATTGTTTTTAGCTTCTCGTTAAATAAAAAAGATGATGAAAAAAAAAGTTATTATTGTTTTATTGTTGTTTGTTAGTCGATTGTTCGTACGGCTTTGTTACCAGTCGATTAAAGTTGACCGTTGGTACCAGTCCCTAAAGTCGATCGTTGGTACGGTTTTGTTACCAGTCAACTTAGCCGACCGTTGGTACCAGTCGACTAAAGTCGACCGTTGGTATGGTTTTGTTACGAGTCGACTAAGGTTATGTCTTTATTTTGTTAATATTTATTTTCTTTTTCTTTTTTAGTTTACTACTCCAGTCCGAGCTTTCACGATTTCGCCGCTCGAACTGCGGAGGAGTATTAGATGAATAAGTTAGTTGGCCCAAGCACGACTTGTGGGTCATTAGGGTTACCAGGTATAGTGCTTTATAAAAACATGATGAATAAACATTATAGCATACAGGGAATTATAATTTCTAACAGACTAAAGATAAAGTTACCACGACTCTTGTTTGGGTCAAGTTACATAAGGTTCTGATTGTTGCATATTTTGAGGTTGGGTTAAGTTTAATTACCACACAGATTGGTCGTCCTATCATGTTGGATGGGTATACTAGTTCGATGTGTATTAAGTCTTAGGGGCGCAATTCTTATGCTCGTGCCCTTGTGGAAGTCTCTTCTCATGCTCCTTCGATTCACTGGCTTGTGGTGGCGATTCCTTTTCCAAATGGTAAGGGTCACACTATGGAAAAACTAGAGATTGAATACAAATGAAGACCTCCAATGTGTGCTACGTGTAAAACATTTGACCACAATGATGATATTTGTCCAAGGAATGTTAAACCTGTTGAGAAGCACTCAGGTAATGATGATGGGTTTATTGATGTGAATAGGAAAAAAGGAAAAGGAAAGAAAGCAGTAAGAGAAAGGCACATTGATGGGATGTGTTTGACCAAACCAAAGGTTTCTTATTATTATCGTCAAGTCACAAAGCCTTCTAGTGGTGGGGGGAGGGGCATCGACCTCACAGCAACAAGGTGATGTTAATAAAGGTTTGTCGGGTTCTTCTCGTGATGGACAAAATACGCAGCCCACTAGTGATGGTGGGGGAGTTTCGACTTCTATGCGACGGGCTGAAGTTAATAAAGGTGAATCTGGTTCATTTAGTACTGCTGAAAATGGTACTAACAAATATTATGTTTACACTTCCAATACTGTTAAGGAGAAAACTTCATCACCTTTGCATGCTAATAAATTTGATAATGATAATATCAATTTGGTCTCTTTAAAAAACACTTTTGATGTTTTACGTGATGAGGATAATGTTTTTGAAGTGGGTAATGTGATGTGGTCAACTAAAGAAGGAATGGAGATTACACGTGAGGAAACTGGTAGTGAAGTGAAAGAGGTCGAGCATGTGTATGATGGTACAGATAACGTTAAGTGATGAGTTTTTATCCGGTTTAAATTTGTAAATTAAAAGATACTTGGACTTAACACATTCTAACGGTCAGTATACCCGGTCATGTGAAGTATAGCCTAGGTAAATCCGAGTGTCGTCCCAAGAGCTATTGGTCTGGTAAATAAAGTTTTGGTTTGTAATAAAAGAGGTTGTTTGTTGAAACATTACCATGCACTAAAAGAATTCAATGTAGAGAAAGAAGAAAAATGTGATGTCACTAAGCAATGATTTGATTTTAGTGACCTATCTTTAGCGTCTTTGTCCTATATAGTGGTTAAATATCATTAGGCTAAGTTGGTCAAATCATCTAACCTATAATCCGTAGACCCGCACCTCCTTTGGTCAATTCGGTCGTACAGTCTAGTATTAGTCATTACGCGCCAACTATCTTCTAGACTTATCTTTAGTGTTTTTAAACACTAAACCAAGGGTAAGTAGTGATTTGTTCAATTCTTACCAAACCTCAAGGTTCCCGCATTTCTTAAACATCTCCACTAGGGTAGGTAGTCCTTTGGTCAATTCTTACACAAGAAATGTGTAGTCCTTTGGTCAATTCTTATACACCCTCGCAACCTACTCGGCTAGGATCCTTTGGTCAATTCAAACTAGCCTAATAGATACTATCCTAGCTTTAATACTACCGAAACGCGAGGATCAACGGTAAGCTAGAAGATATTTATATAGGGAAAACCTAGACAAGGTACACAACCAAAGCATAGATAAACATCAACAATGAATTCATCAAATGATTAAATAAAAAGCTTAATTGAATTCAAACTACAAAGAACTAGAATTATATCTAGTTTCATGAATCGATTGTCTTGATTGCAAAGACTACTTCTTCCGTTCTTCTAACATCACGTTTGTGTTATAGGGCTGCTCTCCCCAAACCCTATCTGAGGTTTGGGAAAGGGGAGATATCCTCCAATGCAGAAATCCTACAGTTTTTTTAGATTTTCCTGGCACGACCATGTTACGGCGTAACCAGAAAACGTAAAAAATAGACGAAAACGTAAAAAAACGATCGAAAACGTATAAAACGGACGAAAACGTATAGAAACGGACGAAAACGTAACAAACGGATGAAAATGTATGAAAACGTATAAAAACAGATATTGAGAAAGAGATGTAGGATTTGTGAAAAAAGAGGTAAAAAGTGAAAAATAATTTCTGAAATTTAGAAGATGAAAGTGAACTGAAGCACTTATGTTTGCAAAAAAACAAACAGAAACATTTACCCTCCCGCAGAGAAAAGAAGTGAAAAGAGGGAAAAAATGCTTATTGAGAAAAAACAAACGACACCTAGGTTTGAACAAATATCTTTTTCAAGCATCAAGATGCTTGACTGTTATTGTTGGTGGTTTGTTCTCATGCTAGATCATACTGTACTCTCGAAAAAATCAAGTTTCGAATTGCGGGTCAAAATTAAAAACATAGTTTGGTTGGCTGCAAGACATTGATAGTGGAGATGTATACAAACTTGAAAGTGGTTAAACACGACATGTGTTTAAGGTATCTAATTCTATAATGGGTTCCTTTTTAAAGTACAATAATTGACTAGGAACAAGTCGATGTTTTATACTTTTATTAAAAAAATATATAAAATAAAGACATGGTGATCGTTTTGTTTAAAAAGTACTTGTAATAGTTTGATACTTTTATATAGACAAAAATACACCGTTGGTCCATAAACTTTTCAGAAAGCATCGTTAGGGCCCCAAACTTGGGAAAATCGTCGTCGTGAGTCCAAAAGTCAAGTTTTTTAGGCCGATTGCGTCCCTCGCCCCGTAATGGTCAGCTCAATGAATTATTGGTGAGAGCAAAATCGTCATTCACTGTAGCGTCCTATTTCAAGCCGTTGTACAGTGTCCCAGTTCCCTATATTACTTTAAGCTACAATTGTATCGTCACTTATCATCCCTAAACTTTCCCCCAAAACCTTTCTTCCACAAATCATTAAACCTTTCAACATGGTACGCTGCTGGTGTGGTAAGCAAGCTATAACTCGCACTTCGTGGACATCGGCCAACCCAGGGCGTCGATTCTATGGTTGTCCTGATGAAGTAAGTGCGTTTTTAGATTTATTATATTTGTTTGTTTTGCGCAAGTAGCAAAGTACATTGTATCAATGGTGGTTATTTAATGACTTGCAATATTCATGATTATACCAGGCCTTTTGAGGGGGAGAAATGAGCTCAAGGCAAGTTTAGATACTGCTCAAGGTGATGTGTGGAAGTGGAAGTTTTACCTGGTGCTCAGTTGGATATTGTTCTTGATTGTTTATGCACTTGGTTAACTTTTTAGCTTTAATGTATGATGGCCGTGTTTTGTGTTATGTGGAAATGTAATTACTTGTTAGGCCATCATGGTAGTGTTAGAACCTTGACCAAACTATTATGTAGTATGTTTTAACTTTAGATTCTCTTGAATTGTAATAACTTTGTCTCCTGCAAGGATATGAATTTTGTTCTTTTGCTGAGTTTACCTTATGGTTATGCAGATGCTTATGAATTTGGTTAGATTTTACTTTTAATTGTCAACATTGTTATGAAGTTTTGACTTTGGTTAGGTTTGCCTTTATCAATTTGTAGTGGAAGGTGATGCAGTCATAGACTTTGATATAAGATACAGTCCACACAAGATGTAAATTATGCAAACAATTAAAATACATAAACATAACATGGTTCCATAGATAATGCAAATGGATATAATTCCAAATGCATAATATTTCATATTTTTCAAAGCATGATAATTAGAGTACATAACTTTTCCATAGCAAACATAAAGAAATAATGTCTAGTTCATTAGCATAACATAATTGACCTATGGTAAGGGCATCATTGTAATACCCCAACCCGACCTTGGTCAAGATGCCACATTATGGTGTCTATCAGAACATACAAAATACATGCAAGCGGAAGACTTCATAAATAATGTAAAGTGAAGAACATCATGACTTCCGAACATACAAACTTTCAACAAGTCTAAACATGAATTGAAACAAAATGTCCAAAACATAAGTCTAATCATAATCCAAAAAAAATGGGGAATCTAATCAAGGTAGGTCTTCTAACTCCTACTCTCATCACTCTTGCCCAGCATCCCACTTATAACCTGCCGCATGGAAAAGAAACGCAGCTGAGCTTAAAAAGCCCAGTGAACATATATATATACAAAACTAATAGGTAATAAGCATAAGTGAACAAAGATGAATCATACGAATCAAAGGCATATATATCATAAGTCAAATGAAAAGATAAATAAGATACTACAAATCAGATAATCATAATGAATCAAAGAGTCAAATAGAAAAGGCAGAGCACGCGTCTAAACGAGACACTCAAATAGACCAAAGAGTCACATAGGATAGCCATGAGCCTATCTAAACGAGACACTCGAATAGACCACATAATCATATCATCCAAAAAATCATAATGTGAAAGGAGGGGAGACCTCTCAAGTACCAGAAGTGAGAGGGGTGCACGGCACGCACAAACCAATCACTAAGTCATAATCACACCAATCACACCAACGTTTACCTAGGATGCATCCATATGCCCCCTGCAAAACAAAATACATATGCAAGTACTAGACTGTACACATGTATACATAATGGCCAAAGTGCACAAATAATCATACATATTAAAAGGTGACGCCGTGGATCAATCACACCTCCACAGAAAGTGTCATGCCATTGGTGCCTCAATGACATGGCCATGGTACCTCCATGGCTAGTTAGCTCGGGCACAGAACATAACATATCATATTAAAGCATATCCATAATCATATCATATCTAAATAGATCATATCAAGGGAATCATAGCAAAGCAAACGAATGAAAGTCAAGGATCGAAAAGTCATGAGATCAGAACCCTTACTGAGAAAGGGTAGAATATCTGTACCTTAAACCACAATTGAAACCATATCAGAAAACACATGGATCGGAAGTTACTCCTCCTTTAGCGAATCTACACGAATTAATGATCGTCTTATTACTTAATAACCATTTCATAAGTTATCTCTAATTCAGCTCTTATTGTTGTTCAGATTGACATATTAGGGTTTCCTGCTATTTATAGCAACTTTCCAAATTTAGTAACTTTCCATATTTAGTAACTTTCCTGAATTAGTAACTTTCCGAATTAAGTAAGTTTCCCGAATTAAGTAACGTTCCCGAATTAGTAACTTTCCATATTTAGTAACTTTCTACATTACAATGACAATTAATTAAATATTACTTAAGGCTTAATATTACCAATATCGTAGTTTAGGGTTGATGGTGACAATTTTCCAAATATTAGGGTCTAATATGTCATTTTAGCAAAGTTTAAGGTTAAATGTGTAAATTATCAAAGTTTAGGATTAAAAGTGTAAATTTAAGTTTTAAGACTCTTTGTTGTTGAAATAGAAAATGAGTTCAATTTGGCTTTCAAACCTTGTACGAATGAAATGTACATACTGTATTTGAATTAGCCAAACAACAATCTTTTCGATACGGACTATGCCAAGACACCACATCCAACAAACACCCTTTTAACGCAGCAGCAAAAACACTAAGCCCTTATTCCACTTTTATTAGCAACAAGTAATAATATTTGTTTAACTTATATCAATTTCGACCATGCATGCAAACACGACCACGACATCAAATGAGCACACACCCATTTTAACAAAACCAAAACGACCCATTTCTTAACCAACCCATTACCCTTCCCAGGTCTGATTAACACACGTTATATATGGGTTTAATTTACACACAAAATTCATGTTTATAGTCCTAGAAGATCACCCACTCACACATTATATATCCACATAAAATAATGAGACCAGCCCTCCGTGCAATCATACATCATTTAGTCCTTAATCACGTACATATAGCATGCATGCCCCATCTTATATTTCTTTAAGGTTATAACTAGTTACTGAATTGTATTCCTAAACACATAATCACGTTCCAAAGACCATATTCAAAACGCATCTCGACAGATTAAAATAGAAATGAAAATTGACACATAAAATATGATTTCATGTTGCATATTAACATATCCTTCGTATACTTATATATTCATTTGTAAGCAGAAATGATTTCGCGAGGCCAAAACTCCATTCTTATTATTATATTTTAACACACAACGATTTTTTTACATGTTCTAATGTATATACGTTTCGTATATCGAAAGGAAGAACACCAAGATGATAAAAGAGGTGTACCTCAAAGACGATCAAACGAGCAAAGCAAAGTACACAAGCACCCAAAACTAGAAATCCTATTCGAACCAAACCAAAGCCTTCGAATAAAAACCACACGAACAACCAAACGAATAACCCCGCGATCACACCAAGCTACCACGATCACCCTTGCGATCACACCAAGCTACCACTCGACAAATCGGAAGAAAAATAAACTGCCATCACCTTGTGTTTTGTTTATTAGGGTTTTAGTTTGAAGAGGGAAAAATGAGGCGTATAATGTGTGAGAGGGATGTGAAGTTGTGGGAGGTATAAGGGAAAATACCGTGTTTTAGGCTACAAATCAGGAGGCAATATTCTATTTTGTTACAAAAAATATGGTCTTATAAATTTGATGTGAGATTTAAATGAATGTAGAGGAAGTGAACCAAATTTTCGATTCATATGAGAAGTATCTAAAAATGTGTGAGGCCTAACAAATAAAAAGGGTGTAACACATTTTAGGTGAGACTTATGTTTAGGACTTTAAACTAAAATGTAGACTTAGGATTTAATCTATATTAAGTTTTATAATTGTGTGGTTTAATGTTTAATTTAATTATAGTACATAATACCTAGTTTATAAAATGTTCGAATTCTTATTATTTACTTTAGGTTATAATTCGAATTTCCAAATAAATATGATTACGGGTTTTTGGGTTTCACAACTCTTTCCCCTATAAAATGAAAAAAAATTTCCTCGAAATTTGAGTCACAACTGTTAGATAGAGACGTACCAAATCACGAACAGAATTGACAATGAATTGCCTCAAGCCGGAGAGGTTCTTCCAAAAGAATCTTCACAAAACGGAATAGTTTTGTTTCTCATGACTCGATCCCGACAAACTAGGATAGCCCCAGGCTCTCCACAGAACAAAAATCATAACAAATCTGATCCAACGAATACGAAACAATTACGTAGCAGATGACGGTTGTAATCTCACAAAGAGATACATGAAACACATATATATACACGAGGCAAATACGAAGGAAGTGCTAAATGATAAAACTTCATCAACTCTTTCCAGATTCTGAACGGACTAAGAAACTTGCTAATAATCAGAGAAGCACATATCGAAATATCATATCGTATCAAAATGCATAATGAGATGGGTAGCATAATCAATCTGACGCTCAACTAAGCACACATCAGAGTATCAAAAAGTATCCGCAAACGAAATGAATAGGTACTATAATCGTACTAATAAGAACGAATCTAAGGTCTAACGTATCGCGAACTAAATCTTCCTTATATGCTAAAACGTCTAACTTTTCTGTATGGAAACGTCATACGGAACACACAAATTCCCGGTTTAAAGTTTCAAAAATTTCTCTTCCACAATGAATACTAATCCATTAGTCACTATAATGAACTTCAGACCTTCGCTAAATAAATCTCCGACTTAATTCAACCAAAAGGTGCTTCACATCTCTGTTCCTACAAAACTCCAAAATGAAAACCCTTGTCACTTGCATGCCATCAATCTTAGTAAGCAAACACAACCAGAACTAACACTTGTCAAATTTTCTGCTCAACACATCTTCCAAGCTCGAATAGTTGTTCTGCTTATCCATCGGTTTGGAGGTACAAAGCATTACTAAACTTGAGTCTGGTTCCTTAAGCCTTCCGTAGTTCTTCCTAAGAACGAGAAGTAAAAACGTGAATCTCTGATACGATCACTGCAGGTGCGCCATGTAGCTTGAATAATCTTCTGCCGAAAGAAATCTCTACCAATCTTCCAAGTGAGCCGATCTAGTCAAACGATCCACTACAACTCAATTCGTGAGGTCCTTTCTAAATGTGCGCGGAAATCCTGTTAAAAAGTCCTTGAGGATTAAATCCCACTTCCACCTAAGAACATCGAAACTGAGGAAAACCACTTGTACGATGAGGCTGAATCTTAACCTGTTGACATGCTAAACACTTCGCCACCAATGTAGTTACAATCATCTTCATACCATTCCATCAAAATTCTGCTTCAAGTCTCTATACATATTAGTACAACTAAGATGAATAGAGCAATTAGAACTGTGTGCTTCAATCAAAAACCGCTTCCTTCAAGTCTTCTAACACAGATCATATTCCACCGTCTTGCTCCTGAGCTTCTTCATGTCTGTCACAAATCACCCCCAAGTCCTGCGTCGGATAGTTCACCTCATACGGTTCTCGTTGTGCTGATGCATAATCAATACTCTTCCCATGTTGCATAAGGCCATAACTAAGTCTCCTTCTTTAGTAGAAACAAATCTCTTTTCAGCTTCTCAAGATTCTCCTCTCATTCTTCATCCCAACCAAAATTCACTCTTCAAGAATATTACCCAGAGCTTCTTCTGACGTAGAAATTTAACGCAAATACGAAAATGATCCTCGTGTTTCTCCTTCGTCTCTGAATACACCAAGATGTCATATTATGACAATTTGTCCAAATATTCATGAAAGACATGATTTATCAAGTCCGTCGGAGTAGTCGGAGTAGTAGCCAATACAATTGGCATCAATAATACTCATAAAGATCATTACGAATACGAAAGGCAATTCTAGGAATATCTCGCTCCCTTACACGTAACTGAACTAATCAGATCTTAAATCAATCCTTAGAGAAAACTTCACAACTGAAGTTGATCAACCAAATTTTCAATTCGAAATAAAAGATGACGGTTCAAATTGTAATACTATTTAATTTCCAAAATTCAACACACAACTTCATACTTTAGTCATTCTTCTTTACGAATAAAATTGGAGTACACCACAGCTACTCACTCAGACGGATAAAACCACTTTCTAAAAACTGGTCCTTCAATACTTTCCATTTAACTGATGTCATAAGATACGGAGTTTTGGAATTAGGAAAAACGTTGCACTTATACGGATAGGGTTTCTGAATCAACCAACTTACTGATCTCAGGCACTGCTCAACATCTCCTATGATCCCAATAATTTCAAGTTATATGATGTAACTATTATCACATTGACCAGGCGTCATAATACTTGCATCATATACACATGCCTTTATTGCAATCACAGTCTACCTCAAGTCGTGACTAAACAAATTCTCATAACCAGATCAAAACATCTTAATCAGATGGAAATCTTGATAGTTCATTAAGGAATCGCGAGGCGGGTTTCATCAAACAAAGTATCTTCACAACTGCGAGGGATTAACGTACGAGTTTTCAAAGCAAAGGTAATCATAATTGTTTACCAGGTTGAGAACCATGGTACAGAATTTTGAGTTTCTCAAATCACCAAAGATGACAAATCTAATATGAATGTTGTTAGCATCTCGATGCTCAATCAACAAATCCATGTTCAGAATAATATCAGACAAAACATTCCCAAAGGAAACAGATTAGCATAACAAAACTTATCTTCAAATATCTTCAATAAGTACTGGACAAATTTCGATACTCGTGACGGATAATCACAAGATTTCTCATAGGAATAGAAATGAGTATAACAAATTCTAATAGTGCAGAGGGAACCTTAATATGCTTAGCAAAAGCAAGGGAACCAAAGAATGTGTCGAACACATCGGATTCATACATATACGAATTCTCTGAACGAACGAAAAGGTATCTAAATGAATCATAAATGAATCGGAGATCAAAATTCAAAAGAATGCGGTCACACCAGAAAGTGAAACATGTAAGGCATCACTACAAAAGTCTCAAAGCATTCTAAACTTATGTTACGTGTCTTGCTAAATTTTCTAAATCTCTGGAACGAATAATCTTATAAAGGCTTAGTTGAAATCAGAGGCATAAATCAGAGTGGTGCGGAAGAAAGATAACTAACCAATGCCTTATCGCATAATCTACCCAATCCTCACCGGTCATAACTGAAGTTCCTACGGGGAGAAACCTAAAGCAAATCCTTCAAAGGTCATTTCATAAGCTCCTATAGTGCAAACCTAAGGGTCCAAATCTACACAGGCCATAACTTATGTACTACAAGTCGCAGCCTGAGCTCTGATACCATAATTGTAACATCCTATAACATCCCGTAAACTTCCCTCTCATTTGTAAATAGTAAACGAATACTAATCTATCGTCACTGTTTGCTTAACCGTTTTTACGGACTAAATTTTTTTTTCTTTCATTCAACATTATTACTAAACGGGACATTGTATCGCAATTCGCATTCTTTGTATCAAACTCATACACGTACCTCGACATTCCAATTTAGCCCAATCTCTTTTAAAATTATTTAGAAACCAACTATAGTACCCTTACTTTGGATCAATATCTTTGAAATCCTTTTAACAACATCATACAAACTTTATATAGATCAATTCATCATTCAACATAGCATCGAGATTCACGAAATACTAAACCTTATACGATCGTTTGATGTCTAATAAATCACCAAAGCTTAGCTCGCTTCTCACCTTTTCAACTTTGCTCAAAACTTGTATTTTGATTAAAAATTTATTCGTATAACTCCAAGCCACTCCAAACGTCCCACAAACAATGCCTAACACATTTTAATGATGCATTGACTTTGCGAAACACACCAACGAGTAACAAACATAAGCCATGATTTCATTTTGTCTTCTTTTCTTTGGTCTACTACATAAGGACGATATGCTACTAACTATCATCATTTAACTTACTTACACACACTATCATAATGTGTAATCATCATTCATATTTAAACACTCCATGTCAAATTTGCCACATGTTGAAAATTCACTCCAAACCAAATCGTGTATGTACAAAACCACCTCATATACTCCCCAATCTCTGAGTAAGCTGTATTTGGAAGGCTTTGACCACTCAAGTACCATAATCGAGCCATGTATAAGAAATTCAAGAGTTATTTGTCATGTTTCTTTTAGAAAGGAAGATGGCATGCAAATGTAATCATTCGAACCACTGACACACTCAATCTCATACATTCCTGGTCAATTTATCATTGCATTCATGCACCAAACTCGTGTATATAAGGAATACATGCAATTCGACACAAACACACAACATAAAATATCACACAAAATTTGGCCAAGAACCATAAAATATCACCAACACTCCACGCAATCTAAAGTGGTTAGTAAAAGTAGTACACTCAACTCATTATACCTCACGCTACAACAAAACAAATACTTGAGTACATGAACTAACCCCAAATGAAAACCCACTTGCAACTTGTATTTTTCTTTTCCCTTTGGTCTATATATACGTATAAGAGCTCACACACACATACTTCACACTCACTCAAAAATCACACTCAAAGCTTTGAGAAGCTAAAGTTACCAAGAGTCTCACTTTGGAGATTATCGGGTTCACAGTTGGAAGCTATCGAGTCAAGCTTGGGTTGTAAAACACACGAGTCCTTTTGTTTCCCTCCTGGAGTGTACGAGAAGTATATAAGCATAACCATGTTTTCATATGGTCTCATACGCCTCCCAAGTCGTTAAGCTCTTGGTCTCAACTCATAGTTGAGCCCTTAAACGAGCTACAATGGCCAGAAGATACCACATGCTTCATTCGAACCCTACTACAAATTGGAGAATTATTTTGGAACCGGGTTTGTGTCGAGCAAGTTCTTGTATTTCCTGCTTATATTCCAACGTACCATCGATCCACACCCTTGTCATCACTCTTTTGTAAGTCCACACAACTCAGTTCTATTTCATCTCAATTCATTTTATTGCTCCATGCATATCACGTATATTTATTTCGAACGTACATTTTCATCTTTATTTTTACGTACACACTATGGTTCCTTAGTTCGAACCATGGTCCACCTCGTTTGTGAGATACCAAAGATCACATATGATCACTCACATGTAACCCATGCACCTAGTTCGTGCTCCAAAACGACCCATTCTGACTTGGCCTCTATCACGTAAAAACCCAAGCCAAAACACTTAGAAAATATTCCATGTGTTTTGACTATTAAAAATCAGCCCAACTCAACATAATCATGACCATGTATTTTCGAATTCGTAAAAACAACCCAAGTATATTTTTGCTCATTTCGAATCACCACCTAGCAAGCTTTAATTTTCGTGTTATGAACTTTTCATGAAAAGCCCTTGAAAGCCTTAAAAACGCTCAAAGTAAAAACTACATAACTGGCTTTCAACACTTGGAAAAATCTTGAGTTTTCAGAAGTTAAAATGTGCGACTAGGCTATAAACTCACATCACATATTCGAATTTATAAACACGACCACCTAATACTTTTGCACCATCTGATTAACCACCTGGAATACTAAACTTTTCGTGTTTTAAACATGTTCCCATAACCTCGGTTCGACACTTAAATCTATCCATTCAGTTTCGACAAAAACTGCCTAACACTAGAGACTATATAACTTATTTTTCCAGAAATTTATAAATCCGGTTTTGGGCTAAGTCAAGCCCAATAAGAACTGGCGTTTTATCAGCCCACTGGACCCATACTAAATATTTTTAGAATCACAAAAATGACCCAAGTTCAGGCCCAAAAGTGTTTTCATGCCCTCGCCTCCAAATTTCTTAACGGGCCTTGTTTTATTTCGCTTTAAGGCCCATTATATCAAAAATAGACATTCTGGTCAAAATAGCTGTTGACTTAAGCTTGAATAAGCTAAAATAAACTTCTAAAAATTTTGTAGAATTTTTCCACAAGTTTTTATGCAAAAAGGACTAACTTTGCAAACTAGTTTCACTTTGAGGGGCCAAAACTGCCAACTTTGTAAAAGCAGGTTCTGAAAACAGTAAAAACAGTATCTTTGGGATAGAAAATGACTTTATAATAAAGTATAAACTCAGATTGTCAATTGGGTTAATTTTGGGTTGAAAATATAACTTTTATAAACCAAGGACTAAAGGTGCAACGCAAACACCGTTAGGGTATAAAGGGTAAAAACAGTGAAAATTCAAGGGTAAACAGAAACATTATAACATCTTCATCCCCAATCCTTAATTTACACAATCCACCCTCACCTCTCACATTGTTTCGTTTCAAACACAAACTTATTAACAATATGTTATATTTATATATAACGACTTTTAAACCACTTGACTCAACGTTTTGTCTCATCCAATTCGAGACGGCGATCATTATGATTTATGAATCATAACAACAAAATAATATTATTGATAATATTATTTTTGAACTTTAAAGCATATCACACTCGCATCACCGATCAAATCGTCATACGATTCCTCATATCACATTCATTATTCATGCTAGGTCGAATACTCAAACGTTATTATTATCCAGGTTGTGTGTGAAACTGTTCTGAATTCTTTATCCAACCAATAACTCAACTCAATCGTTGACAACTCAAGGTGAGTTTCATAGCCCCTACTTTTAAACGTTTTGAACTACTTTTGGGGGAGATACATGCTCAAACTATATTCATTTACTTATACAAGTACTTTAGAAACTTTCACGGATTATCATGAGTTTCATAGCCCCTACTTTTAAACGTTTTGAACTACTTTTGGGGGAGATACATGCTCTAACTATATTCATTTACTTATACAAGTACTTTAGAAACTTTCACGGATTATCGTGAGTTTCATTGCCCCTATTTTTAAACATTTTGAACTATTTTGGGGGAGATACATGCTTAAACTACTTGCTCTTACTTTAACAAGCACTTTTACATACTACTGTGAGTTATCGCCCCACTTTTACTCGTGATAATTGTTTTATAAATGCTTTGGGGAGATACATGCCTTATACTTTTACAAGTACTCTTATCTATATACATGTTACTGTGAGTACCATCAACCACTCTTTTACCTATTTTAAATTACTTATGGTGGAAATACATGCTTGTATTTCATATAAACTTTACTAGTTTACCTTAAACATTATACTCAGTTGATAAACCACCCTACTTGCTACTGAAACGTAGTATTTACTTTTACTTACAAGGACACTATAAAATTTTGAACTTATGAATTCACTTTTATACGCTTTTATATCTCACGGAGAGATACCTATTATAAACATGATCACAAGTGATTTTCAACTGTATGCTATACCTGATCCACTATTGCTTAAGTTTACCTTTATTGCCATGTTCGAAGTCCCTCGTATCATGAACCTTAATCACTTACGAGTGAACGTAAACAATTGTGAATAGATCTATTTGGGACTGACAATCCCCGTTTGGGTCTGCTAGGATGAGCCACCCAAGCGCACTTTATTTAAACAAACTTATAGGTTATTGGCAAATACCTATCCCGAGGGCCTATATACTTTACATCATTTTGATGCCTGTTAAACGTTGAGTGTCATGAGGCTTAGGGCAATAGAACGATACTGTAGTCATGATACAGTATTGCCGTTATTTTATCAAACTTGAACTTGTATTTACTACATAGCAGAAAATCACTACTTGGCAAACAATAACTATTTTGTGTTGACCCATTTAGGACAACTAAACCAACTATGGGTGTATAACAACTTAACCCACCATTTACTTTATAATAAACCAACTATGGGTGTATAATATCGTAACCCACCGCTTATTTTATTAATAATTGTATTTATTACAATTATTACCTAAACTTGGAACTATTGAAAATCAACTGATTTTATGCAAACTCTATGGATTCACTCACACTATGATTTTTGACAATCAACTGGTTTAACTATAAATACTATGGTACTACTCACTCTTTGACTTCGATAATCAACTGTTTATTTACAACTGTTATGGACTTACAAACTCTTCGATTTTGGAAATCAACAGTTTTTACTTACAAACTCTATGAACTCACCAACCTTTGTGTTGACGCTTTTAGCATGTATTTATCTCAGGTCCATAATGAGCAGGGATGGCACGGAGGAGCACGAATACTTATGAAGGCTATAAATCTTACTATCATTCGAAAACCTATTTAATAAACTTTGAAACCACTGGGACCTCATTTTGTAAACTCTGATATTCGAATGATAAATCTTTAAAAACGACTAAATTTGTGATCGTTTTCTACTATTCAACTGTTCTGCCATGAAGTAATACCCAATTTCAATTCCACTGCATATCACGAAATTGGGGGTGTTACACATCCCAACCCGACCTTGGTCAAGATGCCACATTATGTTGTCTATCAGAACATACAAAATAAACGCAAGTGGAAGACTTCATAAATAATTTAAAGTCAAGAACATCATGACTTCCAAACATACAAACTTTCAACAAGTCTAAACATGAATTGAAACAAAATGTCCAAAACATAAGTCTAATCATAATCCAAAACAATGGGGAATCTAATCAAGGTAGGTCTTCTAACTCCTACTCTCATCACTCTTGCCCAGCATCCCGCTTATAACCTGCCGCATGGAAAAGAAACACGGCTGAGCTTAAAAAGCCCAGTGAACAGATATATATATACAAAACTGATAGGTAATAAGCATAAGTGAATGAAGATGAATCATACGAATCAAAGGCATATATATCATAAGTCAAATGAAAAGATAAATAAGATACTACGAATCAGATAATCATAATGAATCAAAGAGTCAAATAGAAAAGGCAACGAACGCGTCTAAACGAGACACTCGAATAGACCAAAGAGTCACATAGGATAGCCACGAGCCTGTCTAAACGAGACACTCGAATAGACCACATAATCACATCATCCAACAAATCATAATGTACAAGGAGGGGAGACCTCTCAAGTACCAGAAGTGAGAGGGGTGCACGGCACGCACAAACCAATCACTAAGTCATAATCACACCAACGTATACCTAGGATGCATCCATACGCCCCCTGCAAAATAAAATACATATGCAAGTACTAGACTGTACACATGTATACATAATGGCCAAAGTGCGCAAATAATCATACATATCAAAAGGGGACGCCGTGGATCAATCACACCTCCACAGAAAATGTCATGCCATTGGTGCCTCAATGACATGGCCATGGTACCTCCATGGCTAGTTTGCTCGGGCACTGAACAGAACATAAGGGAATCATAGCAAAGCAAACGAATCAAAATCAATGATCGAAAAGTCATGAGATCAAAACCCTTACTGAGAAAGGGTAGAATATCTGTACCTTAAACCGCAATTGAAACCATATCAGAAAACACACGGATCGGAAGTTACTCCTCCTTCAACGAATCTACGCGAATTAATGATCATCTTATTACTTAATAACCATTTCATAAGTTATCTCTAATTCAGCACTTATTGTTGTTTAGATTGACATATTAGGGTTTCCTGCTATTTATAGCAACTTTCCAAATTTAGTAACTTTCCAAATTTAGTAACTTTCCAGAATTAGTAACTTTCCATATTTAGTAACTTTCTATATTACAATGACAATTAATTAAACTTAAGGCTTAATATTACCAATATCGTAGTTTAGGATTGATGGTGACAATTTTCTAAAGATTAGGGTCTAATATGTCATTTTAGCAAAGTTTTGAAATAGAAAATGAGTTCAATTTGGTTTTCAAACCTTGTACAAATGAAATATACATATTGTATTCGAATTAGCAAGACAACAATATTTTCGATACGGACTATGCCGAGACACCACATCCAACAAACACCCTTTTAACGCAGCAGCAAAAACACTACGCCCTTATTCCACTTTTATTAGCAACAAGTAATAATATATGTTTAACTTATATCGATTTCGACCATGCATGCAAACACGACCACGACATCAAATGAGCACACACCCATTTTAACAAAACCAAAACGACCCATTTCTTAACCAACCCATTACCCTTCCTCGATCTGATTAACACACGTTATATATGGGTTTAATTTACACACAAAATTCATGTTTACAGTCCTAGAACATCACCCACTCACACATTATATGTCCACATAAAATAATGAGACCAGCCCTCCATGCAATCATACATCATTTAGTCCTTAATCACATACCATAGCATGCATGCCCCATCTTATATTTCTTTAAGGTCATAACTAGTTACTGAATTGTATTCCTAAACACATAATCACGTTCCAAAGACCATATTCAAAACGCATCTCGACAGATTAAAATAGAAATGAAAATTGACACATAAAATATGATTTCATGTTGCATATTAACATATCCTTCGTATACTTATATATTCATTTGTAAGCAGAAATGATTTCGCGAGGCCAAAACTCCATTCGTATTATTATATTTTAACACACAACGATTTGTTTACATGTTCTAATGTATATTAGTTTCGTATATCGAAAGGAAGAACACCATGACGATAAAAGAGGAGTACCTCAAAGACGATCAAACGAGCAAAGCAAAGTACACAAGAACCCAAAACCAGAAATCCTATTCGAACCAAACCAAAGCCTTCGAATAAAAACCACACGAACAACCAAACGAATAACCCCGCGATCACACCAAGCTACCACGATCACCCTCGCAATCACACCAAGCTACCACTCAACAAATGGGAAGAAAAATAAACTGCCGTCACCTTAATTTAATTAGAGTGCATAATACCTAGTTTAGAAAATGTACGAATTCTTATTATTTACTTTAGGTTATAATTCGAATTACCAACTAAATATGATTACGGGTTTTTGGGTTTTACAATCATTCTATCCAATGCAGCCTGCTGCCTAGTCATTCTTCGTGCAGTAGGTTGGGATGAAACAGAAACTGCTTGCACACTACTTGAATGGACCTGAGATTGAGACTGTGATTGATCATGTTGCTGGGATTGAGACTGGGATTCATCATGTTTACTGGGATCATCAATAGCTTGATCTTGACTCTTAGATTAAACACCTGGAACTTCACCTTGTTTGTCTGTTGCAACATCTTGAGTAGCTTGATCTTGACTCTCAGATTGAACACCTGCAACTTCACCTTCTTTGTCTGTTGCAACATCCTGAGTAGCTTGATCTTGAATTCCAGATTGCACACAAGTTCCTTCAATTGCATCATCTTGACTTTCAACAACACCTGTACCTTCAGCTTCTTTATCTGCTGCAAATTTGTTAGCTATAGGATGTGTCTTCTTTGATGCAAACTTTTGAGGCACTTGTTTACCTTTTCCCTTAGCACTTGAACTTTTTTGTTTACGGCCAGTTTGACTACTTTGAGTTCCACCATAGCCAAGACATGTTTTTTGGTTGGGTCCAATAATGTCACAAACACTACACTTTACACTCTTCCAAGCCTTAGACAGCTTACCATTCTTCACAATCTCTTCAGTTTCAGGAGCTAACCGTACTCTCTTATTACTAGTTAAGTTAGCTGCAGTTGTTTGAGGTTTTGGTGGAACAATTGTTGTTGGCACAGATGATTTTTCCCAATGCTCATTGCTAGTTATGATTGGACATGGTGTTTGTAGGTTGCTTCCCAAGTGTTAAGGTAGTAACAAGGATGAGCCCATATTTCCACAACTCCTACTTGTTGTCCATTTAAAGCCATATTCCAATTGGTAGCAACAGCATGATTACATGGTGAACCTGTTATCTCCCATCTTCTGCAAGTACAAGACTTGTCTACAACATTAACTACACATTGGTCTCCCCCTGGTCCACTAACCTAAAACTTATCTCCCCCATTACATAAAATAGTATACCTAACAGCCTCTTTCTTAATACCATCTAACATGTGTTGTGTAGTTGGTGTTAGTTGCCCATTACTCTTCTCAATGACCATCATAACATGCATTATCCTTTTCATACAGTATTCCCTGATGTATTCCAAGGCTGTAATAATTGGTTTGTTTATACCCTCAATTATTTTCCCATGAAACACTTGACACATGTTATTAAGTAACACATCAGAATGAGGTCTCCCTAAAACAAGACAAATAAACCTGTATTACTTATACATTTCAGAGTACTTTAACATATACCAATTAAGTTACATAGATAGATGAATTACATGAGAAATGTGACCTTGACCAATGGATTGGTGGTATCTGACTTAACCAAGCATGGGTAGGTTGACTAAATATCTTGAAAGCATCCATAGCTTTCTCAAATTGTTCAACAGTTGAGGCTGTTGCACATCTCCACAGATGGTCTTTGAAGGCCCTACCTTTCCAATGAAGTTTCATATGCTCATGAATGCTTCTAAGAAAAAATATGTGCTCCGCATTTGGAAAAACTTCTCTTAATGCTGCAATAATATCCTGCACAAAAACACATATATTTAGTATCTGTTTAAAAACAGAGCAACTTGAAATCATTACAAGTTTAAGGGAGTACCTTTTGCATGTCACTAACAAAAGTGAAGATTGAGTTTGGCTCAAGTCCAAGATCATTAGATAAACAATGAAGAAACCAAGTCCATGATCTTGTGCTTTCTGATTCAGCAAAAGCATAAGCTAATGGGTATATACCATTGTTGCTATCAATTCCCACAGCTGTTAGAAGTTGATCCTTCAAAGGACCATCAATAGGAAAAGCATCTATCCCCAATAGCTGTATTTGACAGGCTTTAAATCCTTCCTTCAGTGCACCTAAACTAACATACATTCTCTTGAATTCTCTTGTTGGAAGAGTATCCTCTGCAGGCCGTTCCACATTCATTAGAACTGTTGTATTAGGGTTCCTCTTCTACAACACTTGAACATAGTCTCTCAGCACGGTGAATTGTAGCTTGAATTCCCCCTAATGCCTCTTACTATTATTCTTTTGGCCCTTAAAACCTTCTGCATTGACACTTAAAGCTCAAATTGGTTGGTAAGCTGATTATGAACAGACTTCACTTGAATCCGTGGATTGCTTTGAGATAAATTTAAGGTTAAAATGTTTAAGCGCCCTTGATTGCAAACATGTGTGTTGATCATTATATTTTCTAACTGTCCAAGGACCTTTTTCACCATCCCTACCGACAACCAACAACCATGGGAAGATTATTTGGGAAGAGTCATTTTTGCCTGTAATTAATGCATCTAAACCCTTTCTGGTTAATGGACCTCTAACTAGGCCTATACCCAGTCCAGCACTTTCACTTGGGCCTGATAGTGGAAAACAACCCACACATTTGACCCTTATTCTTCTTTTTTCATTCTTTTGAAAAAGCAACTCTCTTCTTGTTTCTAGGGAATGCTCTCTTACCTTCTCTTTGACATGTTTTGCACTATCAAAGCCTTGACCACGGTAAAAGAATGTGGCATAAACACCATTATGAACAGACTCTAACCTAACCCTTGGCTCCCCAGAGTTACCTATGTCTGAGTCAGAAGCATAAGCAGTGTGAAAGGAATCATCATCCATCACAGGTAACTCAGTTTCCAAATTCATGTCATCACTTATATTAGTAGATGTTACTGCGTTGCCTATCTCAAGACTTTGACTCCCTTAGACCAAAGCAAGTTGTACATCATTCTCCTCACAAATATTCTTTTTATTTTCCAGAATTGTGTCATCACCTACATTGCCTAAGTGACTAGTCTAACTCACTTGGAACAGAGTGATATCAACATCAGCCTCCTCTTCCATGTTATTGCCACCCACAGTTGCTCCTCCTACTTTCTCTAACTGCTTATCCAGAGTCACTTGGAATAGGGAAAATAGGAGGAGAAACTGTGGGTGGCAATAACATGGAAGAGGAGGCTGATTTTGATATCACTCTGTTCCAAGTGAGTCAAACTAGTCACTTAGGCAATGTAGGTGATGACACAATTCTGACAAATGAAAAGAATATTTGTGAGAAGAATGATGTACAACTTGCTTTTCCTACTTTGCCTAAGTGACTAGTCTGACTCACTTGGAACTTGGGATGAGCATTTGGACCCGAATCCTGGTAACGACTCCCAATACACGGTACGGTACCGGTACCATGAATTGAGCCCAAAAAAAATCGGTACCACTAATACCGTACCGTTACCAAAGCGGGAAGTACCCAAAAAAATCCCAAAAATTAAGTAGTCATATTTTTGAATTAAATAACTTATCCAAACACCTATTTGGCCCATTCCATGTCAAACAATAGTCATGTAAAATATATGAAAAGAAACCAAACGTTCGAAAAACTTATTGTGGCAACTATAGATCCTTCATAAACGCTCCCAAAAATTAAACCCGAGCCTATTTTATAAGTTTTTGAACGTTTGTATGTTACGAATATCTTGGTGATGTATTTATTTAAGTGTTGGTTGCGTTTTGTGCCACGTCGTGGTTTGAAAGCACTTGAAAATGCATGTTTTTCCTATTTTTTGTTGCATTTTCATGAAATCCTATTTGGCTTAACAAAAAAAGGGAAGAACCGTATAGGTACCGATTTCCCGCTACCGAGTACCGGTACCCAAATCCCATCCGGTACGGTACCGGTACCCACTTTCATGCTCGGGAAAATATCGGTACCACCAATTCGGTACGGGTTCGGTACCATTCTGGTACCGTGCACATCCCTACTTGGAACATAGTAATATCAACATCAGCCTCCTTTTCCATGTTATGAGCCTCCTCTTTCAGGTTCCTCAAAGTTGTTATTGGCATCAACAAGTGCTCTTCCTACTTTCTCTAACGGCTTATCCTGAGTCAATCGGAATAGATTAACCTCAAAATTATCAGGGTCCTGAAAACTATTGTCCTTATTGTTAGTGCAAATATTATGATATTTAATGTATACAGTCTCATTTGTTTTGATTGATGACAAATCATGTAACTTGTAATACATAACATAAAATGTACAAGTTACTCGTAATCATATTTTGTCTCAACATACTTTCAATGCCTCAAGTCCTTGTATGCTACAACACAGGTTCGTACATGTTTGTTATGTTGCATTATGATCAAAACCCAAATAAACCATTAAACACATCTAGTAAAATAGTTTCTATAAAACCAAAACCATATTTATGAAACACTTATAAGTAATATTTATTACTTATATTTTCATAAAATACATTCTTTAGAATCAATAGTTAAATATAATATACTAGTAAAATGGCTTGGACTATCCATAACCCAAAACCCATGACTCAAAACCCATGACCCATGACCATGTGCATTAATGTGCATTACATCATGCATGACATCACAAGGGGTAAAACCCATGACCCAAAGTCGATAACCCATGACCCAATATGTCTTTGACATCATGCATGACATCACATGACCCATGGACCATAACCCATAGCCCATGCCCCATTAACCATGACCCATAACCCAAATAAAGAGGAGCGTCTCCGGATCCTTTGGTTTACAAGGGCCGGATCCCTTTCTAAGGGATCCGGTGAACAGTAAACAACTTTCTCTTTTTTGCCTATAAATAGCAAACCATTTCTCATCATTTAGACACACCTTTCACACACATTCTCTCCACCATTTCTAACACATTTAGATCAGTAGGAAACCATGTAAAACACCTTCTTTCTCATATGATCATAATGCTTCTAACTTTCATTTTGTTGTAAGCATACTCCCGAAGTGATCCTCCAAAGCAAGCTTAAAGATCTTGCATCCTCATCCACCACAACCATACATACATGAAGATCTATCACAACAAGCTTAGGGAACTTGTGTTTCATTGAAGGCTTTCTATTAAAGGAAGTTTATTTAGTTTAGTCATTCATATCCATTAGACACATTGTCTTGGATCTCCTCTTGTATCAACTTCTTATATCTCTAACAAGATTAGTTGGTTTATGTGTTTGTGTCATAAAACACAAGGTTTGTTATGTTAGGCCACAAAATATAACGGGTGTCATAGATGTGTTGTGTAGATTGGTGTAGTAGTGTGTTGGTCTCTCATGATGTGTTGTGTTGATCGGGTAGTGGTTCATCCTTTGTAATGGAACCCGGTATTTAGCCATGTACCGGATAATATGTAGGCGACGTTGTGTTGGTTTTGTCCGCCATGCTAAGGAATCGGTATCTAGTCTTGTACCGGATAAAGTGTAGGCAACGTTGTGTTGGTTTGGTCCGCCGTGTTAAGGACCCGGTATCTAGCTTTGTACCGGATAAAGTGTAAGCTACGTTATGTAAGGTTTCTCCGCCGAGAATGGAGTTTGTTGATCTAGTGAAGTAACTCTCGATTTGGGTACTCGTGGAGTGGAGTAGGGCAAGGAAGGTGACCTTGTGACCGAACCACTATAAATACTCGTGTTGGTTTGTATATCCTTTTTACTTATCGCTTTACTTCTATTCTTTCTTTATATTGTTGATTGTCTTTGTTTTGACACTTTACATATTACATCAAACTTAATTGGGAATTTGTAATAAGGATGTTTTTGGAAAGAAAATGCAAACCGGACTAATAATGGTGAAACTTGGTGTTAGGAATTAAGCTTAAGTAGTTAGTACGGCTAAATGTGGAAGTTAGTACTGCTAATGAGTTTTGAAGACAAGAACAGTTAGTACGGTTGAAGAAGAAGTTAGTACGGTTTATGTTTTTGTAAAAGATAATTATAGAAAAGATATTGTGTATATCTTATACGATTAGGTGATAGTTATCTTGTACAGGAATCCTTAGTCTATAAAAGGATTTCCTAGGTTTAAGGTTATGTACGATTTATAGAATTAAGAAGATCGATTTTTTGTTAAGATTCAAGGTTGTAAACCCTAGTACTATCTAAGAGTACTCGAATTATTCATTAATAATATTGAATCATTGATGTTGAATTATTGTTTTCATTGTTCATTCACTGTTACATTCAAATCATACGAAACACAAACAAATAAATCTTCTAAGTGCTAGCTAGTAAATTCCGCGTGCTAAACTAGACATCATTCAAAGTATCTATCTAACACAAGGAGTGTGTGTAGATCCGGTCAAGTGGTATCAGAACCAGATTCTGGTACTTTGATTAAGAATATCCAAGAAGAAGTAAGATGGACATGGAGACAACCACAAGTCAAACCAACATTGCTGCTAAGCTACCAATGCTTAAACCCAATGAGTTCGATATGTGGAGACTAAGAGTTGAACAATTCTTTCAAGTGCAGGATTATGCACTTTAGGAGATCATAGAGGATGGGAACTCGTTCAAACCTCCATCCACTTGCACTACAGTTGACGGTAAGACTGAGACAACTGTGCAGACCAAGCCAGTGACTACTGAAGAGAAGGCTCAGCATAAGAATGATGTTAAAGTAAGGAGCATGCTGCTGATGTTAATCCCCAATGATCAATTACTAAACTTCAGTAAATACAAGTGTGCTAAAACTCTCTTTGAAGTCATTGTTGCAAGATATGGTGGGAATGATGCCACCAAGAAAACTCAGAAGACTCTTCTTAAGCAACAATTTGAGAACTTTTCTGCTACAAGCAATGAGTCACTAGATCATGTGTTTAATAGACTGCAAAAACTAGTGAATCAGCTTGCTGTTCTAAGAATTGAGATGCCACAAGAAGATCTCAACTCAAAATTCCTAAGGAGTCTACCATCAGAATGGGCCATGTATGTGGTTGTATGGAAAGGCAAGCCAGATATTGATTCTATGGATCTGATTGACCTTTATAGCAACTTCAAAATAGTAGAACAAGATGTGAAGAAGTCTGCTGGATCAAGCTCAAGCTCAAGTTCTGGAAATTTGGCCTTTGTGTCAACTCCCAGTACATCAAGTCAAGCAGATGAAGTGCAAGTTGCTGGAGCAGTTGGTACTGCTAACTCTAACAGTGGTACTGTTAGCAGTACTAATGGACTTTTGACTGAAGACACTTATTGTGCTTTCCTTACTACACAGCACAATGGTACTATGTTGACTCATGGAGATCTTCAAGAGATAGATGAAGATGACATTGAAGAGATGGACATCAAGTGGCAGCTCTCTCTTCTCAGCTTGAGAGCTAAAAGATTCTTGAAGAAGACTGGCAAGAAGATTGTCATAAACAGTAATGATGTGGCTGGGTATGATAAGTCAAAGATTGAGTGCTTTAATTGTCACAAGAAAGGTCACTATTCAAGGGAGTGCAGACTGCCAAGACAACAATATGGAAAAAGCAGAGGATATGGAAGCAAGTCAAGGGTTGTGGAGGTTACTGATTCAAGCTCAAAAGCCATGGTTGCCATTGATGGATTAGGGTTTGACTGGAGTTACATTGCAGAGGAGGAAGCAGAAGCATCTACAGAGATTGCTCTCATGGCATTTTCAGACTCTGAGGTACAAGTTTCTAAGTGTTCTAAATCTTGTGAAGCATTAAAAGATCTAGAAACCCTTAAGAATAGATATGATGCACAGAGAATAGAGCTAACCCAAACCAGTTTTAATTTAGCTAATCATAAGAGGGCTTTAGCTGTATTAGAAGAACAGATAGTACACTTTAAGGAAAATGAGTCTACCTTTAGTGATATTGTAGCTGTTCTTAAGAGAGATTTAATGTTTAGAGAAAATGAGATTAGTGTGTTAAAACATGAGCTGGATCAGGCTAAGAAAGCAAATCAGAACATTCAAATGACTATTGACACACTAGAATTTGCAACTCAGGGTGTTAGTAAAATTGTTGAGTGTCAGATCCTCAATAAAGCTAAGTCAAGCCTAGGTTATAAGTCAGTTCCACCTCCCTATAGAGGAATTCCAACACCCCCAGGCATAGACCTAGAACACACAGGACTTCCTGAATTTCAACTACCTGAGCTTAAATATGGTCCTCAACCTAAAGAGAATGTAGTTGATAAACCTGTGTATGAGAGTGCAAATGATGCCTCACTTTCTGAGGATATGGTGTCCTCAGCTAAGGACTCAGATGCTCCAACCATTGAGGACTGGACTTCTGATGATGAGGATGATCAGGCAGAAGTTAAGCCTATCAGTGTTAAGGTGGAGGAACCAAAAGTTCCAAAGATGGTTAAAACTGAGACTGTTAGGCCTAGATCAAATGCTAAAACTTTTAGACCAATAGTTAGGTATGCAGAAATGTATAGAACCACAAACAAGCCCAGAGGTAACCAAAGGAATTGGAATGACCTCAAATCTCACCGACTAGGTGATGATTTTGTCTGCTATAGGAAAGCTTGTTACTCTTGTGGTAGCTTTGACCATCTTGCAGCCTTTTGTGATAAATGGGTAACCAGGTATTCAACCCCTAGGGTAAACTCAGTAAGACCTCCCTCTCACCCTAAAAATGCTAAGATGATACCCAGGTCAGTTCTTTTGAGGTCTGGACCAAGAGAAGTTCATACTGATAGACCAGCAGTTCAAACTGTCAGACCTATTAGACATGTTCACCCAAGGCCAACAGTTCAAGGTGCACAAATAGTTTTTAAACCAGCACAAAAGATTGGCAACAGAACTTTTTATCACAGAGAAGTAGTGAAAAACCAAGTTTGGAAACCCAAGGTAACAACTACCAAGCCAGCAGTTCCAACTGCTAGCAGAGTAATTGGTACTGGTGCTAATAAAAACACTGCTAAGGGAAATATGGGTACTGGAGTGAATGCATCAGCATGTTGGGTTTGGAGACCCATCAAACCCAATGGTGCTAAAATTGTTTTGAAAAGAATGAATTATGTTGATGCAAGAGGAAAGCCTAAGTCTGTTTTGGCTTGGGTTCCACAAGGAAATTAATTTTTCTTTTTGAGTGCAATGTTAGTCATATACTTTTATATTGTGAGACAAGTTCTTTGTGGCTTGTATCTTTGTTTTTGGAGTAACACTTGCAGGTTTTGGATGAAAAGCACCAAGGAGTTAATATGTTTTGGACTGTATGGTGATTTGGAGCCGAGTGTGTTATCTATGCACACAACATATGGTAATTGGTTCACCATGTCTAACCCACATAAGAACCAACTAGTCCAGAGCAAACGGTATCTGGTAAAGACTTCTCAAATCCGTTGATGGTTGACAATTTACCAAAAATTGTATGGTTATCAGCTCACCATATCTAACTGTGAAGAGTTGGCTAGTCCAAAGCAAACGGCTATTGGTAAAGACATATCAAATCCGTTGATAGCTGATAGTTTGCTAAAAACTATATTTGAGCCATGGTATTTTAAATCTTTTCAATAAGTTCATACGGCTCAATAAAAAATTTCCAGCAGTTTGTACTGTTAGTTAAAAAAATTGGTACGGCTCAACTAGCCGTTGTAAAAAATCTGTCAGTAATTAATTTCTAGCCATTGGGGTAAAACCGTTATTCTGAAGCATACTTATAGGGATTTTTCTTGAGATAATTATCTTTTTACCATAAATTGATTTAATATATTTCCCAAGATAATTTATCTCGTTCGCAAAATTCTCAAAACCCTAACAGTATCTATAAAAACCCAATTGGGTGCATAAAACTTCAATTCCACTCTAAACGATCATCTTATTGCTATAATCTTTCACTCTTCATCAATACAAATGGCTAATTTGGAATTTGTTAAGCGTCACAATCAGGTTGAGTTTCTAGAGAAAACAGAGGAAGAAGATGGACCAAAATTTTATGAGATTGTGGACTTTCTAAACCACTCTCACATAAGGTATGCTCTAACCGTTTCTCCTACTCTTTATGTCTCTCACATCACACAGTTCTAGCAGAATGCTACTGTCTTGAATAGTGAAAATGGAGACTTAGAAATTCATTCTGAAGTAGATGGTGTATCTTTTGTTGTTACCGAGTCTATACTTAGGAGACATCTTAAATTAAAAGACTCAGATGGTATCAACACTATGCACAACACTGAAATATGGCAAGAACTTGCCAAAATGGGGTATGATACATCCGAACACAAATTAACTTTTCAAAAAGGATGTTTCTCACCTCAATGGAGATTTTTGATACATACCCTTTTACATTGTTTAAGTCCTAAAAAGACTGCTTGGGAGCAGTTCAGTAGCAATATTGCTATTGCTCTCATTTGTCTGTCTACAAACAAGGTTTTTAACTTTTCAAAATTTATTTTTGAGGGTATGGCATCAAACGTCAACAGCAAAACCAAGTTTCTAATGTATCCAAGATTTGTTCAAACTCTTTTGAATAAAAAGACATACATGCTTACAAAACCAACAAAAACTTTTGCTACTCCTAGCCTTCAATCAAAAGTTTTTCAAAACATGGCTATGGCTAGTAGGCTTTTTCAAAGAGTAGTAGTTCCATTGTTTCCTGAAATGCTTCAAACTGAAGTGGGTGAAGGTTCAGTACCACCAACTGATCCCCATCACACATCTACTTCAGCTCCTGAAAGGACCCAAACATCCCAAATTCACATCACTTATAGGAGAAGGGAAACACCCAGAGTGATTCCTAGATCCTTTCCCCATGATTCACCTCTCCTAGCAGGTAACACAGCTAGAAGTGATGAGGGTAGTACTTCACATACTGAATTGATGGAAATGTGTACCAAGCTAGTTGAGAAGGTAGAAACTTTGGAGGAGGAGCTAAAGATGAACAATGAGGAACTCAAAGCTCACAAAAAGAATTTTGCCAAGGTCTACTCCAGATTGACTCTTAGGGTGAAGAAACTTGAAGAGCAGTTAAAGAAGAAAAAGGCAAAGGTAGTTTTGGATTCTTCTGATGATGATGACTCAGATGATTTTGATGGTGACGATGGTGATTCTCCCAAACAGGGGAGGAAATCAGATAAAGGCAAGGAGATGGATCAGGTTCTCAGGGGAGGCAAAATGAAGAAGAAGAAGAAAATTTTGATATGGGTTATGGTAATGTTGATATGGAAATAGAAGAAACTACTGAGACACATGAAGCAGTTCAGACTGGTACTCAAGAAGCTGAAGAAGTTCCAACTGTTGAAGCAGTTCCAACTGCTGATACAGAGCATGAGACAGTTCCAACTGGTGATACTACGGCTGAAGAGGAATATGCTAGAAAAAGGGAAGATAAGGGTAAAAAGCCTATGACACTAGAAGAAGCTGCTCAAGAACAAGAAGCTGCTCAAGTACTAGAAGGGCTCAAGAAAACAAAACCAAGAACTCAGGCTCAAATAGACTTTGATGCAGAGGTAGCAAGAGAGATTCTAGACAAGGATTTAGCTGATGAACAAGCTCAGATAGCTCAAGATGCAGAATTAGCAAGGAAGTTGGCTGCAGATGATGTAAGAAACATAGCTGAGTTCATGGAGAGAACAAGATCTAAAGATGTTGATCAAGAAGTCTTCAATGAACAATTACAATATCTGTTAGATTCTGATTTTATTGTAAGAGCTCAAGCAATGATGATTCTTAGAGATGAAGATCTAAGTGAAGAAGAAAAATCAGAGAAACTTAAAGAATTCATCTTGTCAAAGAATAAAGAAGCTACTTGGAACGACTTAATGCAGAGAATTAGAGATAGGCAAAAGCATGGTTACAAGACAAAGATGCCTACCAAGAAAGAACAAGTCAATTTTATGAAGCATTATTTGAAGAACCAAGCAAATTACAAGATGAGTGATTTCATTGGAAAGACAGATGCTGAGATAGAAAAGGCTTTCTTTGAAACATATGCAAGACTGAATACTTCAATCAAGGAGGATATCACAAGGAAAAAGAAAAGAGAACCACAAGTTCTAGAATCTGATATTGCAAAGAAGTTGAAGTCTGGTGAAGAAGGATTGACCAATGAGCAAATCAAGAATATGATGGTGATAGTTCCAGAGTCTACAAATATCAAACCATTAGAAGTCAAATATCCTATCATTGGCTGGGAAGTTTTCACTGATGGAAGGATGATGGGATGGAAGATCATAAGACTTGGAGGTATTACTGAGAGATACAAGCTGTTTGAATATCTACTAAAAGGTTTTGATAGGGAAGATCTTAATCAGTTGTGGAGCTTAGTAAAAGAAAGATTCAGAGTTCAAGATCCACTTGAAGACAAAGATAAAGAGTTATGGGTGCAGCTGAAAAGGATTTATGAACCTGATAGAGGAGAATCAATGTGGAGATTTCAAGCACAAGTTGAAGATGTCTCTTGGAAGTTATTTGATACGTGTGGAGTGCACAGAGTTTCTACTAAGGATGGCATAGAAATCTATATGTTAGTGGAAAAGGATTATCCACTCAGATCAAGTGTTTTAGTGTCTATGTTGTATACAAAATTGAGGGTTGAAGAAGATTCTGAAATGGCAGATTTGTTGGTAACAAAGATTTTCAACCTTGCAGAACAAAGAAAGATCAGTAGTAAGAGACAGTTATGAAAGGTGTTTGGAAGAATCCCCCTCATATTGGAAATGAAGCTTAATTTGAAGAAACTTAGTGATTTGGGAAGAAATCATAAGTTTAGGGGAGGATTGTTAGGAATTAAGCTTAAGCAGTTAGTACGGCTGAATATGGAAGTTAGTACTGCTAATGAGTTTTGAAGACAAGAACAGTTAGTACGGTTGAAGAAGAAGTTAGTACGGTTTATGTTTTTGTTAAAGATAATTATAGAAAAGATATTGTGTATATCTTATACGATTAGGTGATAGTTATCTTGTACAGGAATCCTTAGTCTATAAAAGGATTGCCTAGGTTTAAGGTTATGTACGATTTAGAGAATTAAGAAGATCGAGTTTTTGTTAAGATTCAAGGTTGTAAACCCTAGTACTATCTAAGAGTACTCTTATTATTCATTAATAATATTGAATCGTTGAAGTTGAATTATTTTTTTCATTGTTCATTCACCGTTACATTCAAATCATACAAAACGCAAACAAATAAATCTTCTAAGTGCTAGCTAGTAAATTCCGCGTGCTAGACTAGACATCATTAAAAGTATCTATCTAACACAAGGAGTGTGTGAAGATCCGGTTACTTGGTTTATACTATAATTGATACAAAAGTTTTTAGTTTGAAACGGAAACGTATTCACCCCCCCCCCTATCGTTTCTACCGTTTCCATAATTGGTATCAGAGCGGGTTGGCTCTAGTTTTAAAACAAATGATTTTTTAAAACCGAGTAAGGTCCTTGTATCAAATTTTCGATGAAGTAAAGCATAATATGAAAAGTGTTTTGTTGATTTTTTTTTTCTTTGAAGTTTTGTTGTTAGATATCTTGTTATTCAAGCTTGAATAAAGATTAAAATGGGTAATATAAGTTAACTAAAAAGTCTACAAACGTTAAACCTTTTCGTTGGGTCAAAATATGTGTTTTGGTGAATCTGTGTCAGATCCGTGGATCCCTTTGTTATCAAAGGGCGGATCCCTTTTGGAAGGGATCCAGCGGATCCGTCTACACAGAGGACAGTTTTTGATAAACTTAAAAAATTCATAACTAATTAGCCGTAAGTACGTAGAAGTCGTGCCACCTATCGTTTTAAAGGTATTTGAGTCTACTTTCATATGAAAATAATTTCATAAACTGATTCAAAACTAAAATTTACAGAATCTTTGATTTATAATAGAAAGTCATTTTTCGGTCATAACATTTACACAAACTCTTGGTCTAATTAGAAACGAATGTCTTTATCTTTTAATATTAATGTGCTTTCTTTTGAAACTAATATTTTGGTCATATTTAAAGGAAACTAATCAAGCTTGGTATACATGTTTATATTTAACACAAAGCGATGATAAGATCTTTCGTATGCTATGCTAAATGATTAATTGCTTTGCCTTGCACTACTTGATCGTATGCTTATCTCAAATAGTTTTTGTGCTTGTTTGTATGTGTAACATATGTGTCTTCCTTGCCATGTTATTCATTTGCATGTGTGTCGAGTTAGTAATATATACTAATCAATGTGCTATTTGAAGGAGTGTTTGGGATAACATCTAGTTGTGTTGACAAATGCTTGGATAAGTCATATAAGTTGAATAATGTTTAAAACATGTAATATGCTATATGACTTCTTGTTGAGTTTGCTATTTGTGCAACATAAGTGTATTATGTGCTTATATGTTAGTTGATTTCTTGATTTCATCTTTTCTTGTGTTGTTTTTCTGAAACGACAAGAATGTTCATCGGATCATAACCCACTCTTGTGTTGATGATGTACTTTCCCGTCTTCTTCTCCATGATCGCTTTCCAAGCTTCATAGTAGGATTGACAGCTTGATTATTTCATCCGAGATACTTAAGTAAATTATTTTGCAATGCAAATATAATTGGTCATATCCGAAAATCCAAACTTAAGCTTTCCAACAACATATGTTGAACTTGCTCATCCAACCATATTTATTCTCTATATATGTTCTCCATATTTGGTCTCCAAACTTATTCTCCATACTTGCTCTCCATATTTGTTCTCCATACTTGTTCTCCATATTTGTTCTCCATATTGTTCTCCATATGGACTCCTTTAAATTTTTGTGTTTAAACATAACTTTTTCGTCACCTTAGTATTACTAATCAAACAAGTAGTAAATTTGATTTTTCTTTATTAGTCAATCACAAACACTTGCCTCATCAAGCGATTATCTTACTTTGATCTAGAAGAGATACATGACTTCAAGGATGAAGTTCATTGTATGCTAATCACCATCCGTAAATGACTATACTTAGCTCATCGCATTCATTAAACCGAAGCAACCTTCTAAACAATCTACTTCTTTATCTTATTTATCTCTTGTTAAACTCATTATGTTGGATGTCCACCAATTATGGGGGAGGGAAATTCATTCACATAATCATTCTTTAAGAACGCATATACATATTTCTCTTACTCTTCTAAACACATTGGTAAACATCTCTTAGCTAAAACCAACTCTCAAAACCGCACTCGCTTCAAGCCTTTCTAAACCAATCACTCTCTTCCAAACTTTCCACCAAACCTTCTGCAACCAACTTGGATGGACGAATCTCTACCACCTCTTCCTCACCATATCTTTTGCGAACATTGCCAAAGCTCTAGGGATCTAACCATAGAAATTAAAGGACAAAACGCAATTCATTCTAAACCACCTTAGAAGAACTACTTAGGACTCCGAAAACAACTCCACCTTCTAAAGCCTAGGATTGTCCTAAACTAGCACGTCACAACTCTATTTTCTAGAACACTATCACATATCCTCTTCACTCTTGACACATACCTTGCACGCCATTGTTAGTGCAAATGATGTACTAATCTAAACCATCTCTTCGACACTTACTATTACGAAAACTTGTTTTGAGTTTTGATTTGTGTAAGTTATTTTCGCGAGCCCAATGTGTTGTTTTAGTTCTCAGACGCCGAATCCCTTTGGGATAACAGGACGGATCCATTTTTAAATGGATCCGGAGGAAGCTGTTGAACAGACATAGATTTTATACCTTTCTACCTCTCTCTCACTTTCCAGACCTTATTAGATCAGTTTCTAATACTCTTTTAGTCACAAATAAGATCTCCTCAGCCTCAGTAGATCCAATACCTTCCTAAAACATGACTTAGGATCCCTCTAGGATGTTTATGATTTATCATTTCTCCAAAAATCAATAACTTTCCATTCTGGTGCTTACACCATCTTTCTCTAATCCTAATCCAACTATCTCCATATTCTTAATAATTTTTATAAATTTATATTAGCCATCTTCTCCCTAAAATGGTTTAAAATCCAATCTTTTAAGTCTTATGAATTTTAAGAAATTTTCTAATTTTCTCTACCACCACTCTCTGACTTCTATCAACATTAGACGCCTTCTTAACCAACTAAATTAGCTCTTGATCACTCATTAGGTTTCTTTTCATCTCGCTTCCCTATAAAACTCATCACTAGTCACATCTCATCATTAACTTAAGTCCTCAGGACCCTTATCACTTAAAGCAACCCTCTTTCAATCATAACACCAGCCTATATTAGCCTGTACACTTAAAATGCTCAAACATTTCCCTTCTTTCATGTCTCTAGTAGCCGGATCCCTGAGCTAAATCTAGTCGGATCCTTTCTGAGAAGGATCCGGTGGATCCGGGCAAACAGAGCAGTTAAAAACAAACTCTCTCACTTATAATCTTCCTTTCTCCACTCAAACACTAGCTCAACACATAGGATTATCAGATTCCTTTAAGGACTTTTTCTATAGTCTTTCTCTTTAAAGCTTGTTGCAACATTCATGGAAGAAGAAACTTTTTATGTGTTTCGTATATGTGACTATTTATGTGTTCTCTTTTATTTCCATGATATTATGTGAACAATATCTCTGTTTGTACTAATTGATATATTTTTTTTTCCTTTTGTACTAACTCGTTTGGATTTGTGTAGGTTGACAATGGTCGATTTCATTATCAAGTCAAGTTGTGCTCATTCGCACATTTATCATATTCTTCATCTTGCACCATCTTCCTCCACTTCTTTCACTACTCATAGAGTCATCATGTCTACCACCATAACTCCATTATATCAAACCATCACTTTCATCTCTTAAACCAACTTCTTTTAAAACTACACCCCAAAACACTCCCATATCTACAAAACCTATATGAGTTTCACCTCTTGAACCTCGACTTCACTCCTCTATTACACCTCATTCTTCACCTCACCTCATCCTTTCTTGAACTCTCTAGAAGACTTACCTCCGAGAACTAACAATTCTCAACCACAACCTACTTGTGTCAACCACATCCTACTAGTATCTCACTACCACTACAATCCATGGTCATTGAACCATTTCCCATAAACATCTATGTTATCAAAAGCCAAGTGAATTTTGTAATGAAATGCGTCTCATTCCCAAAAACATTCTTTCTACCTTGAACAACCAATACAACCTTTAAACCAACCACGATGATGCAAGTAGTAGGATTATTTTTTTTTCACTGATATTTTCTTTGTAGGTTCTTCTTGACGCCCTTGAGCAAGGGGGAGCTTCCTTCAAGCATCTATAGAGTGCATCATATGATCTACTCGTCCAAGGACGAATATAGCTTTGCACTAATTCTTTTTTGTTTTGTAGATTTTCAAAACACACTAGGAGTACTTGACGCCCTCAACAAGGGGTAGCTTTCGTCAAAGCATAACCATTGCATATTTTGCAATGATCTCGTCTCTCTAATTACTTGACAGCCTCATCAAGGGGGAGTTGTCAAGGGAGAGCAAACTTGCATTTTTTCACTTTCCTTTACTCTTCTTATCTCCTCTAATTTCTATTATTCTTATATCTCTCTAACCTCAGATCCAAGGATCATTCTTATAACTTTCTTGTAGCTTTCATTTTCTTGTGTTTCTCAAGGTTCTTCTTACAAGACGCGATCACGCTTCTTTCATACAAGTCTGCCAAGCTTCAAGAGAAGTGTTGCTAGGCTTAGTGGAGCAATAAGGGGTTTTCAATTTAACTTCACTAGGGATGATGCAAGCTCGCCATTCTTGGGAGAAGTAAAGTCTAAGTCCAAAGATTCACCCTTTTTGTTTCGACAAAAGGGGGAGAAGAGTGTAAACAAAGAAGGTAATGTAAAGGAAGTACGGACACAAGTAACTTAAAAATTTTACCTATCTATTATATTTACATATATTTTGTCATCATCCAAAAGGGGGAGATTGTTAGTGCAAATATTACGATATTTAATCTATACAGTCTCGTTTGTTTTGATTGATGACAACATGTAACTTGTAATACATAACGTAAAATGTACAAGTTACTCGTAATCCTATTTTGTCTCACCATACTTTCAACGCCTCAAGTCCTTGTATGCTACAACACAGGTTCGTACATGTTTGTTATGTTGTGTTATGATCAAAACCCAAATAAACCATTAAACACATCTAGTAAAATAGTTTATATATGAAACACTTATAAGTAATATTTATTACTTACATTTTCATAAAATACATTCTTTAGAATCAACTAGTTAAATGAAATATACTAGTAAAATGGCTTGTACTATCCATAACCCAAAACCCATGACCCATAACCCATGACCCATGACCCATGTATATTAATGTGCATTACATCATGCATGACATCACAATGGGTAAAACCCATGACCCATGACCCAAATTCCATAACCCATGACCAAAAGTCCATAACCCATGACCCAAGATGTCTTTGACATCACATGACCCATGGACCATAACCCATAACCCAAATAAAGAGGAGCGTCGCCGGATCTCTCGCGGATCCCTTTCAAAGGGATCCGGTGAACAGTAAACAACTTTCTCTTTTTTGCCTATAAATAGCAAACCATTTCTCATAATTTAGACACACCTTTCACACACTTTCTCTCCACCATTTCTAATACATTTAGATCAGTAGGAAAACATGTAAAACACCTTATTTCTCATATGATCATAATGCTTCTAACTTTCATTTTGTTGTAAGCATACTCCCGAAGTGATCCTCCAAAGCAAGCTTAGAGATCTTGCATCCTCATCCACCACAACCATACATACATGAAGATCTATCACAAAAAGCTTAGGGAACTTGTGATCTTCATTGAAGGCTTTCTATTAAAGGAAATTTATTTAGTTTAGTCATTCATATCCATTAGACACATTGTCTTGGATCTCCTCTTGTATCATCTTCTTGTATCTCTAACTAGATTAGTTGGTTTATGTGTTTGTTCCATAAAACACAAGGTTTGTTATGTTGGGCCACAAAACATAACGGGTGTCACAGATGTGTTGTGTATATTGGTGTAGTATGGTGTTGGTCTCTCATGATGTGTTGTGTTGATCGGGTAGTGGTTCCTCCTTTGTAATGGAACCCGGTATCTAGCCTTGTACTGGATAATGTGTAGGCGACGTTGTGTTGGTTTGGCTCTCCGTGCTAATGACTCGGTATCTAGCCTTGTACCGGATAAAGTGCAGGCAAAAGTTGTGTTGGTTTGGTCCGCCGTGTTAAGGACCCGGTATCTAGCTTTGTACCGGATAAAGTGTAAGCTACGTTGTGTAAGGTTTCTCCGCCGAGAATTGAGTTTGTTGATCTAGTGAAGTAACTCTCGAGTTGGGTACTCGGGGAGTAGAGTAGGGCAAGGAAGGTGACCTTGTAACCGAACCACTATAAATCCTCGTGTCGGTTTGCATATCCTTTTTACTTATCGCTTTACTTCTATTCTTGCTTTATATTGTTGATTGTCTTTGTGTTGACACTTTACATATTACGTCAAACTTAATTGGGAATTTTTCATAAGGATGTTTTTAGAAAGGAAATACAAACCGGACTAATAATGACGAAACTTGGTTTATACTATATTTGATACAAAAGTTTTTAGTTTGAAACGAAAACGTATTCACCCCCCCCCCCCACTCTCTACCATTTCTATCATTTCCACACTTATCAATAAGTACTAATGAACCCAACAGGTTGGCTGGCAAATGACATGTCAAGAGTTGAAAATACAGGCTCAATGTGTGGCAACAGACTAGATTCCCCAAGATAATCGACGTCCATAGGTACTTGTGTAAGTTGCATAAATGGCTGAAGGACGGGCTCATTATCAAGGTCGTCTAAAACCAAACGTCTACAGCACGATTGGATAGCAGCACTAGCTACTTTTCTACTTGGTTCATCCATCTCCCAAAATATAGTCTTAATAGACTGTGGGGACATTTCAGACAACTCTAACCTTGTTTTACCTATTTCAACATACATATCTATCAACTTATGGTCTTTAACAATGTCTTTCAAGAAGTCAAGATTGAAAGCTTCACGAAAACTAAATAAGCCATCATCCAATGTACTACCAGGCTTAACAAAATAGTAGTAATTGGTTTCTCCATCTACATAACCTATTTCGGTCATGAGAGCATCCATTTCTTTAACCGATACCTCATTCATTTCAACAAAATCAACCTGACATTCCTTCCCTCCTTCGTAGATCCTCCTTGGCCAGTTTTTGAATGTGTCATTGTGATGAAACCTTATGCTAAACGAACCAGATCGACCAGCTGTTGAAACACATAACAAAACACTGTTACGATTATCTTACCTAAAATGGAAATACCATAAAACAATCTAAAATACATATCATTGTAAACGATTATCACCAAAAACACTTACCATATCTCCTGATTGCACACATTCGCTCTATCTCATGGTCATCAAAGAAAGGCTCTTCTTTGATTTGCCATAGGGTAAATCCAAGGTTAGTGCTTGTTAATTTCTTACTTAGATTATTAGATTTGATAAGTGACATTGCATTAGGGTTTTTTGGGTAGGCTTCCAAAACAAGTTTGGGGATGAGCAATGAGTACACGGCCTACTTATATTAGACATAATGGCGGGAAAATGGATTAGACGTCTGTTGGATAGTACATCCAGAGAGAGAAAAATGCGTCTCGGTAAAAAGACGGGTATACCCTCCAAACGAAACGGATAAAGGTATTTTAGGACATATAACGGGACGTTGAGCTGATCATTACAGGGCGAGGGACGCAATTGGCCTCAAAAACTTGAGTTTTGGACTCACGGTGATGATTTTCCCAAGTTTGGGGCACTTGCGATGTTTTCTGGAAAGTTTAGGGACAAACGGTGTATTTTTGTCTTTTATATATATACCTATTAAGAAAAAGTACTTGTTGATTGTTTATACATATTGAAATAGTGTTTGTTTGTAACACCCCAACCCGACAAGGGTAGAAGTGCCACATTATGGTGACATATCAAAGCAAACACAAGCATACATCTTTAGTAATACAAAGGAATCTCAAAGGTTACAAAGGAAATACAAAGTTACAAAAGAGAACAAAGAGATAAATACTAAGTCTGAAAATGCAAATCCTTCTAGTCATCTCTATTTCAAAATAGCTATCAAAGTGTAGTCCTCTAAGTCCAACGGTACTCTCCACTCATAACCCAGCTTCTTACAAAAACCTACCGCAGGAAAAGAAATGCGGCTGAGCTTAAAAAGCCCAGTGAACAGATATAGAGGTAACAAGCAGTAATAATGGAATAGTGAAGTAAGGGAAACAATGCAAGGTATAATAAGAGTTAGGGAAAAAGTAAAAGATTATAAGGTAAAGAAAACAGTAATCCACCACGAGCCCAAGTCAAGTCAAGTATCAAGCCAAGTATCAAGTCAAGTATCAAGTCAAGTATCAAGTAACCAAGTAGCCATGTATCCGGAGGGGTGACCTCGGGATACCAAGTATAATGTGAGGGGATGCCTCAAAGGTTGGAGTAGCTAACTCCCAAGCTGTGAAAGACGTGTATCGCACACACCATCAGTCACCAAGTATATAACAAGTAATATCATGATAAATCCATCGAAACAAGTAAACAAATCTAGGATGCATCCATATGCCCCAGTAGGCCAAGTACTTCCTCTACGTAACAAGTCAAGTCAGGGACGGGATAGGTCATCACTCTCCTACCCTAGAGTCATGCCATCGGTGCATCAATGACAAGGACATGAAACCCTCATGCCTAGTATACAAGTGGTGGCTCGTAGTCTCAAACTGTGGATCAAGGGTCAAATCAAGTATCAAGTGTCCAAGTTCAAGTTTCATATCAAGTGGTTCAAGTCAAGTTTCCATTTCAAGTATATCATATCAAGGTTTATATCAAGGTTCAAGTCAAGGTTCAAATAGATCATATCAAAGGTTCATAATCAAATGATTTAGTAAAGTCTTTCAAGGTTCAAGTCAAGGTCCAAATAGATCATACCAAAGGTTTCATATCAAACGCGTATTTAGAAGTAATCTTTCAATAAGTGACTTTCATAAAATGATATTTAGTAAAGTCTTTCATAAAGATAGTCTTTAAAAGTAGTTTTCATAAAACTTTTAGTAAAATTTTATTTAAAAGTGGTATTGCATCGTGCTCAACAACATCGTTTTAAAATAGCTTTTCTCAAAACATTTTCATATATAATTAAGAAAGGTTTTCGCATCCAGTTATAATATCAAATGAACCTTCAAGGTATCCAAGGATTTGAATATTCATGTCACAGGGTGACGAACGAATTATATCAAGTATCAAGGGAACATAGCAAGGTTCAATTTATCAAGGGGAGCATAGCAAGGTTCACAAATCAAGGGGAGCATAGCAAGGTTCACAAATCAAGGGGAGCATAGCAAGGTTCAAGGGAGTAAGATAGACAAGAGAGAGAGAGAGAGAGAGTTCATGAGAAACCCGTGAGAAGGTCATAATATCTGTACCTTATTCGATAGCAAAACAACTAAAGATAACTCATGAGACACCGGGTCACTCCCGCTTCATGGAACCTATACGAATTAATAATCATATATTACTTTAAGTCCAATTTAATTAAGTTACTCTTTTGGGTATACTTTCCCTTTTTAGCAGGTTTCCCGAATTAGTAAGTTTCCATATTTAGGAGGTTTCCGTATTAAGAATATTCAAGGTTATCATTTACTAAGTTTAAAGTATCAAATGTGGCAATATTAGTAGTTTAGGGTTCATAATGATATTTACATAAGTTTAAGGTTATTAGGGTAGGTTCACAAATTTTTGGGTTTATTATGTATTTATGATAGATTTAGGGACTATTATGCAATTATCATAAAATTAGGGTATAAAATGTAATTATTATAAAGTTACATATATTCACAAGTTAGGCCCCTTAGTTTAGAAAAATAACAATTTAAACCCTTTTGTTTAGAAAATTATACACATAACACCCTTTTTAGTTTTCTAAACTCTTAACAGTTTCTGAGTAGGATCTGGTTACGTTTTGTATAATTTATGAAACATATAAGAACTCTGAAATAAAATTCCCAAAAAATCCCAAAGATACCTCAGTGTCTTAAGTATTTTACCTAATTTTTCCAGATTTTATTAACTGAAAAAATCCATTTTCATAACATGTTCCATAATGGAATCTGATGAAACACCCGTGTTGGGAATTCTGCTAAGGAAGAATTCTACTGATGGTTACTGCTGATGAATCTGCTGAAGTATTAGATTCTGCTGAAGAATGGTTTCTGCGGAAGCAAAGATTCTGCTGAAGATTGTTTCTGCCGAAGTATAGATTGTGCGGAATGTGTTTCTGCTGATTGATAGTTTCCGCGTATTATGTTATTAGTTAGGATATGCATGAGTTTATTTAGAAAGTGATATTGCATATCTTAGATAGTTTTTAGATTATACGTTTCTTGTGAAACGGTTTAGGGTTGTTTAGGGTTCCTTGTCTATAAAAGGAACACATCATTATGTATTATGTACGAGTTTAGAAAAACACTTTTAGTATTAATAAAAAGATCCATAGAGGATCAAATCGTTCTTAGTAATCGTGTTCTTACTTGTGTTTGTTTTCCGCTATAGAATACAAGTAACTTAGACTTTCTTTTAGTGTGTTTGTGATTACATAAACATTACTAACGATCCACGAGCTCACGAAGATCTATCAAGGTCTTTAGGTTCAACAAGTGGTATCAGAGCCTCGTGAGAGTCTCTGTGTTACTAGGAACACCTTCACGTTTACACCCTCTCACACCCTATAACAATAACAATGCCTGGATCAGACGATGAATCTGAAGTTCACAACAACAACAACAACCAAAACACCACATCTATGCAACAACTCAATCTCACCAACAGCAATGCAAAGTTTCCTTACCTTAAGAAGGAAGAATATGAATTATGGGCGATGAAGATGCAGAACTGGATCACCAATATTGATTGGAATCTTTGGGAAATTGTCCGTAAAGGAAACAGTTTGAAGAAGCACTCCAAAGATGCTGATGGTGTTGTTTCGATTCTTCCTCCTAAATCTGCTGAAGAGGTTCTTGCAGTACAAAGAGAAAATAAAGTGAGAACCATTCTCCTTCAGGCTATTCCAGATGATCACATGGGAGACTTTCACTACATGGAGGAAGCAAAAGATATCTGGATGGCAATCAAGGCTAGGTTTGGTGGGAACGATGAGTCAAGAAGGATGAGGAAGTCAATGTTGAAACAGCAGTTTCAAGAGTTCCAAATAACTGAAGAGGAAGGTATTCACAAGGGGTATGACAGGTTCCATAAAATTTTGAGCCAGATGAATCAGCTGAAGGCTAGACCAGATAATGAGGACTGCAATGCAAAGTTCCTGCGATCTTTACCTCCCTCATGGCTACAAGTGAGCATTGCACTCAAAACAAAAGGAGGTCTTGATATGCTTTCTTTTGATGATCTCTACAACAAACTTAAAACTCTTGAGCCTGATGTTAGAAGCCCCATTCGTTCATCAAACCCTACTTATTCAGCTTTTGTGAGCACCACCTCCAACAAGCAGACTCAGGCTTCAAGTTCAAGCTCCTCAGTAACATCTTCCTACTCTCAACCACAGTCCAGTGGTGTAATGGAGGATGTACTCCATTCTTTTGTTGCTGATTATGAACATCAGCAGCATCTTGCTTTTGAGGATTTTGATCAGGTGGATCCTCTTGATTTGGAAGAGATGAATCTAAAATGGCAGGTGGCCATGCTTACTTTAAATGTCAAGAGGTTTGAAAAGAAGTCTGGAAGAAAGTTCGAGTTTCAGGGACGAGATCCAGCTAGGTTTGATAGAAGGAAGATCAAGTGCTATTCATGTGGTCAGTTGGGTCACTTCTCTAGAGAGTGCAAGGATAGGAAGACTAGTGATGAAGTTCGGTATTCAAGCTATCAGAAGAATCAAGTGAATGCTGAAAACCCCAAAGCCTTGGTCACTCTGGATGATCATATCAACTGGAAGGTGCATGAACCTGAGAATGATGATAATACTGATGTGAATGGATTGCTGGCTAGCTGTTCTTCAGAGGATAAGCATAGTCACACTGCCTTTATGGGCATATCTCAGGTACAAAATTGTATATTTGGTTGTAGTGAAAGGTATAATGAACTTAAAAAGGAATATGATGAATTGAAACTTAAATATAATGAATGTTATATAGATGTTAAGGCTTATAAACACTCTTTAAAAACTCTAGAAAGACAAAAAGTTTGGTTTCAGAAGAATGAGGTCGCTTATGATGAAAAGATAGGGGTGTTAGAGAGAGATTTACATTGTGCTAAAATTGATTTAAAGCGTACTGAGAAAGAAAAAGCAGAGGTAGTGTTAGAACAACAGGAAGTACAGACTAAACTAGACAATAGCTTGGCTAGGTTTGATAAATGGAAAGATTCATCTAAAAATCTAAACAGGTTAGTTAATAGTTCTATGCCTGTAAAAACTAAGTTTGGTCTAGGGTATGGTGACTACATAGGGAAAGAACAATTCTATGACCCTAATGAGTATAGTGTGTTTGACCCTGAACCTGTAGACTATCAAGTTCCTGTTAAGTTTGTCAAGGAAAGAGAATTACATGCTGTGCCTGGACCTATTAGGGGAGAACACATGCCGTCTAGCACCACTACCTCAGACTTTGATGGATCACACCATCTTTTTGGCAAAAAGTCAAGTGACTTGCCAGACCCTGACTCTAATTCTGCTGACTTTGTCTCTTGTTCTGACAGTGACAAGTCCTCTGACCAAGGGTCTACCACATATACCAGTTGTGATTCAAGTGAAAAGTCAGATCCTACAAAGACCTCTCCCAAGCCTACACCCAAGACACCCTACAAGTCTGTTAGAATTGCTGCTGAGGATGTGAAGTCCAAGACAGTTTCTTCTGAAGACTTGTCTTTTAATTCTTTGCAAAATAATGTTTCTAATTCTGTCAAAAACAATCCTATTAATGTTAATGGTTTGAATAATTCTACATGTAATGGAACATCTTTTTCTTTTAATAAATCTTCTAAAAAGAAGAAATGTTTTGTGTGTGGAAGTAAATCTCATCTAATTAAGGATTGTAATTTTCATGAGCAAAGAATGGGTGTTGGTCAGACTAAACCAAGACCAATGTGGACAAATGTTCAGAATATTCCACCATATGTTCCACAAGCAACTCATAGGGCCAGCAATTCTGCTGATAGACATTCTGCTGATAGACATTCTAAGTCTACTAGGAGAAGATATGTTGCTAGACCATTTGTGCAACCCACTAGTTCCTATTTTCAGAATGATTATTGGCCTGACTATATTGACCCAATGTATATGGGTATGGGATATTGGGATACTGCTGTTAAGCCCTCAGCAGGTTGTTTCTGGACTAACAAGGGACCTCATCTTTATAGAAGGTCCAAAAACAATGGTGGATCTTATCAATCTACATGGCCTACTTCTTATGATCCACAAGGCAGGCTCAAGTCAGTAATGACTTGAGTCTCCAAATGTGTACTAACATTTGTATAATTTTGTTGTATATGTAGGATCATCCTTTGAAAAGTAAAGATGTTGGCATTATAGATAGTGGTTGTTCAAGGAGTATGTCAGGAAACAGGGACATGATGCATGATTTTGTACCCATTCAAGGAGGAGGCAATGTGACCTTTGGTGGAGGAGATGGCAAAATCACTGGGTATGGAACTATCAGAACACCTCACTTGGACTTTGCAAATGTGGTCTATGTGAAGGAACTGCAACACTTCAACTTGTTCTCAGTATCTCAATTATGTGATACCAAGAACAAGGTCTTCTTCTCAGAGGATGAATGTCTTGTACTATCTAAAGACTTCAAGCTTCCAGAAGATACCACAATTCTGCTGAGAGTTCCCAGAAGATACAATTTATACACATTCAACTTGAATGAAGTCCAACCTGAAGGTGATCTGACATGCTTGGTGGCTAAAACATCCCTGGATGAGTCAACTAAGTGGCATAGAAGAATGGCTCATGTTAATTTCAAGACCATTAACAAACTCTCTAAGCTTGGTCTAGTTCATGGGCTTCCCTCCAAAGTCTTCACCAATGAACACAATTGTGTTGCCTGCAACAAAGGGAAGCAACACAGAGCTTCATACAAAGCCATTACAGCTGTGAGCACTATCTCAGAACCTCTTCAGTTGCTGCACATGGATCTTTTTGGTCCAGCTCAAGTCAGGAGTATTGATCACAAATCCTTCTGCCTGGTGATCACTGATGACTATAGCAGGTTTTGTTGGGTATTCTTTTTGAGAACTAAAGATGAAACATATCCAATCTTAAAAGAGTACATTACCCTTGTTGAAAACCAGCTAAATAAAAAGGTTAAAGGGATTAGGTGTGATAATGGGACAGAGTTCAAAAATGCTGTTTTAATTGAACTGTGTCAGTCTAAGGGGATAAAAAGGGACTATAGCACTCCAAGAACCCCACAGCAAAATGGGGTTGCAGAAAGAAAGAATAGGACCTTAATAGAGGCAGCAAGATCCATGCTTGCAGACTCTAAATTACCCACTATGTTCTGGACTGAAGCAGTAAGCACTGCTTGTTATGTTTTGAACAGGGTATCCATCACTAGACCTCATATCAAGACACCTTATGAACTTCTCACTGGGAAAGTTCCTGATATTCATTACCTTAAACCTTTTGGTTGTCAGGTGACCATTTTGAACACTAGTGACCCCTAGGAAAGTTTGATGAGAAGGCAGATGAGGGGTTTATTGTGGGATATTCAGCTCATAGTAAGGCTTATAGGGTATATAATTTAAGTTCTAAAAAGATAGAGGAGACCCTTAATCTGAGATACCTAGAAAATAAGCCTCATGTTCAAGGACAAGGTCATCCTTGGTATTTTGACTTGGATTACCTAACTGATTATTTGGGCTATACTAGATATGTTGCTGAATAATCTGCAGGTACAAAAGAGTCTCCTACTAACAATGCAGGTACCCTGGAAGAGGACTCAGGAAGTGAGTCTGAGCATGATGAACATACTATTGTTGTACCTTCTTTTCCTCCTAACCATGTTGAAGGAGATACTTCTGGGGAGATTGAAGATTTGTCACACTATGCAGAGGACCTTGCTAGACTCAAGAAGCAAGAATTTGCAGCCAATCAAGAAGCTGAAAGACTTAGTGAGGAGTCAGCACAACCCTTCAGTGGAAACCAGGATTCTGCTGATCCTTCACATGTTTCTGCTGATGTTGCCAAATCTGCTAATGGGTCTTCTGAAGGTTCTCCCATGACTAATAGTGTGTCCACAGACTTTGAGGAACCTTATACACGCTTTCCAAGTCCTTCTGATCTTGGAAATCACTCACCCAAAGCTGGTATCTTCAACTCAGCCTCCTATGACAGTGAATTTGGACCAAATATGACCAATCTTGACACCACAATTGAAGTCAACCCCCATGCAACCAAAAGGATACATACTGCTCATCCTCAATCCAACATTCTTGGTGATCCTCAAGCACCTGTTAGAACTAGAAGCTCTGTAAAAGGTTCTAAGTATGGTCAAGTGGCTTTTCTTTCTTATGTTTCATCTCAGCAAAGGGACAATCACACAGACTTTAAGCATTGTCTGTTTGCTTGTTATCTTTCTCAAGTGGAACCAACAAGTGTTAGTCAAGCTCTTGAAGGCTCCAGCTGGCTTGAAGCAATGCAGGAAGAGATGCTACAATTCAAGAATCAGAAAGTTTGGCTATTGGTACCACTACCTGAAGGGAAGATTGCCATTGGTACCAAGTGGATTTTGAAAAATAAAAGAGATGCCAGGGGTATTGTGGTTAAAAACAAAGCAAGATTGGTGGCACAAGGATTCAGACAAGAGGAGGGCATTGATTATACTGAAGTATTTGCTCCTGTAGCTAGGGTTGAGGCCATCAGAATCTTCTTGGCCTATGCATCTTATATGGGTTTTATGGTTTATCAGATGGATGTCAAAGGTGCTTTTCTATATGGAGAAATTGATGAGGAGGTTTATGTATCTCAACCCAAAGGCTTTGAAGACCCAGATAACCCAAAGCATGTTTACAGGGTTGTCAAAGCTCTCTATGGCCTTCATCAGGCACCAAGAGCTTGGTATGCTAGGCTTTCAGCATTTCTGCTGAAGCATGGATACAGAAGAGGTGCTATAGACAAAACACTCTTCATTAAGAAGAATTCCAGGGATATCATACTTGTTCAAGTTTATGTGGATGACATTATCTTTGGCTCCACTAAAGAAGCCTGGTGCAGGGAGTTTGAGGAATTAATGAAGGGAGAGTTTCAGATGAGTGCTATGGGGGAGCTCACTTTCTTTTTGGGTCTCCAAGTTCAGCAGAAACCAGATGGTATCTTTATTAGTCAGGATAAGTATGTTAAAGATATGTTGAAGAAGTTTGATATGGAGAATGTTAGACCTGCCACTACACCCTATGAAGCTCCCAAACCAAAGAATAACCTTGAACCAGATCCTGCAGTGAATGTTCACCTATACAGGTCCATGATTGGTTCATTAATGTACTTGACAGCTTCAAGGCCAGACATCACATTTGCTGTGAGTGCTTGTTCTAGACATCAGGTCACACCACTCACTTCCCACCTGAATGCAGTCAAGAAGATCTTTAAGTATCTCAAAGGCCAACCCAAGCTAGGTCTTTGGTACCCAAAAGAGTCTCCTTTCAAGTTGGAAGCTTATAGTGATAGTGACTATGCTGGTGCAAATCTGGATAGGAGATCCACAACTAGGGGTTGCCAATTTCTTGGAAGAAGGTTGATTTCTTGGCAATGCAAGAAACAAACCATTGTTGCTACCTCATCTACTGAAGCAGAGTATGTTGCTGCTGCCAATTGTTGTGGACAGGTTCTTTGGATACAAAATCAATTGTTGGATTATGGGTTTAATTTCATGAACACAACAATTTTTATTGATAACCAAAGTACCATATGCATAGTTAAAAATCCAGTTTTTCATAATAGAACTAAGCATATTGAGATTAGGCACCATTTTATAAGAGATGCATATGAAAAACATTTGATTAAGGTGCTTAAAATACACACAGATGATAATGTGGCAGATTTACTGACTAAAGCTTTTGATGGACCTAGGTTTCAACACTTAGTGGTCCATATTGGGATGGTTAACCCTTAAATGCAATGTTTGAGGGGAGGCATAGGCCTCAGGGGAGGCATATGCCTCAGGGGAGGATTGTTTGTTGTAAAATTTTGTAAATCTTGTAATATTTTGTAGATTATTGATTATGTTTGCTAACACTAATCAACTAATGTCATTTTAGTATGTATTGTTTGCTTTCTTTGCTGTTATGTGTTTGTTTTGCAGATTACCTTAAGATTGCTGATTCTTAGTTAAGGTTAATCAAGTTTACATTAGTGGGATTTGGTCATTGTTTCTACTGAATGGAAGTGCTGAAGAACAATACAAGAGCTTATCATTGCAAAACATAGGGCAAATTGTTCATTCATTCAAAGAAGTTACATTTCATAAAGACCAATCCTATACAAGATAACCTACACAGACACAAGTTCCTATCATCCACTGCAACACCAGGAAGACTAACAGACATGATTGAGAGACCAAAAATACCAAGAACCTAATTTTATATTTTTTGGTCCTTGGCAACATCTCATCATCACCTACTCCACTTTACCCTTTGATTCGCCCGAAAGTACACTTATAAAAATGCAAGAACGGTGAATGCTCGTGAATCAGTACAAAACCACCCCTTTGTGAAAAAGGATAACTTGCAAAGACTTACGCTGTGTTGTGTGTAGTGTGTATACTGGGTAAGTGATCACCCAGGTCGTCTCCCAACGAAGTGTGAAATTGACGATTGCTCAGAATTTGGATTATAATGACCGATGATAAGATATTTTTGGATTTTTGCTTTTTTTTAACAATTCTACTAACAAATTAAAACAAATATATAAATTAAAAGTAAACGCGATTAAAATTAACTACAAACGTGTAACGGGAAAATCTAAAATGGGACAAAAACTAAAATTTATAAAATTTCAAACCTAAAAATGTAAAATTACTTAAAACTTATCTAAAAACTTAAATTATAATTTTCTACACTTTTTATTTAATTATTACTAATTATTAATTATTTAATTATTAATTAAACTAATTTAAATTATAAAAAAATACTAAATCAACAAAGAAAAATATAAAACTTTTTCTATAAATATTATAAGATAAAATGAAACTAAGAAAATTATAAAAATGAAAATTACTTAATTAGAAATTAAAAAGATAAAATTAATTAAATAGAAACTATCACTTATTTTCTATTTTATATTTTCTTAAGGTCTAAAAATATTATTCTATTTTTCCTAGATTACAAATAACAAAAGAAAATTATGAAAATTGGATTTGTATTTTTTTGATTATTTTTCTATTTATTATAATTTATTTACTATTAAAACCTAATTAAAATGATTAAAAATACTAAAACTGTTCAGGAAATTATGAAAATTAACAGATAATTCAAAAATAAAATTTAGAAGATGGGAAAAATAAAATGAAAAGATCACTAGGCCAAATAAGCTGATTTGGGCAGATAAGCTATAAGCTAATAAGCCCAAAATAAGCTAAATGGAATCCAAAAATTCCCAAAAGTTCAGGAATGGGTTAAACAATAATATTAAACACAAAACAACTCAGAAATACAAATAAGCACAAGTATTGAGCAGATAAGCACTTGGGCTGATTTGGAACTATGCACAGAAAATTCTCAGACAAACAGCAGACTTTAAGCACAGATTAAGCACACAATAAGCAGTCTAAAAGGCAACCTAAGGGGGGCAAAATCAAGGCAGCACTACTGGCTATCTAAAAATCACAAAAGCCCTATGACAATCACACCAATTGATGCCCAATTAATCCCTAGTTCAGGCTGGAATCAGCTTAAATGCTAATTCAGGATCAGGGAAAAAATGGTGAAATTGCACAGACTGATTTTGAATATATAATAAGTTGTGGTGTTGATTTTGAGAACAGGAATTTAATACCTACTAGGTTAACTACTAGAAAAACAAAATTCAACAAAAGATTTCAATAATTAAGCACTAATTGGGGGCTGAGAAAAGTGATATCAGACTGCTTATAAGTCTGTTTTGTGCAGAACACACAAACTTGTGCACAGACAAAAACAGACTAAAGCAACTATATTGGCTATACTAAATAGGATATAATGAACACAAAACAACTAAGAAACAAGCTAAAACAAGCTTATGGCTGCTGATGGCTGATATGAGCTTTTGACAGCCTCAAAATCACACAGCAAAGGCAAATATTGATTTACTATCTATACTACTTATTAGGACTTCAAAACAGCTTAATAAGGCTACAAAAAGCTGAATCAAAGTTGATCAAATGACCAATGTACAGTACCACTATATTTAGCCTACTGACTGAATAAATCCAAACAGCCCTTAATGGATAGGCTGTCTTGGTTTTACAAAAGGAAATCAAAATTTTGAACTAAAAGCTTATGTATTATGGATTGACTAACTTATTATACTACTGATTAACAACTTTTAATACAAACTTAAGCAAAATATTAAGCAATACTAATAATGACTGATTTTGGCTTTTATATGGGTACTAATTTGGATTAACAAAGGAAAAACCAAATTTTACACTAAGACCTTATATTTTATTGAATGAACAACTTGTATGAACACTTATTAACAACTTTTAATACAGACTTAAGCTTAATTATAAGCTATACTACTTGTTGCTGTTTTTGGTATTTTTAAAGATTTTTGAGCAAATTAAATAAAAACTATTATACTACTAACAAAACTAATCAAATGCACTCAGAAACTGACAATAAGCTTATAAGAACAATGATCAGTGGAAAATAAGCACTAGTACAGTGATATTAAATTAATGCCAAAAATAAGGAAATTCTTACAACTGAGGTGAACTGATGCACAAAGAACAAGGAACCAAGGACCAATCTAGCTTGTCAAATACAAGCTAGATAACCCAGAGAAGCTTCTTGAACTAGCTTAATCACCCAAAATTAGCTTATTGTTCCTCAGTTGACTTTCTTTGACCATTCTTCAATCTTGAAATTTAAAACAAGTTATACTACAAATAACTTATAATAAGCTATAAGAAGCTTAGATAAGCTATTTAAAACAGCTGAGAAGCTATTTAAGATACTACTTATTAAATTTCTAATTCTCAGTGTCAAGTGAAAATCAGAACTTGGTATAAATTATTACTACTGACAATAATCAACAAACAAATACACTAAGGATACTTGTATTGATTGATTAAACTTGCAAATTACAAAGTACAAATACAGGGAATGGAAATACGACTAACTACTTTTACACTAAATTTCCACACACTAAATTAAAGCTACATTACACACTATTTATACAATATTTTGACTGGGATAATCCTTTGTCGACATCTTGAACAAATCCCCATCATCCAATTGGCTTAATTTCATCTCCACAGTCCATTTGTCAATTTGGCGGGAAAACCGAATTTTTGACTATTTCTCTGATTTTGGTTAGTGGAAAAGTGGGAGAGATGCATTAAATGTTTTTGGATGTGTTAGGTGGAGTGTTGGAGGAGGGGGGATGAGCTGGTTGGTGGTATTGGTGAGCTGGTGGTGATGACTGTCTGGTATGGTTTTTGGCGGTTTTGGTGACGGGTCAAACATAGTTTGACCGTTTTGGTTAAACAGACAAATGGTTGGGCTTGGATGGGTTTGGGCTTTGGACTGGGTTGGGTAATGGGTAGTTAATTTTAGGCTGGGTTTAGTTTAGTTGGTTTATTGGGGTAGTTTAAATTTGGATCCGGATTTGGTAGTTAACACAAGGACCATTTTTTGCCAATTGCTGAAACTTGAAGGGCTGATCTTGCCAACTTCCCAAACTTCATTAAAGGACTAAACCTGCCAATAAATAATTACACAAGGACCAAAGTTGTATATTTTTATAGTTTTAAAACTTTAGGGACCTAAAATGTAATTTTGGATATTTGAGGGACTTATTTTGTAAATTTCCAAAAGTTATTACAAGGGTATTTCTTGTTAAGTTCCAATAGTACAAGGGTTTAAAAACATGATTTTCCATTTTTAGAACACCCGGGGACTAAATCTGACAACTTTTGTAACTTGAGGGACTAGACTTGTAATTTATGCAAACTTGGTTCGTTTTCACTGGTTTTCAATTATTTTGCATTTGAAACAGATAAAAACACATTTTCAATGATATTTATAATATTTGTGTGTTTTTGGACGTTTATGTGGGTATTTTCCGGGTAAATTATATGTGTTTTTAGACACATATCAAATCCCCCACACTAAACTATTGCTAGTCCCTAGCAATCTTTTATGAAGATTTAATGGATTTTATGTCTCTTTACCAAAAGCCATCACTTCTGGAGTAGCCAAATGTTTTAGTTCAAGTAAGAACTTTGGTACACCGATAACCAAATGATTTTGAGCAAACCATAAGCTGTCAACGGTTTTGATTTGTCTTTACCAGAAGCCGTTTGCTTCTGGACTAGCCAACTCTTCACTTTTTAGGATATGGTGAGTCGAAAACCATACAATTTTGGGCAAATTGCAAGCCAAAAACGGATTTGATATATCTTTACCAAGAGCCGTTTGCTCCTGGATTAGCCAATCCTTATGTGGGTTAGACATGGCGGACTGATAACCATTTATTGAGTTCTAAGTGAGAAAAAATTTTAAAATTTTGGCTAAAATGGGGGTACTAGATGGTACATTTGATCAAATTCGCGAGAATTCCCCCCCACACTTAGAACTGAATATTGCCCTCAATATTCAAAGAACTGGTTGTGAAACCAACACTTAGAACGTGAAAGGGAAATATTAATAGCCTTTTATTTTATTTTTATTTAATTTGCATTTAAGCCGTTAAGGCATGCAAATTCCCTCTCTCTTTTTTTTTTTTTTTTTTTTTTTTTTTTTTTTTTTTTTTTTTTTTTTTTTTTTTTTTTACACTATACATATTTACAACAGGTGGGGCATCTCCCCCACACTAGTGTGAGACATGGGTGAAAACCCATATTTTGCTACTGTTTTTGATAACCGAGTCGCTAGCTTGACTCGACCCCGAATTGAATTGATTTCTCCCGAACAGACAGGTTTATCACGCAAGCTAACCGCTTGTGAACGGTTAACTGTAACAAAGGGTTCCTGAACAGCCTTGGAGAAAAAGCAATTTTAAAAGTTTATGGGGAAGTAAGAGACCAGGAAATCCGGCATTTAAACCAATGTTAGATGGACAATGCCGGGGTCAAAAGTAATATCCTCACTCCCGAATGAGTGAAAGATAGGGGAAATCACCGGGTAGGTGAAGGGAAGAAGAGAGATCTGAATAGCAATTAAGACAAGAACTTCCTCCTCAAGAATTGCAAGCGGAGGAGGCAAGTCCTTAAACTCGATCTCAGAAAATTTATCAGTTTCCTCATTATGAAGTTGTTTTTGTGGGAAAGGGGAAGATGAGTCTTCGTTTAACAAATTTTCAAGAAAAAGAATGTCCCCCTCAGGATCAAGATAGTTTTCATCAACCTCATACGGAGGTGAACTATCTACAGCAAGAAAAGCATCGACTTCATCCCAAAAGGGATCACTTCCCTCAACCGAAGTGAGAGAAGGGGAAGAGCCTGCTATGATATGTTGAGAAGATGTGGTGGGTTCCCCACTCACAGAATTATGAAAATAATCAACACTCTCTTGAGAGTACTCCTCTGAAGCAATGTCAATGACATCTATTCGGTTAACCGATTCAGATTTATAATTTGAGGAGTAACTCGATGTTTGATCATGGTTAAAAGTAACAGCTTCCTTATCCACACGCAAAGTAATCTCATGCTTAAATACATCAATCAGAGCATGGCCCGTTTTTAGGAATCCTCGTCCAAGAATTAGAGGAACCTTTTGATCTGCGTCGAAGTCAACAACCACAAAGTCAGCTGGAAAATGGAACTTTCCTATTTTCACAAATACGTCTTCGGCAATGCCGCAGGGATGAGTTATGGTTCGATCTGCAAGCTCAAGAGTCATGCAGGTAGGAGTAAGAGCCGGAAGAGAAAGTTTCTTCCATACTGAATGAGGCATCAGGTTGATGCTTGCACCTAGATCTGCTAAGGCATAACATTCAACCATTCCCGGAAATACACAAGGTAGTAGAAACTTTCCAGGATCTCCAAGCTTCTCCGGAAGCTTTTTCAAGATAACCGCTGAGCAGTTCTCATTTACTGGAGTTTTAGCCATTTCAATCAGTTTTTCCTTGTTGCTTAACAAGTGTTTGATTGCTGCAGCAAATTTGGGCATCAGAATAGTAGCATCCGCAAAGCTTATGTCAAAATGTAATTCTTTAAAGATTTGATAGAATTTATCATTTTGTTGACTAGCCTTCTCACGGAGCTTTTGCTCATTTAAGCGCGATGGGTAAGGAATGTGAGGTTTGGATTTAGGGACAACAACTTCAGGAGTCTCAAAGACAACTCCTTGTTTGGATTTTTTCGGGACAATCGGAGGATAGACATGTGCTGTACTTTGTGGGATTGGAATTTGCACTTTGTCCGTTGTATCCTCCGTCTCTTTTTCCATTTCAAATAACGGAGGAGGAATAGGGCCAGCTGGCCCTTTATAAGAAGCACCACTCCGGGTGGTGATAGCTTTGACGTAAGTGGTATCTTCGTCATCATCACTGTCATCAAGTACACTGACAGGAACAGCATTGAGCATTTCGGAATAATATCTGGCTGACCTTTGCTCACTAAGTTTGGTTGACAAACTTTTAACCGTAAATCGTGAAAGAGTAGGATCGATTCTAGACGGCTGGGGAGCAATTGTGGGTGTAGATTTTTGGATGACTGAAGGTTGGATGACCGAAGGTTGGACGTATTTAGCACTTCCATTGTTAGTGGGAAGTACCGGGTCCTTTATCACCTTGAATCCAACATGAGATTTACCACTACATGTACTGACAGCTTTGAGTTCACCCCTAGGGTTGGTAACAGTGTTACTTGGGAGACCTCCCGAGGTAGAAGGTATATCAGTTAAAGACTTTTTGATCTGATTTAATTGAGCAACCAATAACTGGTTTGTCTCACGTTGTGTCTTATTTGTTTCCTCTTGGGTTTTCATGAATTGCATAAGCAACTCATCTGAGGACGTCTGATTTCGGTTTGAACCTTGGTTTTGATTAAAATTTGAACCACGGTTTTGGTTAAAATTACCCTGATTCTGACCTCGGTTTTGATTGAAATTTTGAGAGTTGTGAAAATTTTGTCCCTGATTTTGAACAAAGCGGTTTTGATTAATCTGATTTGGCACGGGTGGAAAACCAGGTGGGACCATAGCATTCTGTGCTCGGTACTGAGTCTCAGCATGCGGACGGTACTGATTTTGGTTTACTACAGCTACGGGAGCTGGGTAAACAGAAGCATCGGTTGCTTGACAATCATAGTACGCATGTGGGCCACCACAAGTTTCACACACTTTGTTTATTGCTTTGATTTGTTCCGGTTTGTGAATTTCACTTTTTAATTCTTTCATTTCCTTCATCATACAACGCATCGAGTCAGTTAGAAAGGCTAACTCTGAGGAGTTACCGGATGAAGAAGAAGCAGTAGGAGTGACAGGAACATTCACTTTGTTTCTTGAAATAGGAACTTTTGATTTATTTTCACAAATTTCAACCACCTCTCTGGGTTTACGATTCAAGATATTGCCACCGGAGGCTGCATTAAGTGCATCTTGATCGTTTTGGGTCAACCCATTATAAAACGTATTTATTTGTTGTAACACATTGAAATCGTGATGTGGGCATTTTCTTAGGAGATCTTTAAATCTGTCCCATGCCTCTCCGAAATTTTCATTAAAACCTTGACGAAATCCAGCTATTTCATTTTTTAAATTCGTCGTTTTTGATGGAGGGAAGAAATAATTTACAAATTTCTTAACGAGATCTTCCCAGGTTTCAATGGATCGAGGGGGTTCTTTATCCAGCCAAATCCGGGCTGCCCCCTCAAGTGAGAATGGAAATAGCATCAATTTGATCACTGTTTGCGGCACATTTTTGTAATTGATTGTGGAAGTCAGTTTATTGAACCAACGAATGTGTGCATAAGGATCCTCTCGTTCAAACCCGTGAAATTGGTTTGTGGACACGAGCTGAATCAGATGTGTTTTCAGTTCAAAATGATCAGAATCAATGGCTGGTAAAACAATGGCATCTCCATAACCCTCGGTGGGTGCCTGGAGCATTTCCGCCATTGTGCGTTCGTCTGCCATAATGACAGGGGTTTCGGGATCAGTCCGTAACTCGGGTACGACTGATGGAGCAGAACGTCTCCGACGTCTTCGAGGTATTTTTCCAAGCTCACGGAAAGGGCTTGATGACCTAGAAGAACGAGTGCGCATGCACTAAGTAAAATATTCCAATTAAAACAAGACAGAAGCAAAACACAAGTGAACTTAAACCAATAATCAACAAGCGTACGGTAGCTCTCTAAAAGATAAACGCACAGAGTGGCGGAGAAGCAAAGGTGGGCAATTACGCTCCTTAAAAACCCGCTTCTTTCAGTCCGATAATTTAATGTCAGACTATCCTAGAACCTCCGTTAGAGTTTGTTTATCAATCAAAGGTGAGCCGATATTCGCAAGTGATACAAAGGCAAGTTTTAAATTTTTGGTTTGGGAACTTATTATGGTCGCACCCCCAGTTAGGTAGTGCTCTGTCTTGGTTTTCGATGGTAATTTTTTTATTGTTTATTATTATTAACAAAGAAAACGGGAAATGTTTTTGGGTTTTTATTATTTTTATATGATAATATGTATAAGAAAAAGGAAAGAAGAATATTTTTGTTTTTTATGGGTTTATTAAAGCAGAAACTTCACACAGAAGGATCTCAGGTCACTAATCGCTTGATTTCAAACAATATGGTCGCAACACACCTCCCCGGCAGCGGCGCCAAAATTTGATTCGCCCGAAAGTACACTTATAAAAATGCAAGAACGGTGAATGCTCGTGAATCAGTACAAAACCACCCCTTTGTGAAAAAGGATAACTTGCAAAGACTTACGCTGTGTTGTGTGTAGTGTGTATACTGGGTAAGTGATCACCCAGGTCGTCTCCCAACGAAGTGTGAAATTGACGATTGCTCAGAATTTGGATTATAATGACCGATGATAAGATATTTTTGGATTTTTGCTTTTTTTTAACAATTCTACTAACAAATTAAAACAAATATATAAATTAAAAGTAAACGCGATTAAAATTAACTACAAACGTGTAACGGGAAAATCTAAAATGGGACAAAAACTAAAATTTATAAAATTTCAAACCTAAAAATGTAAAATTACTTAAAACTTATCTAAAAACTTAAATTATAATTTTCTACACTTTTTATTTAATTATTACTAATTATTAATTATTTAATTATTAATTAAACTAATTTAAATTATAAAAAAATACTAAATCAACAAAGAAAAATATAAAACTTTTTCTATAAATATTATAAGATAAAATGAAACTAAGAAAATTATAAAAATGAAAATTACTTAATTAGAAATTAAAAAGATAAAATTAATTAAATAGAAACTATCACTTATTTTCTATTTTATATTTTCTTAAGGTCTAAAAATATTATTCTATTTTTCCTAGATTACAAATAACAAAAGAAAATTATGAAAATTGGATTTGTATTTTTTTGATTATTTTTCTATTTATTATAATTTATTTACTATTAAAACCTAATTAAAATGATTAAAAATACTAAAACTGTTCAGGAAATTATGAAAATTAACAGATAATTCAAAAATAAAATTTAGAAGATGGGAAAAATAAAATGAAAAGATCACTAGGCCAAATAAGCTGATTTGGGCAGATAAGCTATAAGCTAATAAGCCCAAAATAAGCTAAATGGAATCCAAAAATTCCCAAAAGTTCAGGAATGGGTTAAACAATAATATTAAACACAAAACAACTCAGAAATACAAATAAGCACAAGTATTGAGCAGATAAGCACTTGGGCTGATTTGGAACTATGCACAGAAAATTCTCAGACAAACAGCAGACTTTAAGCACAGATTAAGCACACAATAAGCAGTCTAAAAGGCAACCTAAGGGGGGCAAAATCAAGGCAGCACTACTGGCTATCTAAAAATCACAAAAGCCCTATGACAATCACACCAATTGATGCCCAATTAATCCCTAGTTCAGGCTGGAATCAGCTTAAATGCTAATTCAGGATCAGGGAAAAAATGGTGAAATTGCACAGACTGATTTTGAATATATAATAAGTTGTGGTGTTGATTTTGAGAACAGGAATTTAATACCTACTAGGTTAACTACTAGAAAAACAAAATTCAACAAAAGATTTCAATAATTAAGCACTAATTGGGGGCTGAGAAAAGTGATATCAGACTGCTTATAAGTCTGTTTTGTGCAGAACACACAAACTTGTGCACAGACAAAAACAGACTAAAGCAACTATATTGGCTATACTAAATAGGATATAATGAACACAAAACAACTAAGAAACAAGCTAAAACAAGCTTATGGCTGCTGATGGCTGATATGAGCTTTTGACAGCCTCAAAATCACACAGCAAAGGCAAATATTGATTTACTATCTATACTACTTATTAGGACTTCAAAACAGCTTAATAAGGCTACAAAAAGCTGAATCAAAGTTGATCAAATGACCAATGTACAGTACCACTATATTTAGCCTACTGACTGAATAAATCCAAACAGCCCTTAATGGATAGGCTGTCTTGGTTTTACAAAAGGAAATCAAAATTTTGAACTAAAAGCTTATGTATTATGGATTGACTAACTTATTATACTACTGATTAACAACTTTTAATACAAACTTAAGCAAAATATTAAGCAATACTAATAATGACTGATTTTGGCTTTTATATGGGTACTAATTTGGATTAACAAAGGAAAAACCAAATTTTACACTAAGACCTTATATTTTATTGAATGAACAACTTGTATGAACACTTATTAACAACTTTTAATACAGACTTAAGCTTAATTATAAGCTATACTACTTGTTGCTGTTTTTGGTATTTTTAAAGATTTTTGAGCAAATTAAATAAAAACTATTATACTACTAACAAAACTAATCAAATGCACTCAGAAACTGACAATAAGCTTATAAGAACAATGATCAGTGGAAAATAAGCACTAGTACAGTGATATTAAATTAATGCCAAAAATAAGGAAATTCTTACAACTGAGGTGAACTGATGCACAAAGAACAAGGAACCAAGGACCAATCTAGCTTGTCAAATACAAGCTAGATAACCCAGAGAAGCTTCTTGAACTAGCTTAATCACCCAAAATTAGCTTATTGTTCCTCAGTTGACTTTCTTTGACCATTCTTCAATCTTGAAATTTAAAACAAGTTATACTACAAATAACTTATAATAAGCTATAAGAAGCTTAGATAAGCTATTTAAAACAGCTGAGAAGCTATTTAAGATACTACTTATTAAATTTCTAATTCTCAGTGTCAAGTGAAAATCAGAACTTGGTATAAATTATTACTACTGACAATAATCAACAAACAAATACACTAAGGATACTTGTATTGATTGATTAAACTTGCAAATTACAAAGTACAAATACAGGGAATGGAAATACGACTAACTACTTTTACACTAAATTTCCACACACTAAATTAAAGCTACATTACACACTATTTATACAATATTTTGACTGGGATAATCCTTTGTCGACATCTTGAACAAATCCCCATCATCCAATTGGCTTAATTTCATCTCCACAGTCCATTTGTCAATTTGGCGGGAAAACCGAATTTTTGACTATTTCTCTGATTTTGGTTAGTGGAAAAGTGGGAGAGATGCATTAAATGTTTTTGGATGTGTTAGGTGGAGTGTTGGAGGAGGGGGGATGAGCTGGTTGGTGGTATTGGTGAGCTGGTGGTGATGACTGTCTGGTATGGTTTTTGGCGGTTTTGGTGACGGGTCAAACATAGTTTGACCGTTTTGGTTAAACAGACAAATGGTTGGGCTTGGATGGGTTTGGGCTTTGGACTGGGTTGGGTAATGGGTAGTTAATTTTAGGCTGGGTTTAGTTTAGTTGGTTTATTGGGGTAGTTTAAATTTGGATCCGGATTTGGTAGTTAACACAAGGACCATTTTTTGCCAATTGCTGAAACTTGAAGGGCTGATCTTGCCAACTTCCCAAACTTCATTAAAGGACTAAACCTGCCAATAAATAATTACACAAGGACCAAAGTTGTATATTTTTATAGTTTTAAAACTTTAGGGACCTAAAATGTAATTTTGGATATTTGAGGGACTTATTTTGTAAATTTCCAAAAGTTATTACAAGGGTATTTCTTGTTAAGTTCCAATAGTACAAGGGTTTAAAAACATGATTTTCCATTTTTAGAACACCCGGGGACTAAATCTGACAACTTTTGTAACTTGAGGGACTAGACTTGTAATTTATGCAAACTTGGTTCGTTTTCACTGGTTTTCAATTATTTTGCATTTGAAACAGATAAAAACACATTTTCAATGATATTTATAATATTTGTGTGTTTTTGGACGTTTATGTGGGTATTTTCCGGGTAAATTATATGTGTTTTTAGACACATATCACCCTTTCCCTTTCCTGTGTCTCTATGGTATGAAACACCAGTTCTTGGAGCAGGAAGACCAATAACCACCTCCCTTGTCACTGGGAGTGGTGGATTTCTGGTGTGTGGTCTTGGTTGGGGTTGTGAAGGTTGGGGATTCTCTTCCCTGGTTGATGCTGCTTCCCTCTTCTCTTCTTCTCTTGCCAATCTGTTGAAGATGGGCTCCAGACGCTCAGTAGAATCATCAGAGCCCCTAGGTGAATCATCTGGATCCACCACACTATCATCTTCTGAAGAAGGAAGAAAAGGGGACTTCAATGTAGGTGGCTCGTCTTGATAGGGATATCGAAATAGAGGACGACTATCCTCTGATGATGATGATGATGGAGATTTGGGTGGATTGTGTGGTCTGCTTGAAGCACCCACATCATGCTTTTTCTTGCGTGCTTGTTCTTTGGTGATACCATACCTTCTATGGGAAGGATGTTTGGATGATTGAGGAAGCTTGTCTGCTGAATCTGCTGATGATTCAGATGTCAGATCAACTACTTCTGGTTGATTTGTCATTGTGCTGATGAATGGTTTAGGTTAACAAAAGGTTTGATGGTTAGTTAGGGTTAATTGGTAGGTGCGGATTGTGAATTGGGGATATTTTATAGGCGAAGTCAAGGATTCATGGTAATAAATGCGAGTTGGGTAGTAAAGTAAAACTCAAGATCTTTACTGAAGATATTATTCTCTTGAGTTGTTTCTGCTGATTGACTCTTCACTTCAGCAGATTGACCATCATTTCTGCTGAAGGGTTGATTTTGAATGGTGAAGTTACTTTACACGTCAGATAAGGTCAACAATTAGTTTCGATAAATTTTGACCATAATTGAGTAACTTCTATTTATAACCTATTCATATAATCTTCGCCCAAAACAACTAATTCCCTCTTCAAGCAATCTAAACCTATTCTCCATTCTCTCATAATTTCTTCAATGGAGGCCCTACAATTCAAGAAGGATCACAATAAAGTTGCTTTTCTGGGAAAAGCGAAGGGACAGGACATATATGACCCTATGGTTGATTTCTTAAAGCGATCAAAGATTCATTTTGCTTTGACTCATTATCCGGATATAGTACATGAATCTTTGGTAAAACAGTTTTGGGCATCTGCTGAGAAGCGGTCTGATACAGAGATAGTAGCAAAGATTGATGGAACTGAGTATGTTGTGACTGAAGCTTTGATTAGGGAAAGATTGCAGTTGGATGATGAAAATGGGGTTTATCACACCAACACTGAAGAGATTCTTACTGGTCTAAGAGCAGCGGGTTATCAAAGTGTGGATACGACTATGTGGCTGAAGAACAAGTTTTGTCCCAAGTGGAGATTTTTGGTACACACATTACTTCAATGTATCAGCAACAAATCCGGAGGATGGGATCAATTTTCTACTCAAATGGGTTGTGGTATAGTGTGTCTTTCACAGGGTTTAACTTATAATTTTTCTAAGTTTATTTTTGATAATTTGGTAGAAAATATTCAAAAGAAAAAGCATAAGTTTTTAATGTACCCTAGGTTTCTACAGATAATTTTAGACATAAATACCCAGGATAGAGGACATTATCCCATAGGAGCCCTTAGTGCTAAGTTGTTTGCTTCTATGAAAACTCATTATGTTGGGGAGCATCACCCTCTGCTACCAGCTATGTTGCCACATGGCAATGATGATGCTGATGAGGGCAATGCTGCTGATGCTCCACCAGCTCCCAATACTGCTGATGGTACTCCATCAGTAGAAAGGGATGCGGGCCCATCCTTAACTGCTGAAGTACCTATTGTTTCTACTGACCAACCTACACCTTCACCTGTTCCATCACAATCTCATGAAGCTCCTGTAGAGCTTGCTCCTGAGGTTGAGGAGACAATTCAGTCTCTTGATACTCATACTCCTACACCTCTTGTAGATGAGATTCCAAGACTGTCCACACCTAGCCCCTTTAGAGACCCAATAGATGAGAACACTTCTAATTTTGAGTATTTACATGTTTCTTCTGAAAGGCCCAATGAAGCTCCCTTTACCACTGAGACATCTGCTGGTGGAGCTGAGGACCCTATTACTCTCACTTCTTTGTATACTTTACTCAACAGGAATGTTCAAGAAATTGAGAAGTTGAAGAAGGAACTTGCAGATACTAAATCCTCACTTGGTGATGAGATTGTGGTGCTGAAAAGAAGGGTTTAAGAATTAGAGGATAAACTTGGGCAGAAAAAGAAGAGGAAGTTTGTGTTTGCATCTGATGATGAGCAGGAGGCTAGTTATTGGGATCATCTTGATTTATTGGCTGAAGCTGCTCAGCAGACTTCTACTCATTCACCTAAAGCTGCTGAATCCTCTCAACAAAGGGATCAAATTAAGTTCTACAGAAAGAGGAGAAGACAGTACTTGAGCAAGGAATCTACAATGCCAAGTTTGTATGGTGCTCAAGAACATATTGATGATGCTCATGTGGCTTCTGCTGATGTTACAACTTCCAAGGTGTCTGCTGAAGTGTTTATTGCTGGAAGATCCTTTGCCTTGGATACTACTGATGAAGTTTATGCTCCACATGTTGAATCTTCAACTCAACATGTTTCTGCTGATGCTTCTATTGGAGTTTCTACTGACGATATTGACAGAGTTACTAGTGTGGATACTTCTGGAAATGAGCAAGGAAGGATGGTTGAAGAAGATATTGGTACAGATCTTGTTAGTGAAGAAGAAAGGAAGGAGCAAGATAGGTTGTTTAAAGAATATGAGGATCTTGTGAAGAGTCAAGCTTTAGCAAAACAGATGTCAGATCAATTTACTTCAGATTTGCCTCCAGAAAGGCAAAGAGAGCTAGATGAGCAGTCAGCTCATTTCATTGATGCACAATGGGACTCTTACACTCAACAAGCTGCATCCAATCCAACTTTGGCTCAAAGTATCTTAGGAGCTAACTTTGATAGTAATAACTTTGCTGAACAAATGGTAGCTCTTGGGCAACAGAGGAAGAAAGCTGCAGCAGAGAGGAGGAAGGCTATTGCTGCTCAGAAAGCACAAGCTAAGAGAGATAGACCTCAGACTGAAGCAGAAAAGAGACAATATAGGAGGAATGTGGTCTATAATCAGTATACTTCTGTGTACAGTTATGGTTTGACAAAGAAGCAAGTTTGGGCTTTGTCTGATTCTGAGTTGAATAGAATTTATGATCAGATTATGAAGTCTATTCCCTCTTCTGCTACTCAACCTAAGAGGACTGCTGATAGTATGGAAGCTCCATGTACCAAACGACTGAAGCAAGTGGAGCTAGGTACTTCATCTACTAGAGATCAAGTACATCTGAGTCCTTCTACTGATATTGCTGAAGATACTCCTGAAGACTTACAATCTGCTGAGCCTATTGTTACTCATACCATTTCTGCTGATGAAGCTTCTGAGAGACAATCATCTGGGATTCCTGTTTCTTCTGAAGCTCCGCCCAATTCTGCTGAACCTTTTGCTGCAACATCTGCTGATCATGAAGATTCATCATTGTCAAATTATAATGCAGAAAAGGTTAAACAAGCTGAACAGGCAGCTGCTAAGGGTAAACAAGCTAGGGAAATGGCTGAGAGATTACATGTAACAGGGGTATCTGTTCCAAGTTCTCCTATTCCTACTGAAGATACTTCTTCTATTGCTACTGAAGATGTTTCTATGGGGATTTACATCCCTGGTAGAAGGAAGAAGAGAATGGCACATATAGGCAAGCATATTGCAAGTAGAAGATCAATTAGATTGGCTAAGCAGGTCCTCAGAGCTCACATGGGTAGTTCTTCAAAGCAAGTGAATCTAGAAGCTACTGATGATTCATTTATTCAGGAAGGATCTTCTGAAACTTTTCCTGAAGGATCATACAATGTGTTGATCAGATGGACTATCACAGATGGACAACTTAACACTATCTACAGGCAAGATCAATCCTATAAGAATTTCACTTTCTTGCAAGAAATTCTTCATTTGGTGGATAGGCAAGATCTGCAGACTCTTTACAAATTGGTCACTGAGTATTATGCTCTCCATACTCCACAAGGTGCTGGCCTATATCTATTGGGAGATCTTCAAGTTCTCTTTGACTCCCAAACTCCACAGGGGAAAGGCTATTCGATTTGGAAGAATTCCCATAGGTGGAAAGTTGATACTTGGAGATTTTATCCCATTCCCAATGTCCATGTGGTGGAGACTGAGTCTGGGATAAGAGTATGTATGTTTTCTGATCAACAATATCCATTGTCCATGACACTGATGAATCGTATGCTCCAAAGGAAGTTGGAAATTCCTCCAAATCCAGTTGCTAATGATAGGACACATGCTGAACAATTGGTTGGGTTCATCAAGTCCAAGCTTCTGCAACAACAAGCTTCTACTTGATTCTGGTATTATGTATTATTTGTATATTTTCTATTTCTTTATTTCATTTCTTTCTTATTTCATTCTTAGTAAAAAAAAAAAAAAAAAAAAAAAAAAAAAAAAAAAAATCTTTGTGTACTAACTTTAATGCAGGTTTGTTGTATAACTCTGTTGATGGTTATCAACTCACCAGATGTGACTTGTGTCCATCAAAGAGTTGGCTAGTCCAAAGGGTACAGCTTTGGTAAAGACACATCAAATCTGTTGATAGCTGTAATAGCTTGCTCAAAGCTATAGGGTACTCAACTCACCCATGCTTCATTGCTGAGAGTTGAAATGGTCATCAATTCACCATGGATGTAACCCTTTCTGGGATCCAAAGAATTGGCTAGTCCACAAAAGTATGGTTTGTGGTAAAGACATTTGGTATCCATATTTGGTGTTCAATTCACCAAGGTTCAGTTGAAACCAAAGAATTGGCTAGTCCTGAGCAAACGGCTACAGGTAAAGACATCTCAAATCCGTTTATAGTTGCTGATTTGCTAATAAATCAGATGGTTATCAGTGTACCATAGTTTTCGAACTTAAACATTTGGCTACTCCAGTAGTGATGGCTATTGGTAAAGAGACATCAAATCCATTATTTTCAATGATTCACCTCTCACAGGAGTTAACACACCTGGATGTGATGAGAATAGTATGAAACTTACATGTTTTGATGTACACTTTGTCATTTGTTGCTGCAAAGACCTGAAGTTTCAAGTTCTACCATTCATAGAGATGTGGTTCATGTGATTCCTTGCTGATGATGTTCGACTTCAATCCTCTTATTATGTAGTGTTAAAGATCTATCAAGAATCTTGAACTTAACCATGTCAAATTCAAGATTAGGGGAGGATTGTTGGGAATTCTGCTAAGGAAGAATTCTACTGATGGTTACTGCTGATGAATCTGCTGAAGTATTAGATTCTGCTGAAGAATGGTTTCTGCGGAAGCAAAGATTCTGCTGAAGATTGTTTCTGCCGAAGTATAGATTGTGCGGAATGTGTTTCTGCTGATTGATAGTTTCCGCGTATTATGTTATTAGTTAGGATATGCATGAGTTTATTTAGAAAGTGATATTGCATATCTTAGATAGTTTTTAGATTATACGTTTCTTGTGAAACGGTTTAGGGTTGTTTAGGGTTCCTTGTCTATAAAAGGAACACATCATTATGTATTATGTACGAGTTTAGAAAAACACTTTTAGTATTAATAAAAAGATCCATAGAGGATCAAATCGTTCTTAGTAATCGTGTTCTTACTTGTGTTTGTTTTCCGCTATAGAATACAAGTAACTTAGACTTTCTTTTAGTGTGTTTGTGATTACATAAACATTACTAACGATCCACGAGCTCACGAAGATCTATCAAGGTCTTTAGGTTCAACAACCCGAAAAGTAATTAATTCTCTACCCCATCTAGAAAATTTATAAAAATCTACAAAAATTCCAGTAACTACTAGACATATCCAATATTACTCAGTTCAAAGGACACCTTCTAATTCGTTATGGTTTACAAATGAAAAATCAAAAACACGGACTGTTTTTCCAGACATACGAATTCCGTTTGACACTTAACTCTCTAAAAATCAAAAAGTAGCCTTCCCGACCTCTAAAAATTACAAGGTTAATTTCTACAGAAATCTATTTCATTGAACTTAATTTTAGACTCTGAAAACACCCAAATACACGTTCACATAATTTAGATACAGTCGATTAAAGTTGGACAATTTTCAGATCAGTAGCAGTTCTCATGATTTCATGCAAGTATTTAGGGTTTTGTCATTTCAAATCTTTAGTTCTTGTTACAAAACAATTATAATTGGTTCTTACATGATCTTAACATATTCATAACAATTAAACTCATCATATACATACAAATTTCATATGGGTCGATTATACATATTAGGGTTTTAAGGTTATTATTTCATGATCATTATTTTATGTGTAGTTCTTTTCATATAATTCGACAAGGACCAAGAACACGAACAAAATCAACAAGGATGATATAGAACAAGAATAGATACACGTTACCCTCGTAGCGTGATCAAAACACAAGAACAAGAGCACACGAATCACCAACTCTCCTTCCTTCTTCTTCTTATTTGGATCGAATGACAAACAACAACAAAAAATAACAAGGGTCGATTAGGGTTTGTTCAAGACTTCCAATGGATTAAATGTGTTGAGAATAAGATTACCTTGATATGAATGGAACAAGAACACACCAAGAACTTCCTTGGCTGCAGCAACTGATCGAACCAGGAGAGCAAAGGGAGAGGCAGCCGAATTTTGTGATGAGGGAGATTTAGGGTTTGTGAAATTTTCGGTGTATATGGTTTAGAGAAACCGTGTGTTGATTTTGGTGTATTTAGGGAATGAATCAATCTTCTTAATTGGCTAAATTACATCTTAATTTTCTCTTTATTTTCTTGTAGACATGGGCCGAAATTTTTGTGTTGGACACATAATATGGATCGACTAGTTAGGGCTTAAAGTGTAGGATTTTTATTTTGTGATTTACTTATAACGTAATGTTTTTATTTGTAGCTTAATTCGTTACATAACTTAGGATACGAACAATTTAGGTTAAGTATCATGAATGTTATTTATATGATTTTCATAAGTTCTCAAAATTTTAAATTTGAGGGCATTTTTGTCATTTCGGGTTATATTAATTTTGGGGTTTTACATTGTTGAAAAGAGAATCGTATGCTCAGATTGTGAATCCAGAACCCTTCAAATTATTCTATAAATCATATAAAGTAAACGTGCAATTTAGTAAACTATCATTATAGTTGGTATATTACTCTTAACTACTTTCGTCTTCTAAGAGGGAGATGATTTTAGTTAGTATAGAAATGGTTACTAGACAACACTTCTTATGTGTTATCTATGGGCGTAGCTAAACTAGTCGAGTGAATTTAACTGAATCTTAACATAAATGAATACCAATTTCAATATGGTTATACATTAATTTGCGTTTTAAATCTGCTAAATTGGCATCTTTTATATTATTTGTAAAAATGGTGTTGAGCTTCTTTTATCATCTTTTACTTGTGGTGGTGAGCTTCTTTTATATTATTTGTACTTGTTCTTGGTTTATTTTTTTAGATAAAATAAAATCATTAGAATATCTTTGGAAAAAACTAAGGCTAAAGTAGCTACAGAACCAAAATTTATAGTACAATTTATATAACATCAATCAATGATTAAAAATTGACCATTAAGTTAATGGTTTTGCTAACCACAACTCGCGTTATGGGTTGTGTCATTTACCAAACTCATTATTTTCATATAACATCAATCAATGATTAAAAATTGACCATGTGTTGTGGGGTATTTATTGTGATATATTTGTATAAATTGGGTATTATAATAAAAGGTGAAGTGAAAGGTGTCCCGAAGTGTTATGTGAAAAAAAACCCTCCTTTGGCATCTAGCCTTATATACAAGAAGAAAAGTAGTGTATATTGTTCCTTCCTATATTTTCTCGATATCATTGTCCCATTTATTTCTCACAGAAATATAGGCAAACAAACCCCTTTATATCAGGTCTTCTGATTTCACCAACATTTTCATTTCATTTTTCTCAGGTTCATTTTTCCTTTCACCTTTTCTCAATTATCATTCATTCTCATGTTTGTTGATGATTGAATTATATATATACATATATATATATATATATATATATTGAATTAATTGAATTATATATATACATATATATGCTTATGAATATGAATGTATTATTAATTGATGGTGTTATATTAGCAGCATTTTTTTTTATATAAATGTTGTTTAGGAATTATGCTGCATTTATAATTTATAAATATTGTTAAATAAATATCAAATGCATGCCAGATGGAGGTTGTTGCGGATTAGGGACGAACCCGGACCAAATATGACCGGTGCACAAATTTTTTTGAACCGTAAAAGAGAAAAGCATTTTGATGGACCGGGTGCATATAGGAAAAATTGATGTTTTTTTTTTTTTTTTTCAAAGATTAACACTAAATCGAAAGTCCTAGGACCCGCGGGGACCCCCTAGTTGTTCCCGTCTGCGGATTGCGTTTTGAAATTGATTATTTATTGCAAAACACAAGAAACAATATTTAGAAAAAAAATATGATTATCTGCCTTTTCTTTCAATAATCTATTTCAAGACGCAATCCGTAGGCAGTAGCTAATACAAGCTAGCTGATCTAATGTATGAATGCTGTTTCAATTTTGTTGGTTGCACAATGTGATCCCGCTTAATATGACGTTTATAAATGCGAATGCATGACAATTAGCTAGTTGGAGCTGATTTTCTTCTGTTTTATTGTACGCAGGAATAATTGATTTTGGATATTAGCAACATTTTTAGTATTATTGGTTACGGTTAAGCGAATTCGCGTCTTGTGTGGGCGAGGTTGAGGATTTATACTTGTAAATTATGAGAACCTCTTGGGCAGATGCTGTTGATAATGCAGCTTCAGGCTCTGACGGTTATGGGGTTGGTGGGGGTTCTAGTAGACCTGCGTATGTTCCACCTCATCTTCGTAACAGACCACCCACACCCGAACAGATTGCTGGACCAGCTGCAGTAAATAATGGGCCGGTACATGTTAATGATAGGTTAGGATATAGTGGGCAGCCAAGTGGGTCACGGTGGGCTGGCCCTAGGTCTGACTATGGCAGGCAAGGGTATGGTGGTGGAGGTGGTGGTGGTGGTGGTCGAGGGGGTGGTTGGGGAAATAGAGGTGGTAGTTGGGGTGGTAGGGAGTTAGAGGCTAACCCGTTTGGCAGCGATGAGATAGAGGCTCCTGAAGATATTGCATCAGATCAAGAAAGTAACGGAATTAATTTTGATGCTTATGAGGATATTCCCATCGAGACTAGTGGAGTTAATGTACCACCGCCGGTTAATACTTTTGCTGAGATAGATTTAGGGGAAGCTTTGAATCTTAACATTAGGAGGTGTAAATATGTTAAACCGACACCTGTGCAGCGCTACACAATTCCTATTTCACTTGCGGGACGAGACTTGATGGCTTGTGCTCAGACGGGATCTGGGAAAACGGCTGCTTTTTGTTTTCCTATAATTAGTGGGATTATGAGGGGGCAAGCTGTACAAAGACCGCATGGATTTAGGACGGTTTTTCCACTTGCTCTCATTTTATCTCCTACAAGGGAACTTTCTTGTCAGGTTTGATTTATGACCAAATTTAGCAATTTTGTAATACCGATTTTAGTATTGTATGCTGTCAGAGTGTTGGATTTTATGTAGTTAATGTGTTTGTGTGTTTAACTACACGCAGATACACTTGGAAGCTCGGAAGTTTGCTTATCAGACTGGTGTGAAGGTGGTTGTGGTTTATGGAGGAGCCCCGATTAATCAACAGGTAAATTATCTCAAAGCTGCCTGCATGAATAATTGGGCATGATCGAAAACTGTATGTTTAAAATTTGAATAATTGTGCAACTTTTTAGTGTTTGAACATGGTAGTTACGTGGGGCTCAAAACCTGCATACATCACATGCTTCGCTGTCATATTTCGTGAAATCTTTTTAGAGGAAAGCCACCAATCATATATGTTGTAAACATTTTCGTAGAATTAATTGTGCTCCATATCCAATAACTTTCCGTTGAATGAATTTTCTTATACTGTTTTTGTTTGCTTTTGTAGTTACGAGAGCTGGAGAGAGGAGTTGATATCCTTGTGGCCACTCCTGGGAGATTGGTTGATCTGTTGGAGAGAGCAAAAGTATCATTGCAGATGATAAGGTACTTAGCTCTTGATGAAGCAGATCGGATGTTGGATATGGGATTTGAGCCCCAAATTAGGAAGATTGTGGAACAAACCGACATGCCTTCACCTGGTGGAAGACAAACAATGTTGTTCAGTGCCACGTTTCCTAGAGAAATCCAGGTTTGTTGCTATATAACTTCTCTTTAACTGGTTTAAAATTCATAATGTGATATTTGCATTTTTCAAATTCATAATTTTTATTTTCTGAAATTTGCTTGTATTCTGCAGAGACTTGCGTCTGATTTTCTATCAAATTACATATTTCTGACTGTCGGACGTGTTGGTTCAAGTACTGATTTGATTGTTCAAAGGGTGGAATTTGTTCAAGAAACTGATAAACGAAGCCATCTTATGGACCTTCTTCATGCACAAAAGGATAACGGATCTGGCAAGGTGACACTGGATACCCTTTAATGCATTGTTGCATATTATACAGATAAAATATGAGTGTTCCTATTGTTAATTTTTGCGTAGCATACATTAGTAACGGTTTAATGTTTGCGTTGGTACCTATTTGCAGCAACCTCTTACACTAGTATTTGTTGAGACAAAGAAGGGAGCCGATTCACTTGAATATTGGTTATGCAGCAATGCGTTTCCTGCTACTACAATTCATGGTGACAGAACACAGCCGGTAATACAACTAGAATTATACAAAAAACAGAAATTGCTACAAAATCTTTTTTTTTTAATGAAATGTTTTTTGTTAATAAAACGGCTGCAGGAAAGGGAGTTAGCATTGAGGTCATTCAAGAGCGGAAAGACTCCAATTCTTGTTGCTACTGATGTGGCAGCTCGTGGTCTTGATATCCCACACGTTTCTCATGTGGTCAACTTTGACCTCCCTAATGACATTGATGATTACGTACACAGGATAGGACGTACAGGACGAGCTGGCAAGACAGGACTAGCCACAGCTTTTTTTAACGAGAACAATACGTCACTAGCTAAACCGCTAGCTGACCTGATGCAAGAAGCTAATCAAGAGGTACCTCAATGGCTTACTCGTTATGCCAGCCGGGCGGCTTATGGTGGTGGTGGTAAGAATAGGCGCTCAGGAGGACGGTTTGGTGGTCGTGACTTCAGAAAGGACAATTCCTTTAATAGGGGTAGCGGTGGCAGCATGGATTACTATGGTGGAGGCGGTGGTGCTGGTGTATATGGGGGCTATGGTGGTGCAGGATATGGCGCGGCTGGTGCACCCAGCGCCTGGGATTAGTCATTTTTATATCTTTTTATAAATATGTAACCTTTTTTTTTTTTTTTTTTTTTCTTCCGGGATTATTGTTTATGATATGAAAATTTTGTCAGTTGACATCTATCATACTCTCTCTACAATCAAAATAAGGACTTTTAAGAAACAATGGCATAAACAAATGCAATGCCTTTCAAACTTGTTTGCTAAACAGTAAAAATAGCATATTGTGAAGAATTAAATGGATAAGCATACAGCGAGTTTTATTGCATTAACAGGAATTTGTTAGTAAATGAAGGATAGTGATTATCAAGTTAATATGAACATGATAAGTCGTGTTATTGAAAATATTATGTGTAAACAAAATAGTAAGGGTTTTAATTTTTTACTTGAAGCGAACCCATAATCATTCATATTCTTTTTTATTAGAAACATGATCATGATTATCTGAATATAAGAGAATCTCAATCCTTGTATAATAAAAGTTTCATATTTTTGGATGTGGTTTTCGTATTTCAGGTTTATGCTTTAATCCGGATAAAAACTCACTTCATTCTGATTTCTATACAAAAGTTTGAATAATCTCTTACTAAAATTATAATAGAGGAGCTTATAATCAAGTAATCAGACTAGACAATCACATTATTCACGACAAAAGCATATATAAATTCATATGGCATATGGTTGAAACAAAATACATTCAACATGTAATCAAAGGATTCATGGCTAATGGATTTATACACACCGTTGGTGAAAAATACCCCACAACACCACATGATTATGATTGCAAAACATGACAAATATTGCGTCAGTAATCTTTTCTGTTCTGGGCACACACTCAGTTTAAAGTACATTTACTTACAGAGTTACAGTGTGTTCTCAAATCTATTTTTCAGAAGAAAGTAAAGGGAAAGTATAAAAACAAAAAAATAAAATAAAGTGAGCTATGTAAAGTGAAAAGGAAAGTACACAAATGATTTTGTCTCACGTAATATTCGGTCTGCAAGTTGAGGAAAGAAAGATAGAGTATACAAAAAGGTTGTTGTTTGTGTTTACAAGGGTGATAAATTAATAGATTAACAATATGAAAATGATAACTTCACTTTCCTCACTTATAAGGGTGGAGGGTGTCGTTAGTGTTTTTCCTCTCGTCACATCAGCTTCACATCATCAAAAAGTACTCCTTTTATCATTTTCTTCAACTTTCCTTCACAACACTTTCTTTCTATTCCATTAATTGTATTTTATATTTTATCATTTAAAAATACCCCTAATATACACATATACACTTGCAACAACCGATAAAATATATTATCTCTCCTTCAAAATGTTGTTTCTCTCTCTTCACAACCAATAAAATATATTCTGTCTCCTTCAAAATGTTGTTTCTCTCTCCTTAATGCTTCGGGACTAAAGTGTTGCTAGGGAAGTTTTTTGTGTTTAGTTTTTTTTTCTCGAAAGTTGGGCAGTGGGCTTCCTGAAAAAAAAAAAAAAAGGGGGAATCTTGATGCTTTTCCCGTAGCACACCCTATAGTCTGATAATAAAAGACTTCAGGGCAGTGGCAAATGGTACCTCATAGGCAAAATTTTGCACATATGGCGGCGCCAAATCGCTCCACCATCGCCCCCATACCGACGCTATTCGGTCCCTCGCCAAGGCCACAACTTCCGTTTTCGGTATGTTTATGTATTATTTTTTTTAGTGAGTGGGGTATTTTTTTTTATGTGTTATAGAAATTTTATTAAGGATTGTTTATATTATAGAAGTGTTATATGATACATGCTGACGTAACGGTACTTATAAAATTTATAAATGTCCGTTGGAGCCACCCACTCTAAAACTCAAAAAAAGAGTGCTAGAGCCATATAATTCCAGCCCTCACCCAACCGTGGCCTATCGTAAAAATGCATAGATTGTTTTTTACTCCTTCGTCTAATAATAACTGTTATTATTTTATTTTTTTACTAATTATACTCTCCAACAATAAAATAGAATTTATACTCACTAAAGTGTCTTTTGATTGATTAAAATACAATGTGAATATTGATTTTAAGATATCTAAAATAAAAATGTGAATGCTTATTGTGAGACGAAGAAAATGCAATAAATTATTATATTATTGTGATGAGCATGAGTAGAATTGGCTAATTAAATATCTTATGTGCTCATGGAATTTTGAAACATAATATGAGTATAAACTTAGAGTATCTGCAATGACCAATGCAGCCTTTCTTCACTACTATTGTTACTTCGACGCCACATGTTATACACTCCCACCACTCCTATCCCGGAATAGTTATTAAACTAAATTACCAAAGTTTACTTTTACCAAGCCAAGTAATCAAAATCGACACTATTTTTTCACATTACAAAAATGGACATGACGAGCAAATACATTTACTCTCCAATCTAGATTGCTCGCCACTTGTGTTTACCAAATATCTTAGGCAGCAAAATGGTCGCAATTGGTGAAAATCTAATTTTTATCAAAATAAGACATGGAAGTTTACTTAGTTTGCGTATGCTCTTATAGTTGAAAAAGTATTTGGAAAAATCATGTAATTGTGTAATAATTTTACTTAGTTTCGGCTTTAGCAAAACCATTTAGGCCAAAATGTGTGCTGCAAAATTTACAGCTTAGAAGTACATGATTCGTTTATGTGATGTTCGTTTTTAGACAAAACATCAATTGTGGTAAAGGTAATAATTCACTCTCAAAAGGATATATATCGATGTCGTGGCTAAACATGAATGTATGATACCAAATTTTCTTTTGTAATTCTGTTACAAGTAATTGTCGGATATATTTAGCTTTTCTCTGTTTGTATTATTCCAAAATAAGTGTATTGTTTTTTGGGAAAATGTTGAAACCCAATTTGCTCTTTTACCTACATTGTTTTTTCGTAAATGTCACTTTTATTATATTCTCTTGCTCCATTTCACTATAGTAGTATTCATTGAATATCCGCGTAAAGCGACGGTATATAGCGGCAAATAATTATATTTGTGACTTTGTAGTTTTGATGTGACTCTTGATGCAACAATTACCGGCTCAATTTGTAGTCATTTTTTTTAATTATTCACTTTCGTGTGATAAAAAAGCTTCCATTCAAAATTGGTAAACCATGTATTGTGCTTAGAAATTAAATCGTGTCTTATTAGAAAGTTTCCAGTTTTATTAAAAAGTTTCCATTCAAATTATAACCGTGTCGCCTTTTTTTTTAAGTTTATGTTATTTGTCTAAGTTGTCATTTAAGATTAAAGTTTAAAAAGCATTAAAAGGTATTAATAAGGGGTATTTTAAGGAAATCACTTTAATTTACTCATTGAAGACTTTTCAAGTTTTCAAAATTAAGCATAAATACTTTGCAGTATAGATATCAAAACCGACCAATATTCACAGTAAGTATGATTCAAATGAGAGCCCATTTCTTGTATCTTCAAGCTCGCCATGCGTCACTAATCATTAGAGGTGATAATTCGTGTTGTGTTCAGGTTTTTCAGCCTCCATTAATGACAAAAGGCAAAAAAAAAAAAAAAAAAAAAAAAAAAATTGATGGTACAAGATATGTCATACACAATTTATAAGTGATAGGAGTAATTCAAAAACAGATAACAATTGAGTCAATGCTTACATTAAAATTTTGATCAACAAATAAAATATATGCTAACATTAGAATATAAATATGCAACATTTCTTCCTACAAGATTCGTTATATTATATTTGTTAGGAAACACTTCGAATAGTTGTTCAACTAGAGAAATCTTTAATTATTGTAAGTCAAACATTATATTTATTTGGAGAAGACACAAGCATATTATTCATCTTTTCTGTTCTCAAAAGAAAAATAGCATATATATTACATTGTATATTGGCACTTATTTCTTGTCTCTACATCATTATCATTTGATATATAGTATCTTCGGCTATTGTAGCCATTCAAATGTAACAAAATTTACCAGTAAAATATACGCGCAATAATGCACGTACACATTGAAAAATAATGTTTCAGATTTGATACATTTTCAAATTAATATCCCTACTGTATTTATTCAAAATAATATACTAGTAAGTAGAACACACATTATCTTTAATCTCTAAATCTTAATAAACGACACTTTTATCCCTATAAAAAAACTCACTTTTATAGCCGGGTAATTTATTTGAACCATGAATTACAATTGACATTTTAAATATGTGAACATTTTATCAGTTTTGTGTAGTTTTGTTCATTTAATACGAGTCATTTAATGTTTTAGTTTAGCCTGTAGAATACATGTTTATGTTTTAGAATCTTTAATCTTTGAAATACTAGGTAAGTTGACCCGTGCAATGCACTTCACTGTACATATGTTATTTTTAATAGTTACGATGGCTCGATGTGTTACCAGGATTTTTGATATATAAGTTTCCTTATTAAACTTGTAAAAGAGTTTTAACACTTGAGAATCATCTTATAACATATTAGTAATAGTGGAAGGAGTGGAGCAACGGGTTGGAAGGCGAGCTCGCGAGCTGGGCTGGAACACCGCTGCCGCTGCAGCGAGCTCGGCTTGCGGGTTGTGGGAGCGAGCATTGAACTCGCAGCGGGGAAAAGAAATTCAAGCTCCATTTGACCGTTACAGGGACCATGTTTGTAAATATAGATTTGGGAGGGTTGAGAATGATGGGCGCCACTAAAAAAGGTTGAATGGAGTGTTGGAGGGTTGAAATGAGGTAGAGGAATTTGATTGGGTAATTTTGGGAGGGTCGGAGGGTTAAAGTGTTTCCACTCCTTGCACCCTATTAATAATAGTTTAAATGAAACTTTATATCTCTAATGCTTACTTTTGCATGAACTTAACCTTTTAAGTTAAAAGAAATTTTTTAATATTTAATATTTACAATTGTTCCATAAAACTCTAATTTTTAACATATAGACTAATAGTTTATAAAGATTTAAAATTTTAAATATTAAATATCACATTTATCAAATACATTATATTATATTAAATATTTTTTTATATGTCAAATAATCATTAATACGTACATTTGTTACATGAAACTCACCTTTTAAAGATATATAGTGTAACACCCCCAAAATCGGGTCCAGCGGAAGCATACATGTGGTGCTTTTAGATATCTTGTCATACAAATAAATAAATAAACCTTAAACATCAAAGCACACAATCGCGGAAGCAAGGATCATAATTAACATGTATAAAGTGATACCGAAAAATAAATAGGAAACGTACCTTTTTTATCTTAGCTAAACAAAGATCCAAACTTTCCTTCACTTTTCTTGAACTCACAAACCAAGATTGATTACTAAAGTAAGTAATCAACGAGCTCTCGAACACACGTACTATTACTCGACTAACGAATGATGCTAGTGATTAGACACGAATTAAACCAAAACTATCTTTTGTTTAATAAAAGTAATCGACACACTTTTAAAAGTGGTAATCGAATGAATTGTTTAATAGGAGTAGGTATAAGGAGGGTACGGTAGATTGGAAGGGTTGGTGTAATCGTCTTTCTCTTTGATGTATCTCTTGTTTGGGCGGTTTTTCTCTATCTTGGAGATGTCCGCTTAGGCTTTGTTTAATGAAGTTCACTTTTCAAAAAAAAAAAAAAAAAAAAAAAAAAAAAAAATGAATTGTTTAATAAAGCAAATACACTTGACTTGTTGATGACAGTGATTTGATTGTATACTAAATTCAATCGACAGTATGCAAAAGCAAAGGACAACAAAGTTTATGGTGACAGTGAATTTGCACAAAAAAGTCAAAAACAAAGTACCAATGTGTTTTGCATTTATAAGGAATTGATTTCTTTGGGAATAGGGTATGTAAACCCTTAGACAAAACCGGCCAAGCCCAAGCAAAGGGTTTCTAGATCCTTCCAATCCTCCTTTTTCACTAATAGTCCTTTAACTATTAACTTAACGACCGTTAGTCAATTCGGTTAATTACTTAACGTCCGTTATCTTTCATTTCGTGTCCAAATAATTAAAATACATAACTATTATATATATTAATTATTTACGTTAGTCATTCATACGTAAAGTGTGCAATCCCTCGCTCCCGAGTTCGAATCTAGTCATACACGATAATATTTTTCCATTAAAACTCTAACAGCTCCCACTTGGAAATCTATTAAAAGTGTAATGACATTGGTTAGCGTCTAGCAACACGCCAATGCCCTCAGAACAACTCGGGTGGTGGTTCTCCTGGAAAAAACCATTCGATGATAAATCATCATAGGCATCCTTTTGTTTCTAATACTACATTAATAAAGATATGGATCTAAGTCATTCTTTATTAATAATTATGTTTCTCGTTGTTTATGATTAAATAAGATTACCAAATCTTCTGAACCATTCAGGGGAGATCTTGGGTGTGGCCACACATACATCTTACCAATCCTATGAGGGGCCCAGCAGTATTAAACTCCAAACAGTTTGAAGGAACAAATTCTATCTTGACTACGAGCATAACACATGCACTTCGCAACGCTTCCCAAAACAATCCGTATAGCTACCCGTTACGTATAGCGTTAAATTGAATCAAAGAAATGCACTACATGCATGACAGTTATCTGGCATCTCAAGTCTGAGGATAACTATATACTCATGATTTACTTAATGACAAGATCCATAAAGTAAACTCATGTGGCGGGATTTAGTCCTATATTCAAACAATTTGAATATCATGTGAAATCGGTATGACAACGCATCAATATACTTTCAAGTATATTATACCAATACTCAGATTTACCTTCATTTAATGATATTCCCATATCATTAACCGGCAACGGACAGTTTAGAATATATAAATATATTCAATGATATAAACATGCAAATATAGGTTATATTATTAAGAAAATGATGAACAAACATAACCATTATTTTATTCCATTTAAAATTAATAACTGTTTTACAACATCCCTTATCCAAACACTAATCACAGATATGCATGAAACTACTAGCTAAACGAAGTCCTATGCCTTTAGAAAGTTCTTTAAGCTTTCCTCCAGGTAGAGCATTCGTTAATGGATCTGCTAAGTTGTTATCTGTGTGAACTTTGAGTAATTCGATCTCGCCATTAACCACTTGTTCCCTAACATAGTGATATCGAATCGGGAAATGTCTGGTGCCCTTCATGATTCCAGGTTCATTGGCAAATGTAATTGCGGTTGAGTTGTCACAATACCTTTTTATAGGTCTTTCGATTGAGGGCATAACTCCAAGCCCTGAAACGAATTTTCTAATCCAGACTGCTTCCATTGCAGCTTTTGAGGCAGCAATATACTCGCTTTCTGAAGTAGACATAGCAATAGAGCCCTGCTTCTTGCTCTTCCAATCCACTGATGCGTGGTTTTGCAACCTTACAACAGGTTTTACCTCTCGAGGGATCTCAAGAGGCTTACAACCCCACCAGGCAGTGTACCTGACCGATGTAGTATAGTGTAGTGGTAAGTACGGGGGATTGATCGTTCTCCACAGGGAATAGTGTTCGTTAGGTATGAAAAACTACTTTAGTAGGTCTAAGGGTGAGGGAAGATTCTTTTTTGTATTTTTATATTTTTTTTATGAAAGCAAGTAAAATCTCGGGTTTGAAGGAGTGGGCAGAATTAGTTGCTAGTCAACTAACCCAAATAACTACAAATGCAAATAAAATAAAATAACAAAAAATGAAAAGGTTGTGAAACTTATGTGGAGAGAAATGTGTTTACTTAGATTTCCTTACTCCCTAACTATCTTTTACCGGTTGATTAGTGTGTATTAATTGCGTGGATGACGGGTGTATTCCTTAATACCAATCGTGGGGTGGCGTACGTACTTCCCCAACTCTACAAGCTCCTACTTCACTCCTATGTCGAGCCGGCTAGGAAGCTCCTAACATGGGATCACTAGAATTCGCTCATGCATTAAATACAACCATAAAAACCTTAGTACGCATTGGTTCATGTTTCTTAAGACGTTCAAGCAAGTTACCGAATAGGAAGTTAGCCAGTTTTCTTAAGCCTAACATCGATGAACAATCATCCAATACAACTAATAACACACTAATAACCAATAATCAATAGTTAGGTTTCATTAGATCTAAGCAAACACAAGATAAATCTAGCCTAGCATGTTAATTAAAAGACAAGAACAATATATAATCAAACAACACATAGACATATTGATTGATTAAATGATAACTTATCTTCAATTAAACATGGGAGATCCAAGGGTATGAAAACCCTTAAAAATGGCAGAAATTCGTCTTTAGGGTTTCTCCTCACAAAGTTGCACACTAATGACAAAAAATTGCAAAACTATATATAGAGTTTAAGGGCTGACGGCGTCACGTTATAGGACTTGACGCCGTCACCTCGCCGTGTCTAGGGTTCCCGGATGGCCTTCTTGACGCCGTCCCTCTTTAGACCTCCAAAATCCGCTCTGGCTTATCAAAGCTTGACGCCGTCAGAATATGGCTTGACGCCGTCCCTCTTTAAGTTAAACCGTGATGGCCTTGATCACTTCAAAGGGTGACGCCGTCAGACTTTCCATTGTAAAATTCTCTGGCTTATCATGAGTAATTTTCATATCCACCTTTTTTGCCAAGCCGTGACGCCGTCAAGGGCAATCCCTGACGCCGTCAAAGGTACTTTTCAGCATAATTTTGAGACTTTGTCGTTTTCTTCACTTTTATGCTCCAAAAACGTCCAAAATGCTTCCTTTTCCAGATTTCTTCTCCAAAGTACCTAAAATGACAAAAGGAACGATTTAGGGCAATATTTGATCAAATAAATACGATTTAGGGCTTAAATGACCCCCTAAAAGCGGTACACTTTTCGCTTTATCAAATACCCTTACACTTGAGATTTGCTTGTCCTCAAGCAAATGCGCTTTTATTCTAATCAAAATACAAGTTAGGGGTCATTTAATGCTAATATAAAAATAATTACAACAAACAGTCGTTCCACTTTAATCATAATAAGCACGGAGATTACATACTAGCACCTCACAAGTAGTGTTTAGATACTCACATCTCTCAGGTGTCATCAAAATAAATCTCATAAATAAAAACGGATAATATCTTTCACTACCTGTCATAGCAAATAGATTACCATAGGCTTGGGAAAGGATCGAAAACCTCCTCCACTAGGCGTAAGCACCTAAGATAAACTATCAAAGAGGGCTTTTAAATGGGTTATAACGTGAGGTGTAGGGATATGATAAACACGGTTTTGTTGGATAAGGGATATTTTACTGGTGGCGAGTTAAAGATCTTGATTAATTACATGTACAATATGGCGTTGCTAAGCCAAGACTAGACTCGACTTAAGCTAATGAAAATAAAATAACACAAACATAAAATAAACATAAAATGAAACGGGATGGAAGTCCGTATGTTTTTTCTACTTTTCTTTTTCTCATTTTTTTTGTATATATTTTTTTTTTCATACACTCTTGCCCTACCATCCAAAATAATACATCATAGGGGCGTTGCATTCCCCTTACACTTGAACTTTTACATAACTTTACAAATAACTATTCTAATGACTCGAATTAAGATAATCGAAACACTTGGAGTACTTTTAAAATATTTAGCACATATGGGGGTAATAAATGATGTTCTTCCCCATTACTCCATTACACTAGTACTTTACCCATGAGTCCCAATCGTCCCAAAACAATATGTACAAGGATATGACTCGACTTAGCAACCATGTAATCAATTAGATAATTAACTTGGGGTTTAAACAAATGTTGTCACAATAATGCACTAAAAATGAGTGCATACAAGGTAGGCTAAGGCGATTTGGGTGTACATTTTAGTGGGGTGTAACAAATTCTTCCTTTAAGTAAAATGCTTAAAGGTCGAAACGAAAAGATAGGCTCTGAGGGGTGTACTAGGGGTATCGTGTACTAAAAATGAGTACAACGCAAAGGGTGTGGGAGAATTACTTGACCAATGTAGCCAATGTAATTATAACAAAAACACAGGTGTAAAACAATGGGTTAATCCTAATGCCTCTTATCATGTAGTAAATCTAACTACACGAATGTAGTCTCACTTGTGGCCTCGGAATGGTCCTAACGCAAGTTCTAGAATCTAAGTGCTACTGGTACACACATCATAGCATAAATGCTTTTCCTACCAATTCTAGGGGCGAACCTCACATATTTGGGGTGGAAAAATTTTTAGTGGTACGGTTTTTTGTGCTAGTCATATAACTCCTATCCGTGAGACGCTCATTAAGATCAAAGTTTCACTCCTATATGTTGTAAAAAAATTTAAATTTGGCACTAAAATTGCCCTAACAGGTATTTATCTCAGTTTTATTACACATCTACCATTAAACAAACAAAAATCAAGTGCAATTGCATTCTCTAAAGTATCGTACTTTACCCCCCCCCCCCCCTTACACTTAAGATGAACATTGTCCCCAATGTTCAAATAACAAGATGTAAAAGTGAAAAGGTAAAAGAATGAAATCAAATACTCCCCTGATTCGCTCGGTGGATAATGTGGCAACATGGTTAGATCTTCTTCCAAGAGAATGTAGAAGCTCCAAAACTAAAGCATCGTCATAAGCTTGATTCCACATACATCTCCTTGTCCAAAATAACCTGTTAAACCTGAGAAAACAAACACGAAAACCTGCATAACATCGGCGGGATAAATTCTATATATAAGGATATAATGCTTGTGGAATGATTATTTTGCAGATTCCTGGAGATTATAAGTTAGAGATTTAATAAAAACTTTTTATGAAAACAAAACTTTCAAAAATTTCAGAAAATTAACATCTGACGCCGTCAGGTTGTAACTCCTGACGCCGTCAGAAATGATCTGACAGAATTCTCATGTTAAGTTTCCGGAAAATTTCTGGAAAAACCTATACCTTACTTCCTGGAAATCCTGCAAAATATCATTATGACTCGATACAAGCATTTGACTCAAACAAATACTAATATGTATGTTAATTTATTATTGTTACGATTCATGTTCATTTGTGTTCTAATAAACCGATTTGGATTTCCCTTACACTTATCTTTTGCAAAATACCTTTATATGTAGTTAAGACGAAGTTAAAAACAAGATAAAGCATTTTCACAATTTAGTTTTGAACATGAATCAATAATAATAAAAATTAAACACACATACGGAAACAAATAAAATCAAACAAGCAAATAAATAAACACACAAAGCAAATAAAGCTTGGGTTGCCTCCCAAGAAGCGCTTTTCTTTATTAACGAGTCTTGTAGCTAGACTCAAAGTCCTTCTACCCTATGTAAGTGAGCTCGTCATCGAGGACGTCTTTAGGGTTAAGCTTGGATTGAAGTTTCCTATTGGTCCGCTTAGTACAATATATCCTTTCAAACTTCTCTCCATCCGGGTCATACAATGTCACCTTAATATGCCATGACCCATCTCCATCTTTGGGTGGTTTGTCCCAATCCCACTTATGATCATCGTCCTCACGAATCCACTTATTCATCCCTAGGTTAATTGGCAAAACTCCTAGGAAATCAATCATCTTCCTAAAAACTAGAGGGTCTTCAAATGGATCCAATTCGGTGTCCCTAGCCAAGAGTTGTTCTACCGCATGTGTTCGGTTCACAAAGTCCTCTTCTAGGTAAAATGGGCGTTGGGGTCCTATGAAGTCTCTATCGATCCAAGGTCCATATCTAGATGGTCTCCTATTTAATTCTAACCAATGGGGTGTTGGTTCCCCACTAGTATCATAGGCATGTTTCTTAACATCATAGACTGACCAAGTATCACCTTCTCCTACCGCTATCTTAGATTCCTTACAATCAATCATAGCACTAGCGGTCGCCAGAAATCCTCTACCTATCAACAAGGGGCATGTAGGGTCGCTAACCATATCAAGGACGTGGAAATCGGCTAAAATGGTTAGTTTTCCTATGTGTACTAACACGTCCTTGACTACTCCAACCGGGTAAGCAACACTTCCATCCGCTAAACCTATTATTACCTCAGTCTCTTCAAGTTTTCCTAGTTTTAGAGAGGTGTAGAGAGGTAACGGAAGTAGGTTAAGGCTTGATCCAAGATCGGCTAATGTGTCATAAGCCTCCGAATTACCGATCTTGCAAGGTAGAACAAATAAGCCCGGATCATCTAACTTCTTAGGTAGCTTGTTTTGAACAAAGGCGGTCCCTTTTTCGCCTAACTTGAGCTTCTTCTCATCCAACACTTCAATAACCGGACTTTCAAGGTGGAGCTCCTTGAATTCTTCGTCAAGGTTTTGAGTGGGAGGTGTTTCAACTACGACTTGGGTTTGTTTGAAACACGAGCTCATGGAATTGACCGAATAATATTGTGGACAAGAACTAGGAGACGAAACCGACGAGATGGCGTTGACGTTTAGTTTCGGGTTCTTGACTGTGTTGCTAGGGAGTGCTCCCATTTCTCGGTCATTGAGGGCTTTCAACAAAGTGTCAATCTTATTGGTCATCTCGCTTTGTTTTTGTTTGAAATCGGCTTCAAACTTGGCCAAACGAGCTTCTTGAGATGCCATAAATTGAGACATCAATCCTTCAAAGTTATTGGTACTACCATTGTTGGAAGGATTGTTGTTGAAAGTACGGTTCGAGTTGGAACCGCTTGATTGGAAACGATTAGGTGGGTTGGAAGAATTGGTTTGTTGTGTGTTTTGGTTTTGTTTCCACCTAAGGTTTAGGTGATTTTTCCATGAGGGGTTGTATGTATCACCGTAGGAGTTTAGCTCGGGTTTGAAAGTGTACCACTTGTCTCCCGCTCCGTCGGTACGCGAGGATGCGTAGTCCGCAAAAGCTTGTTCGGGGAGTTCCATGCAATCACGAGTGTCGTGGGGACCACTACATAATTCACATGAAGAAGTGATTTTGTTCACTTGGCTTGAAGGTTTAGGAGCCTCGTAGGATTTCATAAGAAACTTGACTTGGTCTTCAAGTTCTATGATCCTACGGTCGGAAGTGCTTGAATTGTTTGAAGGCAAAGATATTGCCTTGACCGTTTTATTCAAATCACGGGGATCACTCCAACTTTCGTTGTCATAAAGAGCAAGATCTTCTAGGAGAGCCCATGATTCTTCCGCACTTAGATCACGTAGCTTACCACCGGCCGATTGGTCAATGGTTTGCCTCGTGGAGAGATTGATATGGTCATAGAAGATTTGGACTTGGAGCCAAAGTTCTATGCCATGGTGAGGGACTTTTTGGAGTAAGTCCTTGAATCGAGTCCATGCCTCGTAGAGGGTTTCGCCTTGACGTTGTTGGAACATCAAGATATCATTCCTTAGCTTGGTAGTTCTTCCCGGTGGGAAAAACTGAGCAAGGAAACGAGTGGTGAGATCATCCCAAGAGGTGATGGATCCTGCGGGTAGACGTTCTAGCCATTGACTAGCTTGGTCCCGCAGAGAGAATTGAAAGAGACACAGTCGGGTCGTCTCTCGAGTGGCAACATCAAGGTCTATGGAATCAAAGATTTTGATAAAGTCCTTGAGATGTTGATTAGGATCTTCAGAACGAAGTCCATGGAATGCGCATCCGCTTTGCACCAACCGGATGGTGTCGGATCGCAAGGGTGTGACATTGGCTCCTTGAGTGAGCTCAATGGTGTTTCGATAGCCATGGTGGCTAGGACGAGAGTAGTCTCCTAAGGTACGGGCTCTAGGAGGCGGGTGTTGTTGTGGTGCTGGGTTGTTGGGATCAAGGATATTACCACCTTCCATGATGTCGGATGGTAATGGTTACGAACAAAGAAACGAAGAAAAAAGATAGACTAAAAAAAACCTAGAAAAAGAAAATAAAAATCTCACTAGAAAGGAATCTAGTGAGTAGACCTAATAAAATAAAAATTCAACCTAAACAATAACTATTCCCCGGCAGCGGCGCCAAAAACTTGATGCGTGGTTTTGCAACCTTACAACAGGTTTTACCTCTCGAGGGATCTCAAGAGGCTTACAACCCCACCAGGCAGTGTACCTGACCGATGTAGTATAGTGTAGTGGTAAGTACGGGGATTGATCGTTCTCCACAGGGAATAGTGTTCGTTAGGTATGAAAAACTACTTTAGTAGGTCTAAGGGTGAGGGAAGATTCTTTTTTGTATTTTTATATTTTTTTTATGAAAGCAAGTAAAATCTCGGGTTTGAAGGAGTGGGCGGAATTAGTTGCTAGTCAACTAACCCAAATAACTACAAATGCAAATAAAATAAAATAACAGAAAATGAAAAGGTTGTGAAACTTATGTGGAGAGAAATGTGTTTACTTAGATTTCCTTACTCCCTAACTATCTTTTACCGGTTGATTAGTGTGTATTAATTGCGTGGATGACGGGTGTATTCCTTAATACCAATCGTGGGGTGGCGTACGTACTTCCCCAACTCTACAAGCTCCTACTTCACTCCTATGTCGAGCCGGCTAGGAAGCTCCTAACATGGGATCACTAGAATTCGCTCATGCATTAAATACAACCATAAAAACCTTAGTACGCATTGGTTCATGTTTCTTAAGACGTTCAAGCAAGTTACCGAATAGGAAGTTAGCCAGTTTTCTTAAGCCTAACATCGATGAACAATCATCTAATACAACTAATAACACACTAATAACCAATAATCAATAGTTAGGTTTCATTAGATCTAAGCAAACACAAGATAAATCTAGCCTAGCATGTTAATTAAAAGACAAGAACAATATATAATCAAACAACACATAGACATATTGATTGATTAAATGATAACTTATCTTCAATTAAACATGGGAGATCCAAGGGTATGAAAACCCTTAAAAATGGCAGAAATTCGTCTTTAGGGTTTCTCCTCACAAAGTTGCACACTAATGACAAAAAATTGCAAAACTATATATAGAGTTTAAGGGCTGACGGCGTCACGTTATAGGACTTGACGCCGTCACCTCGCCGTGTCTAGGGTTCCCGGATGGCCTTCTTGACGCCGTCCCTCTTTAGACCTCCAAAATCCGCTCTGGCTTATCAAAGCTTGACGCCGTCAGAATATGGCTTGACGCCGTCCCTCTTTAAGTTAAACCGTGATGGCCTTGATCACTTCAAAGGGTGACGCCGTCAGACTTTCCATTGTAAAATTCTCTGGCTTATCATGAGTAATTTTCATATCCACCTTTTTTGCCAAGCCGTGACGCCGTCAAAGGTACTTTTCAGCATAATTTTGAGACTTTGTCGTTTTCTTCACTTTTATGCTCCAAAAACGTCCAAAATGCTTCCTTTTCCAGATTTCTTCTCCAAAGTACCTAAAATGACAAAAGGAACGATTTAGGGCAATATTTGATCAAATAAATACGATTTAGGGCTTAAATGACCCCCTAAAAGCGGTACACTTTTCGCTTCATCATCCACCGTTCCTCCATTGATGACAAAGACGTAACCCGTCTGAGACTTCGTATCATCTTTATCACACTTCCAACATGCGTCGCAGTAACCTGTAACACACAGCTCTGCTTCTGGATTTCCCCCATACACTAAAAACATATCCCTCGTTGATCTCAGATACTTGAGAATATGTTTCACTGCAGTCCAGTGGAGTTCACCTGGATTCTGCTGATATCGACTGGTAATGTTCTGAGCAAACGCCACATTGGGCCTTGTACATCGCACCGCATACATAATAGATCCCACAGCCGAAGCATAAGGGACTCTCTTCATGCGTGCCACCTCTTCAGGTGTTGAAGCACAAGCTTTGCTACTCAAGCCATGTTGTACTTGCATTGGCAAAAATCCCTTCTTGGAATTTTGCATACTGAATCTCTTCAGTATCTTGTCAATGTAAGCACTTTGACTTAAACCAATTAATCGCCTTGATCTATCTCTATAGATCTTGATTCCAAGAATGTATGCTGCTTCTCCTAGATCTTTCATGGAAAAACATTTCCCAAGATAGGCTTTCACCTTATTCAAACTTGGAATGTCTTTACCCATGATCAATATGTCATCAACATATAGAACTAGGAAAATAACACCACTCCCACTAGCTTTGTGATATACACATGGCTCATCATGATTCTGAGTAAATCCAAACCTTTTGATTTCTTCGTCAAATCTTTTATTCCATTGACGTGATGCTTGCTTCAATCCATAAATGGATCTTTGAAGTTTACATACATGGTTTGGAAACTTTGGATTCACAAACCCCTCAGGCTGCGCCATATAGATGTCTTCATCTAGACGACCGTTCAAGAAGGCGGTTTTTACATCCATTTGCCAAATCTCATAGTCATAGTATGCAGCTATGGCTATGAGAATCCTAATAGCCCTAATGTCAGCTACAGGAGAAAAGGTCTCCTCGTAGTCAATGCCATATGTTTGGGTAAAGCCTTTGGCTACCAAACGGGCCTTGTAGGTGTGTACATTGCCATCCATGTCAGTCTTTTTCTTGAATAGCCACTTACTCCCAACTACCTTTGCATTGGGAGGAAGGTCTACTTCAATCCAGACTTGATTGTCCCGCATGGATTGCATTTCCCCATTCATAGCAATCTGCCATTTTTTCTTTTCAGGATCATTCATGGCAGCTCTATAATTAGCAGGCTCTCCAAGGTCCCCTAATATAGTTTCCTCAACCTCCATGTTAAGACATAGACGGTTAGGTGCTTTCACAGTCCTTTCGGATCTGCGAATGGGAATCACTTCAACTTCAGGTGGAGGACCCAGACTATCCGGTTCCACAGGAAGTTCGCTAGTGTTTTCAGAAGGTAATGTATCATCTTGATCATCTTCCAGATCATAGAGCCTTGATGAAGCGAAAAGTGTACCGCTTTTAGGGGGTCATTTAAGCCCTAAATCGTATTTATTTGATCAAATATTGCCCTAAATCGTTCCTTTTGTCATTTTAGGTTCTTTGGAGAAGAAATCTGGAAAAGGAAGCATTTTAGACGTTTTTGGAGCATAAAAGTGAAGAAAACGACAAAGTCTCAAAATCGGCTGGAAAAGTACCCTTGACGGCGTCAAGTATTGCTCTTGACGGCGTCATGGCTTGGCAAAAGAGGTGGATATGAAAAATACACTTGATAAGCCAGAGAAATTTACAAAGGAATTATGACGGCGTCACCCTTTAAGGTGATCAAGGCCATCACGGTTTAACTTAAAGAGGGACGGCGTCAAGCCCATTTCTGACGGCGTCAAGCCTTGATAAGCCAGGGAGGATTTTGGAGGATTAAAGAGGGACGGCGTCAGGAAGGCCATCCGGGAACCCTAGACACGGCGAGGTGACGGCGTCAAGATCTACAACGTGACGCCGTCAGCCCTTAAACTCTATATATAGTTTTGCAATTTTTTGTCATTAGTGTGCAACTTTGTGAGAACCCTAAGACGAATTTCTGCCATTTTTAAGGGTTTTCATACCCTTGGATCTCCCATGTTTATGTAACACCCCCTAATTTGGTTTGTGGCAGCGGAAAAATAATTAGGGTGTTACGGTGAGGATCGAGGTTTAATTTCAGAAAACGGCCCGGAAGGGGCGTTTTGGAAAGTTATATGTCATTCCAAAATAATATTCTTGTTACAAAAGTGAAATATTTGATTTGGAAATTCCATAAAAGATGTAATAGTTTGAAAGGAATGAAATATTTGATTTTACACCATTTAAGTTATCAGAGTAAAAGATGCCCGCTCCGTGTCTTGTCCTGCTCCGTTAATTACCTGAGATAAACATGCTTAAAACGTCAACACAATGGTTGGTGAGTTCGTGGAGCTTATAGAAAATAACTTTCTTCGAAAGGTGTATAGTGATAATAGTTCTTCATGAAATAAATAAAGAGTTGCGTTGTATAAAATCCACAAGTGAATAATGTATGATCTTCAAAATCAGTAGTTTCATATTTTAAATGAAGTTGAGCTACGTTGTTATATGCTCGAAATGGGATGTTGAGTCAGCTTTTAAATGTAATGACATACCAAGCATTTTGGGTTGCCTTGCAGAATTCTTATTAAGTCACATATGGTAACAGTTAAAGTTCAAGTACAAGATTTACAATCATATCATATAATGGGAATGATAATCTAGAATCTGAAGTTTATCAGTGTAAAGTGGTGGTCTTCTAAATACAGCTGTATCCTAGGATATATATGAAACATTCATATATTCATAAAGTTATATTGCCCTAAGCCTCATGACACGCAAAACGTTAACAGAGTACCGTAAAACGGAGTGTTCACCAAATTAATGACGAAAGTTTATGCCCTCGTGTAATAGGTGATTTGCCACTTCCTATTTTTCTCAAATATAGCGCATCGCGACTAATACGACTAGCGATTAAGCATTCCGTCACAGTATTAGTGGGATAGGTTGTCAGTCCTCCAACAGGTTTCGAAGCTGTTGCTATATTCGCGCTCACCGCAGTGATTAATGGCTCATGATAAAGGGACTTTTTGGCAATAAAGTGTGCTTAGGCAATATAGGTCTCAAGGTTCATAAAATACACGTATTCTGATCTTGGCAATTACTTCCAGTGGAATATAGAAATATTATAATAAGTAACAGTTCATTCATTTGTCACATGAATGCATACAGTAAGCCTCAGTATCATGTTACATCAAGTAGTTCAGAGATGTTATGATTCAAGTTCCGTGTTTAAGCTAGACAGACAATTTGCACATATATTGAGCATGTATTCTTTCCAAGCATGATTTCAATAGGTAAAGCATAATTGATAATTTCGAGTAAATCATAAGAGATTTCAAATAATATAAAACAGTTAAAGCATGTATCTCCCCCAAAAGAGTTATTAAAACAAGTGTGAAAAGTAGGGGCCACGACTCACCTGGAGCGTATCCGGCAAGACGAAATTATAAGATCAAGTAAACGATCACGAAAACTTCTTCAATACGAGCCCTGAGTATAAGCGAAGTCTAAGATTCTAACTTACTACTAATAACGAATGTGGAAAGGATAAATCGTCTAATGATTTGATCGGTGATGTGAGTGTATGATATGCTTAAAATGTCTTACGTTAAAAATATAATATATCTATAGTATTATCTTGGTTCTTATCTCAACGACCCAAAATATTATTTTCTTGAAGTATGCTAAAATAATATGCAAGTGAAGCCACTAATATTTCTAATAACGAAACCTTAAATAATGCATAGCTAAAAAAAATGAAACATGCATATGAAATGAAGGGTGAAAATAGAAAATAAATAAGAATGTCAAGTAAAGTTAATAGGTCCTTGTTCTTTTCAGATTTTACCCTTCTTAGTCTAACTGTGGTTGCGTTACGTCGTTAGTCCTCGGTTAAGTCCAAAGTCCATAATAGTCCAAATCTTGTCCATATATTCATATAAGGCTCGGAGTTCAATGGTATGTCAATTTATACCCTATATGTTCTGTTTTTTACAGATTTAGTCCTTGCTTTAGGGGGTCGACAGTTTTAGTCCCTCGATGTGAAAATGCATTGCAAGTTTAGTCTATAATTTACAAAATTTTACTTTCTTTTCATTGATCCGATTTAAGGATTTATATTTTTAGCCATTATGGTACACTGCTTTCTCAAAATGGGGTTACTGAATTTTTATTATGGGCCTTAAAGTCCAATACCATATGTGGTCTTTTAAAATGTATGAAGTGGTCATTGGGCTTGTAAGCCCCATCGTGATTATGTGGTTTTTAGTAGTGGCGTAGTAAAAGAAAACAATTATTGAAAGATAATATTTATACTATGTGGCTCTCGACCGTTTTCGAATTTAAGTACATCGTCTAGGTTACCAAAGGTTCCACCATGGCCATGTCGTTTAATGAGTTCTTAAAAAAATAACGTGTAGTCATTAGGTTGAGTGTCGAGTTATATGGCTATTCCTTGGACTGTTTTTATGCGCATAATTTTGGAATATATCTAAGTGGTTTCCAAGTTAAGTTGTAATGTGTGATGTATAAAGTTTGTTCGAACAATGCATGGCACGTATGAAAGGGCATAGGTGAGATGACTGTCGAGACTCCCAAAAGAGAGTTCGACATGCTAAGTGATTCAAAATATGTTAACGTGTGTAAGATATAGAAATTTATACGTTCGAGTGGGAGTGAAAATGATGCATGGTATGATAGTATTATTGTACACTAGTGAGCTAAGGTGTGAGTAGTGTGAAGGATGTGAGTGACAATCTTCCAAGGTGAAAGTTTGTCGTATGTTTGTGAGTTACTAGTAAAGATATATATAACAGGTCATGCATTCGAGTATGACTGTGGACATGCATGGATGTAGTGTGATATGTGGAGTGTAGGATATGAAAAGAAAAAGTCGAGGGATACTTACTGCTTATAAAGAAGGTGGTGAAAGCGTTGTGAAGCTCGAAGGGGACGCACACCAAAACAGTCCACACGCTAGTCAAGCTAGGTTATTTTCTTACATGCTGGGTTATTCTTATTCATTTGCTTTCCAAGGTCGTATGAACTTCTGGCTTCTACGGTATTGGTGGGAGTGACAACAATGAGAAGGTGTGTTGGGTTCGAAGGGTCACAATCACATAAGGAAGGCAGTAGGCTTTTAGTGGTTCGATACGTTTACCCGATTTTCTTTCTAAAGTGTGATGTATATATTTCTGAATTTATAAAGTGTTGAGTGAGAGTATAATAGGTGAGAAATGTACAAGATGGGCTGAAAAAGGTGGTGAGAGAGTTGTAATGCTCGAATAGCAGCACAAGAAGAAAGTAGGCAGTAGGTTTTGACACCCTTCTTCCTCGATTTGTTTTCTTGACTTGAGACATTATGCTTCCTGGTTTTTAAGGTATATTATGAGAGTGAAAGGAGTGGATGTGAGGTAGTTCAAGTGGCTAGCATGGGTGAGATTTATGGAAGGAATGTTTACACGTTTTTGTTGACTAGAAGATTTCTCATATCAATCATTGGAGGGGACACCTGTGCAAGTTTTACTAAAATATCTTGAGAGGTTTGGTGAAGTTTGTCTTTGGCTGTTGGATTTAGATTATGCGTGAAAGAAACAAGACTTTATAGAAAGAAAAAAAACTAGTATGATCTTAAAATGAAACACGTATGTATAGTTAGAAATGGATGAGTTGTAAGTTTATGGAACATATATCATTAAAGGGAGGCGTGTGATTGTTTTAAGACACAAAGAATGTATAACTTTGTATGGAAAAAAAAATGATACACGTTATATTGGTTTGTTGTTACACTTTATGGTATCAAATTCTTACACGTTCAATTACTGCTATTACTTACACGTTATGTATATACTTTTAGTTGTAGTATTTGCATGGGTAAAAAGTCCTACACGTATATATGGCAAAAAGAATTGTCATGTATTGTATTATATGCATGTAAGTGTTATGTGGCCTATTTAGATACACATTTTAATAGTTTAAAGTGTAGTTTGATTCCGGTAATTACTAACGTTAAGTCTTTATTTCACGAAACTTAAAATCAGGTAACGTAAAAATATAACGTTTATAAAAATGTCAAGTTTGTTAATATACTCCAACTAAAAATATTAGACGTGTAATAAGTTTAACGGAGAGCGTATACGTTAATAAAATTTAATAGGTTTGAGTATTCGCATTACGTAAAGAGTTTAGTGTAAAATATAAAATAATAAGGTGAAAATAGTTCATATAAAATATGTAGGCTTATCCAAATCTTATGTTGGTCGTGAGTATAGTACATTAAAGAAAAATTTGAATTTCTCCATAAAAATGGGCTTTGTTAAATGATAAGTCAAGGGTATTATTAATTAACAAAGATTATCATGACGGATTTTTGTAGGATCTTACAGTATCTACCCCTCAATTTTGAACTTCGTCCCGAAGTTCAGTCCGTGATAGGTGTTGAAAAGTATGGCGCTCTGAGGTGAGAGTTTATAGAAAATGTTGTCGAGAGATTTGTTATTTGACTATCCAGCGGCGAGATTTCAACTAAATTTATTAATACTAGACTGAATAAATTCGAATGTTTGATCAATAATTCGATTTATGGGCTACAAGTAGTGAAAGTAACGGCCGAGAGTAGGAAGTATTTAGCACTTAGTGTTTAGTGTTCTAACGGTCGAGACTAGGGGATTTTTAGTGGTAGTGATTTAAAATTTAATGATCGTGAATAGTAAAATAACGGGTATTTTCTCCACTTATATTCCCTCTTTAAATTCTATCCACTCTCTTTCCTTTTTCACTTTTCCGCTCCATCCCTTTCATTTATCTTCATCTCCTCCGAAAGATTTCACCATGCCGTCGATTGTCATCATTGCAGCCACATTATACATTGTCCTTGTCGCCATATATTTAGCTTTCTTTCCTGATGAAAACTTCGACTATTACGTCGCATCCTTGGTGTTCATCGTACCTCTCACGGTTTTAGCGATTAACGTGGACAAGATTTTGGGGTGAGGATCTCGGGCTAGTGTGGTTTAGAATGTAGTTTTGTTGTGTGTCGATGTAACCTTTAATGATTGTGAAATAAAATTTTGTTTATGTTTAGTTATAAATCTCGGCATAACTTTTCATATTATGTTTATGACGCAGAATAATTAAGGTGCTTCATCCTATGGTGGCTCTTGCTATTGTCGGATTGGTGGGGGTCGTTGCTTCTATGGTGGGTCAACCGATTGAAGATTGTATGCCTTACATTGTGTTTATTGTGTTGTTAGCACTTCCGATGTTAATCATTTCGCTATGTATTAACTTCCGTGGTTTCAAATAAAATTTATGTTATTTGTGTTTTCCATAGATTGTTGTGAATTCTTATTGTTTCTAGTTTCGTTTTTTTTTTTTTTTTTTTTTTTTTTTTTTTTTTTTTGACTTCGTATAATAGAGCAGTGAGTAATGGGTGTTGAGTGTAGATCTGACTGAGGTTGGCTAAAAAGTGAGTTTTATAAATTAATTATTTTGTCTCGAGATCTTGTTTTTGGAATGAACATTGTTATTCTATCGTGTTTTGAAAAATAAACCTGACTCAAAGTTTTGAAAATCACAAGTTTATGGGGTAACCTATTCATTACACAAAGAGTTTGTAGATTTTTTTTTTTTTTTTTTTTTTTTTTTTTTTTTTTTTTTTTTTTACAATGAGAGTTTCGGACGAAAATTTGATGAATATAAGAATAGTTGTTGAACTCTAAAGTTTTGTAAAGAAAAACTCGTTAAATAAAGTCTTAATTGATAACACAAAATTGGTTTGCTTTATATATAAAACCGAGTCTTACGTTAATAGCTTGTTTGTATTTAGTTTTCAAAGTATTCAAGTTGTGAGCTAAGTGTGAAAGCAAGGAGGGAAATAAATATGCTGCAAGATGAAATGTGTTGTAGTAAAAAAAATCATTTTGTCTCTTAGGGTTATTAATTGTTGTTGGGGGCAAAATAGAAATACGAAAGTTGGTTTGTTTTGGTTGTAGTTGAGTCCAAAATGATGAAATATGACCACATAACTATACAGGGTTTCGTTTGAATTTGTTGAGATTGTTGAGAACTTTAGATTAAACAAAGTATTTTGGGCAATACATGATTTTTTTGTTGAGACCATTTTAGAATATGATAGTCGGGCTGAGCTTTGGTTGTCACATGATTGAGTATTGGAAAGGATTTATTACACATGATTTCTTGGTAAGTGCCTAATTGAGATGTACAAAAATGTTGGCAGGTTGTTAAGTGAATAATCCAAAGTAACTGGGTATGAGTCGATTAGATTAGAAATAAATCTTAAGTCCTTGAAATTAATTGGAGTTGGGCTTGAGTTTTACTGATATAGACTTGATGATGAACAAGGGTGCGTTGGATTGTTGTTAGCAATGGGTCGAGGGTAAATGTTTCAAGGATAATTTTAATTTGGCGATTGTTGAACATATGTTCCCTGGCATATTTGGTTACTAGATAGTTTCAAGATCATCGAAATTTCGTATAATGCCTAAGAGTATCGAGAGGACGTTAGGAGGTTCACTATTTCCTAGAGGATGTGTAGTCAAATCGTATGAAAAGTGCTACTTGTATGTGGCGTGTTCAGGATTTTTAAATCATAGTGGGGCGTGTTTAACGCGATTTGTTCCTGCCTCTTGCGTTGAATTGCGAAAACCAAAGTAAATATTTTATTTACCACGTATCTCAGAGCTAGTTGCTAGTTTTACTAGACATAGATTTTGAAAGTTTTACCGTTTGAATACAAACGATTATATTTCTTAATTGAAAGATATTTTTCAAACCCTTATAAATACCATTGGCATGGTTGGATTACCTATACACACACAATTCAATGGCTTGTAAGTTACCACATACCGCTGAACAATTTCAACTGTACATCAAGGCAGAAACTGAGGGTAGTGACGTGGATCATCAAAATGCTATTGTGAAGGTCATTCTGCAGTTTGAAGCTACGAAACAATTGAAACGACGACTTAGAGAAAGCTATGCTAGGTGCACAGACATTTCAGATGGTAGGAAGCATGTGATCGACAAGTTTTTGTATGATGAATCTTGTAAGGATGCTGCTGTCATCGAATCGCTGTGGTCTTGTGTTCATCAGATAGATGACCAGATTTCTAACAAGGTTCGTTGGAGCTTGGAAGAGAATGTTGAAGCTGCTAGGGTTGAACATCAACAACAACAACAACAAAAGCAACAAAATCCACCACCACTACAACATCAACAACAACCACAACTACAACAAGGTGCATCAAGTTCCTCTACACCAAGGGTGGTTGTGCAACAACAACATTTGCCTCATCTGGATCATTTCCAGCCAAGTTTCGAGGAGAATGTGGCAGTTGATGATGGTGGTTGGACTCCTGCCATGGATTGGGAGCTGAGCAGGTTGGAAGCTCAATGGGAGGAAGAGAAGTTGGCGAGCTTTGATCCTTATGATGACGGCTATGATTCCAACAATTCTCAGACTTGGAATCATCCGGATTACCTTTGAAGTTTAGGTTTAGGTTTATGTGCTGTTTTAATCCAGTATCGTTTGTAATATTTAAGTATTTCCGTCAAGTTTATTTGAATAATATGGTGTTTGGATGTTTTGTTACGAATACAACTTGGAAAAGAACTCATTACTCTGCTAGATTTAGGTATTTTACAGAAATCTGTGCGGGCAACCTATTTGTTAAACAAAGAGTTTTGTCGATAACAGGTTTTCACATAGGGATATTTGAATGAAGATTCGGTGTATGTAGAGAAAGTTGCTGAATTCCGGCTTTTAGGGTATGGAAGATCTTGTTTGTCTTGGTGTGAAAAATAGTTATTGCAAGTGGCTAGAATAGTAAGAGACAGTATTACGATAGGAGTGTTGCTAACACTATGTATCACTATTTAGGGGTTCTAATGAGAGTTATGCTGTGTGTTTGATGAATTTTTATGGTTATCAGTTTCATACTAGTACGCTTTACAGATATAAATAAGCCCACTTATTTATAATTCGTTATTTACATAGAGAGGCGTCCCAAACAATGTAAATAAGGAAATATAAACTTATGGTTCGGCGCCTTACAATTTCTTTATTTAGATAAAAGGCATCTCAATCATTCAAATAAAGACATTGCAACCCATCCTGCTTAAGAATTTCTGATTTAATATTCATATTAGTCCACAAAATAATTTCTGCGCGGATTTTCCGGAAATACATAAAGATTTAATTCACACGTCTCTATAAAGATACGAGTAAGGTAATTAAAGATGGTTGGTAAGATACTTGAAATAGTTGGTAAGTACATATATATATAACGTTGAGTGTGAAATAGTATAGTGTGTAATGTGTGAGGAAATAATCTTAATAGGTAATGTATTGAGCACGGCAGTCTGCAGACACGGAAGGCATAAGATGATAAGGTGTAAAATCATTTATTTTGAAAATGTGGTTATAGTTTGATGTTTTAAAACGTTTGATTCTCTATAACCATAGGCTCTGATACCAAACTGTAACACCCCCTAATTTGGTTTGTGGCAGCGGAAAAGTAATTAGGGTGTTACGGTGAGGATCGAGGTTTAATTTCAGAAAACGGCCCGGAAGGGGCGTTTTGGAAAGTTATATGTCATTCCAAAATAATATTCTTGTTACAAAAGTGAAATATTTGATTTGGAAATTCCATAAAAGATGTAATAGTTTGAAAGGAATGACATATTTGATTTTACACCATTTAAGTTATCAGAGTAAAAGATGCCCGCTCCGTGTCTTGTCCTGCTCCGTTAATTACCTGAGATAAACATGCTTAAAACGTCAACACAATGGTTGGTGAGTTCGTGGAGCTTATAGAAAATAACTTTCTTCGAAAGGTGTATAGTGATAATAGTTCTTCATGAAATAAATAAAGAGTTGCGTTGTATAAAATCCACAAGTGAATAATGTATGATCTTCAAAATCAGTAGTTTCATATTTTAAATGAAGTTGAGCTACGTTGTTATATGCTCGAAATGGGATGTTGAGTCAGCTTTTAAATGTAATGACATACCAAGCATTTTGGGTTGCCTTGCAGAATTCTTATTAAGTCACATATGGTAACAGTTAAAGTTCAAGTACAAGATTTACAATCATATCATATAATGGGAATGATAATCTAGAATCTGAAGTTTATCAGTGTAAAGTGGTGGTCTTCTAAATACAGCTGTATCCTAGGATATATATGAAACATTCATATATTCATAAAGTTATATTGCCCTAAGCCTCATGACACGCAAAACGTTAACAGAGTACCGTAAAACGGAGTGTTCACCAAATTAATGACGAAAGTTTATGCCCTCGTGTAATAGGTGATTTGCCACTTCCTATTTTTCTCAAATATAGCGCATCGCGACTAATACGACTAGCGATTAAGCATTCCGTCACAGTATTAGTGGGATAGGTTGTCAGTCCTCCAACAGGTTTCGAAGCTGTTGCTATATTCGCGCTCACCGCAGTGATTAATGGCTCATGATAAAGGGACTTTTTGGCAATAAAGTGTGCTTAGGCAATATAGGTCTCAAGGTTCATAAAATACACGTATTCTGATCTTGGCAATTACTTCCAGTGGAATATAGAAATATTATAATAAGTAACAGTTCATTCATTTGTCACATGAATGCATACAGTAATCCTCAGTATCATGTTACATCAAGTAGTTCAGAGATGTTATGATTCAAGTTCCGTGTTTAAGCTAGACAGACAATTTGCACATATATTGAGCATGTATTCTTTCCAAGCATGATTTCAATAGGTAAAGCATAATTGATAATTTCGAGTAAATCATAAGAGATTTCAAATAATATAAAACAGTTAAAGCATGTATCTCCCCCAAAAGAGTTATTAAAACAAGTGTGAAAAGTAGGGGCCACGACTCACCTGGAGCGTATCCGGCAAGACGAAATTATAAGATCAAGTAAACGATCACGAAAACTTCTTCAATACGAGCCCTGAGTATAAGCGAAGTCTAAGATTCTAACTTACTACTAATAACGAATGTGGAAAGGATAAATCGTCTAATGATTTGATCGGTGATGTGGGTGTATGATATGCTTAAAATGTCTTACGTTAAAAATATAATATATCTATAGTATTATCTTGGTTCTTATCTCAACGACCCAAAATATTATTTTCTCGAAGTATGCTAAAATAATATGCAAGTGAAGCCACTAATATTTCTAATAACGAAACCTTAAATAATGCATAGCTAAAAAAATGAAACATGCATATGAAATGAAGGGTGAAAATAGAAAATAAATAAGAATGTCAAGTAAAGTTAATAGGTCCTTGTTCTTTTCAGATTTTACCCTTCTTAGTCTAATTGTGGTTGCGTTACGTCGTTAGTCCTCGGTTAAGTCCAAAGTCCATAATAGTCCAAATCTTGTCCATATATTCATATAAGGCTCGGAGTTCAATGGTATGTCAATTTATACCCTATATGTTCTGTTTTTTACAGATTTAGTCCTTGCTTTAGGGGGTCGACAGTTTTAGTCCCTCGATGTGAAAATGCATTGCAAGTTTAGTCTATAATTTACAAAATTTTACTTTCTTTTCATTGATCCGATTTAAGGATTTATATTTTTAGCCATTATGGTACACTGCTTTCTCAAAATGGGGTTACTGAATTTTTATTATGGGCCTTAAAGTCCAATACCATATGTGGTCTTTTAAAATGTATGAAGTGGTCATTGGGCTTGTAAGCCCCATCGTGATTATGTGGTTTTTAGTAGTGGCGTAGTAAAAGAAAACAATTATTGAAAGATAATATTTATACTATGTGGCTCTCGACCGTTTTCGAATTTAAGTACATCGTCTAGGTTACCAAAGGTTCCACCATGGCCATGTCGTTTAATGAGTTCTTAAAAAAATAACGTGTAGTCATTAGGTTGAGTGTCGAGTTATATGGCTATTCCTTGGACTGTTTTTATGCGCATAATTTTGGAATATATCTAAGTGGTTTCCAAGTTAAGTTGTAATGTGTGATGTATAAAGTTTGTTCGAACAATGCATGGCACGTATGAAAGGGCATAGGTGAGATGACTGTCGAGACTCCCAAAAGAGAGTTCGACATGCTAAGTGATTCAAAATATGTTAACGTGTGTAAGATATAGAAATTTATACGTTCGAGTGGGAGTGAAAATGATGCATGGTATGATAGTATTATTGTACACTAGTGAGCTAAGGTGTGAGTAGTGTGAAGGATGTGAGTGACAATCTTCCAAGGTGAAAGTTTGTCGTATGTTTGTGAGTTACTAGTAAAGATATATATAACAGGTCATGCATTCGAGTATGACTGTGGACATGCATGGATGTAGTGTGATATGTGGAGTGTAGGATATGAAAAGAAAAAGTCGAGGGATACTTACTGCTTATAAAGAAGGTGGTGAAAGCGTTGTGAAGCTCTAAGGGGACGCACACCAAAACAGTCCACACGCTAGTCAAGCTAGGTTATTTTCTTACATGCTGGGTTATTCTTATTCATTTGCTTTCCAAGGTCGTATGAACTTCTGGCTTCTACGGTATTGGTGGGAGTGACAACAATGAGAAGGTGTGTTGGGTTCGAAGGGTCACAATCACATAAGGAAGGCAGTAGGCTTTTAGTGGTTCGATACGTTTACCCGATTTTCTTTCTAAAGTGTGATGTATATATTTCTGAATTTATAAAGTGTTGAGTGAGAGTATAATAGGTGAGAAATGTACAAGATGGGCTGAAAAAGGTGGTGAGAGAGTTGTAATGCTCGAATAGCAGCACAAGAAGAAAGTAGGCAGTAGGCTTTGACACCCTTCTTCCTCGATTTGTTTTCTTGACTTAAGACATTATGCTTCCTGGTTTTTAAGGTATATTATGAGAGTGAAAGGAGTGGATGTGAGGTAGTTCAAGTGGCTAGCATGGGTGAGATTTATGGAAGGAATGTTTACACGTTTTTGTTGACTAGAAGATTTCTCATATCAATCATTGGAGGGGACACCTGTGCAAGTTTTACTAAAATATCTTGAGAGGTTTGGTGAAGTTTGTCTTTGGCTGTTGGATTTAGAGTATGTGTGAAAGAAACAAGACTTTATAGAAAAAAAAAACTAGTATGATCTTAAAATGAAACACGTATGTATAGATAGAAATGGATGAGTTGTAAGTTTATGGAACATATATTATTAAAGGGAGGCGTGTGATTGTTTTAAGACACAAAGAATGTATAACTTTGTATGGAAAAAAAAATGATACACGTTATATTGGTTTGTTGTTACACTTTATGGTATCAAATTCTTACACGTTCAATTACTGCTATTACTTACACGTTATGTATATACTTTTAGTTGTAGTATTTGCATGGGTAAAAAGTCCTACACGTATATATGGCAAAAAGAATTGTCATGTATTGTATTATATGCATGTAAGTGTTATGTGGCCTATTTAGATACACATTTTAATAGTTTAAAGTGTAGTTTGATTCCGGTAATTACTAACGTTAAGTCTTTATTTCACGAAACTTAAAATCAGGTAACGTAAAAATATAACGTTTATAAAAATGTCAAGTTTGTTAATATACTCCAACTAAAAATATTAGACGTGTAATAAGTTTAACGGAGAGCGTATACGTTAATAAAATTTAATAGGTTTGAGTATTCGCATTACGTAAAGAGTTTAGTGTAAAATATAAAATAATAAGGTGAAAATAGTTCATATAAAATATGTAGGCTTATCCAAATCTTATGTTGGTCGTGAGTATAGTACATTAAAGAAAAATTTGAATTTCTCCATAAAAATGGGCTTTGTTAAATGATAAGTCAATGGTATTATTAATTAACAAAGATTATCATGACGGATTTTTGTAGGATCTTACAGTTTAATTGAAGATAAGTTATCATTTAATCAATCAATATGTCTATGTGTTGTTTGATTATATCTTGTTCTTGTCTTTTGATTAACATGCTAGGCTAGATTTATCTTGTGTTTGCTTAGATCTAATGAAACCTAGCTATTGATTATTGGTTATTAGTGTGTTATTAATTGTATTGGATGATTGTTTATCGATGTTAGGCTTAAGAAAACTGGCTAACTTCCTATTCGGTAACTTGCTTGAACGTCTTAAGAAACATGAACCAATGCGTACTAAGGTTTTTATGGTTGTATTTAATGCATGAGCGAATTCTAGTGATCCCATGTTAGGAGCTTCCTAGCCGGCTCGACATAGGAGTGAAGTAGGAGCTTGTAGAGTTGGGGAAGTACGTACGCCACCCCACGATTGGTATTAAGGAATACACCCGTCATCCACGCAATTAATACACACTAATCAACCGGTAAAAGATAGTTAGGGAGTAAGGAAATCTAAGTAAACACATTTCTCTCCACATAAGTTTCACAACCTTTTCATTTTCAGTTATTTTATTTTATTTGCATTTGTAGTTATTTGGGTTAGTTGACTAGCAACTAATTCCGCCCACTCCTTCAAAACCGAGATTTTACTTGCTTTCATAACAATATAAAAATACAAAAAGAATCTTCCCTCGCCCTTAGACCTATTAAAGTAGTTTTTCAATCCTAACGACACTATTCCCTGTGGAGAACGATCAATCCCCCGTACTTACCACTACACTATACTACATCGGTCAGGTACACTGCCTGGTGGGGTTGTAAGCCTCTTGAGATCCTTTGAGAGGTAAAACCTGTTGTAAGGTCGCAAAACCACGCATCAAGTTTTTGGCGCCGCTGCCGGGGAATAGTTATTGTTTAGGTTGAATCTTTATTTTATTAGGTCTACTCACTAGATTCCTTTCTAGTGAGATTTTTTATTTTATTTTTCTAGGTTTTCTTTAGTCTATCTTATTTCTTTTTACTTTTGTTTGTGACACCTTCCACCTACCTCATGAGTAATAGTGATCGCTTGATCCCTGTTATTCGTATTTTCCACCGTGCAAATTTCCAACTACCCGTTCCCGCCCCCATCGTAGAAAACAACAACCTTTCACCCGACCACCACTTTGGTAACAATTCTGAGATGGAGGAGTCTGACCATGAGAATGACTATGCAGTTAGTCCATTTTACAACTCAGACTCCGATGAGGATGCTGGTAATGGAGAAGTAGTTAACGAGGAATGGGGAAAAGAGGAAATTGATCCCTTTAAGTATGTTGACCCTAGGACTAAGATCGAAAAGGATAGCCTCTTTAACATGCAATTTCCGTGTAAGATTGATTATCATAATTTTCATGCTTATCTTAACTCATCTTTGCCTATGAACATTATCTCTCGCGCTAATTATAATAAAATCATGGTAGATGAGCTAGAATATCAAGGAGATAACATTGTTGCTAGGATTAAGCCACTACACGTATTCGTAGGAACTTTTGTGTATTTGGTGGATTTTATGGTTATGGAGAACTTAGGAGAATTTATTGATAACAAATTAACCCAAGTCATTTTTGGAGGACCCTTCAAAAGGTTGACCAACCTTGACGAAAAACTTGTGGACGGGATAATTACATTCTCGGATGGGGACGAAGATTTTGTTTACCAAATGCCCCGATCACACCCTAGGTTTAAGAACTTCTCCATTGAATCTTGCAATAGGATTGCGCCTATTGACTTGTTAAGTGAAAATGATAAGAGAAAGGGGCTCAAATATCCACATGAGAAAAATAAGAGATATTATCATGGATGTCTGGAGCTGAATGATGAATACAAGAAGGACGAGGCAACAATTAGATGGCTCACACTCGGATACGTGAGCATAAGCGACACTAGATAAGCGGAGACTTTGAGTCTAGCTACAAGACTCGTTAATAAAGAAAAGCGCTTCTTGGGAGGCAACCCAAGCTTTATTTGCTTTGTGTGTTTATTTATGTGTTTGTTTGATTTTATTTGTTTCCGTATGTATGTTTAATTTTTATTATTATTGACTCATGTTCAAAAGTAAATTGTGAAAATGCTTTATCTTGTTTTTAACTTCGTCTTAACTACATATAAAGGTATTTTGCAAAAGATAAGTGTAAGGGAAATCCAAATCGGTTTATTAGAACACAAATGAACATGAATCATAATAATATTAAATTAACATACATATTAGTATTTGTTTGAGTCAAATGCTTGTATCGAGTCATAATGATGTTTTGCAGGATTTCCAGGAAGTAAGGTATAGGTTTTTCCAGAAATTTTCCGGAAACTTAACATGAGAATTCTGTCAGAACATTTCTGACGGCGTCAGGACTTACAACCTGACGGCGTCAGGTTTTAATTTTCTGAAATTTTTGAAAGTTTTGTTTTCATAAAAAGTTTTTATTAAATCTCTAACTTATAAACTCCAGGAATCTGCAAAATTATCATTCCACAAGCATTATATCCTTATATATAGAATTTATCTCGTCGATGTTATGCAGGTTTTCGTGTTTGTTTTCTCAGGTTTAACAGGTTATTTTGGACAAGGAGATGTATGTGGAATCAAGATTTTGGCGATGCATTAGTCTTGGAGCTTCTACATTCTCTTGGAAGAAGATCTAACCATGTTGCCACATTATCCACCGAGCGAATCAGGGGAGTATTTGATTTCATTCTTTTACCTTATTTACTTTTAAATCTTGTTATTTGAACATTGGGGACAATGTTCATCTTAAGTGTAAGGGGGGGGGGGTAAAAATACGATACTTTAGAGAATGCTATTACGCTTGATTTTTGTTTGTTTAATGGTAGATGTGTAATAAAACTGAGATAAATACCTGTTAGGGCAATTTTAGTGCCAAATTTAAAATTTTTTACAATATATAGGAGTGAAACTTTGATCTTAATGAGCGTCTCACGGATAGGAGTTATATGACTAGCACAAAAACCGTACCACTAAAAAATTTTCCACCCCAAATATGTGAGGTTCGCCCCTAGAATTGGTAGGAAAAGCATTTATGCTATGATGTGTGTACCGGTAGCACTAAGATTCTAGAACTTGCGTTAGGACCATTCCGAGGCCACAAGTGAGACTACATTCGTGTAGTTAGATTTACTACATGATAAGAGGCATTAGGATTAACCCATTGTTTTACACCTGTGTTTTTGTTATAATTACATTGGCTACATTGGTCAAGTAATTCTCCCACACCCTTTGCGTTGTACTCATTTTTAGTACACGATACCCCTAGTACACCCCTCAGAGCCTATCTTTTCGTTTCGACCCTTAAGCATTTTACTTAAAGGAAGAATTTGTTTACACCCCACTTAAATGTACACCCAAATCGCCTTAGCCTACCTTGTATGCACTCATTTTTAGTGCATTATTGTGACAACATTTGTTTAAACCCCAAGTTAATTATCTAATTGATTACATGGTTGCTAAGTCGAGTCATATCCTTGTACATATTGTTTTGGGACGATTGGGACTCATGGGTAAAGTACTAGTGTAATGGAGTAATGGGGAAGAACAACATTGTTACCCCCATATGTGCTAAATATTTTAAAAGTACTCCAAGTGTTTCGATTATCTTAATTCGAGTCATTAGAATAGTTATTTGTAAAGTTATGTAAAAGTTCAAATGTAAGGGGAATGCAACGCCCCTATGATGTATTATTTTGGATGGTAGGGCAAGAGTGTATGAAAAAAAAAAAAGAAAAAAAAAAATCGAAAAAATCAAGAAAAATACAAAAAAATGAGAAAAAGAAAAATAGAAAAAATATACGGACTACCATCCCGTTTCATTTTATGTTTATTTTATGTTTTTATTTTGTTTTTAGCTTAAGTCGAGTCTAGTCTTGGCTTAGCAACGCCATATTGTACATGTAATTAATCAAGATCTTTAACTCGCCACCAGTAAAATATCCCTTATCCAACAAAACCGTGTTTATCATATCCCTACACCTCACGTTATAACCCATGTAAAAGCCCTCTTTGATAGTTTATCTTAGGTGCTTACGCCTAGTGGAGGAGGTTTTCGATCCTTTTCCAAGCCTATGGTAATCTATTTTCTATGACAGGTAGTGCGAGATATTATCCGTTTTCATTTATGAGATTTATTTTGATGACACCTGAGAGATGTGAGTATCTAAACACTACTTGTGAGGTGCTATTTTGTAATCTTCGTGCTTATTATGATTAAAGTGGAACGACTATTTATTGTAATTACTTTTATATTAGCGTTAAATGACCCCTAACTTGTATTTTGATTAGAATAAAAGCGCATTTGCTTGAGGACAAGCAAATCTCAAGTGTAAGGGTATTTGATGAAGCGAAAAGTGTACCGCTTTTAGGGGGTCATTTAAGCCCTAAATCGTATTTATTTGATCAAATATTGCCCTAAATCGTTCCTTTTGTCATTTTAGGTTCTTTGGAGAAGAAATCTGGAAAAGGAAGCATTTTGGACGTTTTTGGAGCATAAAAGTGAAGAAAACGACAAAGTCTCAAAATCGGCTGGAAAAGTACCCTTGACGGCGTCAAGTATTGCTCTTGACGGTGTCATGGCTTGGCAAAAGAGGTGGATATGAAAAATACACGTGATAAGCCAGAGAAATTTACAAAGGAATTCTGACGGCGTCACCCTTTAAGGTGATCAAGGCCATCACGGTTTAACTTAAAGAGGGACGGCGTCAAGCCCATTTCTGACGGCGTCAAGCCTTGATAAGCCAGGGAGGATTTTGGAGGATTAAAGAGGGACGGCGTCAGGAAGGCCATCCGGGAACCCTAGACACGGCGAGGTGACGGCGTCAAGATCTACAACGTGACGCCGTCAGCCCTTAAACTCTATATATAGTTTTGCAATTTTTTGTCATTAGTGTGCAACTTTGTGAGGAGAAACCCTAAGACGAATTTCTGCCATTTTTAAGGGTTTTCATACCCTTGGATCTCCCATGTTTAATTGAAGATAAGTTATCATTTAATCAATCAATATGTCTATGTGTTGTTTGATTATATCTTGTTCTTGTCTTTTGATTAACATGCTAGGCTAGATTTATCTTGTGTTTGCTTAGATCTAATGAAACCTAGCTATTGATTATTGGTTATTAGTGTGTTATTAATTGTATTGGATGATTGTTTATCGATGTTAGGCTTAAGAAAACTGGCTAACTTCCTATTCGGTAACTTGCTTGAACGTCTTAAGAAACATGAACCAATGCGTACTAAGGTTTTTATGGTTGTATTTAATGCATGAGCGAATTCTAGTGATCCCATGTTAGGAGCTTCCTAGCCGGCTCGACATAGGAGTGAAGTAGGAGCTTGTAGAGTTGGGGAAGTACGTACGCCACCCCACGATTGGTATTAAGGAATACACCCGTCATCCACGCAATTAATACACACTAATCAACCGGTAAAAGATAGTTAGGGAGTAAGGAAATCTAAGTAAACACATTTCTCTCCACATAAGTTTCACAACCTTTTCATTTTCAGTTATTTTATTTTATTTGCATTTGTAGTTATTTGGGTTAGTTGACTAGCAACTAATTCCGCCCACTCCTTCAAAACCGAGATTTTACTTGCTTTCATAAAAATATAAAAATACAAAAAGAATCTTCCCTCACCCTTAGACCTATTAAAGTAGTTTTTCAATCCTAACGACACTATTCCCTGTGGAGAACGATCAATCCCCCGTACTTACCACTACACTATACTACATCGGTCAGGTACACTGCCTGGTGGGGTTGTAAGCCTCTTGAGATCCCTCGAGAGGTAAAACCTGTTGTAAGGTCGCAAAACCACGCATCAAGCCTCCCACTGAATTCTTGAGATATCAGATCCTTTTCAAGAAAGTCTGCATACCTAGCAACAATTACCTTTTGTTCAGGTGGGAAGTAAAAGTAGTAACCCATCGTTTCCTTTGGGTATCCTACAAATATACATTTCACAGATCTTTGTTGGAGTTTATCAGCTGAGTCACGTTTAACAAACGCCTCGCAACCCCAGACCTTAAGATAAGACAAGTTAGGCGTTTTCTTAAACCATAACTCATAAGGTGTCTTATCTACCTTCTTAGTTGGAACCATGTTAAGTATGCGAATCGCAGATTCCAAGGCATAATCCTAGAAAGATAATGGCAGAGTAGTAAGATTAAACATAGATCGTACCATATCCAATAATGTACGATTCCTTCTCTCAGATACTCCATTTTGTTGTGGAGTATATGGAGATGTGAGATGTTGAACAATTCCATTCTCACTTAGATAATCTTTAAACTCCTGACTAAGGTATTCACCACCTCTATCGGATTGAAGAGCTTTAATCTTCTTTCCGAGTTGCAACTCTACTTCAGCTTTAAAAACCTTGAATGTTTCAAATACCTCATGTTTATGTTTAAGGAAATAAACATAACCATAACGGCTGAAATCATCCGTGAAGGTTAGGAAGTAGCTAGCACCTCTCTTTGACGTATGTCTAAGTGGTCCACATACATCGGTATGTATTAAACCAAGTAGATCATCAGCCTTTTCAATACGGTTATTAAAAGGTTTCTTGGTCATCTTCCCAGATATACAAGATTCGCACTTATCAAATGATTCATCATTGATATCTTGCAAAAGCCCATCAGGTTGCAGCTTTTGCATGCGAGTCTTGCCTATGTGGGCAAGTCGACAATGCCAAAGATAAGACGAATCCAAGACATTCTTGACTCTCTTATTGTTGATGCTATACATCGAATTATAATCACCATGTTCATTCATATCAATTTCAAAAACACCATTAACAGCAATCGCATTAAAATAAAAAACACCATTTAATGAAACAGAAATCTTATTGCCAATAATAGTATGATGAAATCCCATGTCTAACAAACAAGCAAAAGAAATAACACCTCTAACAATAGATGGTGAATAATGACAATTATTTAAATTAAGTATCAAGCCCGAAGGCAAAACTAATTCAAATATTCCTATGGCTTCAACTGCTGCTTGTGCTCCATTGCCCACTTGCAGAAATTGCTCCCCATAGGCGAGTCTCTTTTGCACTCTAAATCCCTGTAGCGTATTACAAATGAGAATACCGCATCCAGTATCATATACCCAGGAATTTAATTTACGAGTTAATGAAAATAATTCAATCATAAAGAAATTACCTGAAGTACTGGCTTGCCCAGTCTTACCCTTCAGCTTTTTCTGTCGCAACTCCTCGAGATAAAGAGGACAATTCCTCTTCCAGTGTCCAGTCTCGTGGCAGTGATGACAACCTTGATCCTTCTTCTTGGGATTAGGCTTGTTCTTCTTAGGGGCCTTTTTAGGTTCAGGCTGATAGGCCAAAACTTGTTTACCTTTATCAGCAGCTTTACCTTTCCCCTTATTCTGCGGTTTTGGTTTCTGAACCCTACCTCCACGTATTGCTAGTACTTGTGGAGTAGGAGCCTTATCCTTGCCCGGTAAACCCTTCTCGTAATCAACGAGCATTGCGAGTAACTCAGTTATAGTCTTCCCCGAGCAATGCATGTTGTAATTCTGAACAAAACCCTTAAAGTCCTTGTTAAGGGACCTATTGATTAAGTTCACATAAACATTGTTGGCTAACACATAACCCATAGTGTAGAGACGATCGATGTAATCTTTCATCAACAGCACATGATCTCGCACGGGTGCGCCTTCCTCTTGCCTACAGCTATGAAATTTATCGATCAGATCATAAAATTCAACAGCAGGAGGTACCTCATAGGTTTTCTGGAGTTCTTCAAGCATGTCTTTAGGAAAGTGATGCTCAAATTGTTTTTGCAACTTAGGCACCATGCTATTAAGCATTAAGCATGCTACCTCATTATGCATATCAAACTCCTTTTGCCAATCAGCTTTGACCTCATCAGATGCATCATCAGCTGGCTGCGCAGGGCAAGGCTTAGTCAAATAATCAAGCTTCTTGGTCACTCGCAGGACAATCCTCAAGGACCGATGCCAATCATTGAAATTGGGCCCAGTCAGTTTTTCCCTCTCAAAGTGAGCTTTGAAAGCGGAACCTGCAGGAGTGTAGTCGGGTTGAGCCATTTCTACAGAAAAAGTTCAAATATTAGTATTTTCGACAATACACTTTTCAAGAAAAGAAAACTACCCAGGAATTATAAAACATCCATTTAATTTTCTTGAAAAACTAGGATCCAACTTTTCATAGTTCCACCACATCAGTTGATCTGCTAGCAGTGAAAGTACAAAAGATGGTAACTTGTCGTACAATAATCGCGAAACACTTTTTCGACTCCTAAATTTATGGGAATTACATTTGCCAAACAATTTGCAATGTAAGCATGTTTCTTCCCATCTCATGTTTTAAGTCTCAAGGTCTCACTTATAACTTAATTAAGTCGTCTAATTTAGAAACATGTAAATTCACATAATTTTATTACACTCAGTTGATCTGCTGGCAATAAAAGCATGTAATTTACCTTGTCATTAATATCTGTGTCAAGGTCTCACTTACGCCAGATATTAACTTCAAGTGTCTCTTATAATTAGATAGCATGTGACTTAAATTTTATAGGGTATTTATTTTGATGTGACAATCAAAATATGTACAAAGAAGCATGCACTCATATTTGTATCATAAGTTTTCAAAACCATTTTAATTACCAATTTGCTAAGAGTTAAATCAACAAAGTTTTAATTGAGGCGTTGAGCAATTTACAACTTTGCCTTAAGATGCTTCGTACATGTAATGGTGTACTTGGTAAGTCTAATTAGACGCACAGGCGAGCGGAGAGACAGAATGGAGTCTCTTTAAGGTCACAATTTAATGCGTACCAACCTTATACCCACTTTATAGTTTGTCTAATTAGGTCCGCCGCTTCGACCATTTGTACAGTTGCATCAATCAATTAAATTTTTTTGATTCTAAGTCTTATAAAAATTATGTAGTAAATTATTAAATTGCTAGTCTCGCCTGGGAGCAAATTATCGTGCGAAGCGAACCACTATCGGCACATAAGACTTGGCAATAAATAATTTACCACATCATAAGGTTTCATAGTTATTATGTCCATTTAATTTTTATACCAAAAATCACCCTCTTGTTTGCTTACAATTCATGAACAATTTAAACAAATAAGACAAGTAATTTCAACAAAATTAAATAAACACAAATAACGCATATAATCTTAACAATTAAATCATATAGCCACATGCAAACCTTTTGATAGATCCTATTAATAATCTATATGTGTAATTATTATGTATATAATTAAGAAAACTCCCATTGGTTTTCGAGCGCATTGTACCCAATGGACCACAGACGCCAACAATTGGCCGCGTAAGTTTTAATAATTAAATACCACATAGCACATAACTGATTCATTAATTTAGTATATTAAGTCTTCCCTAATTTTAGATCTATCTAAAACATGTAGCACACAAACAAACCCTAATCCATGATTTCTTTGCATGAAAAAATCATGGATCAAACAGGAAAGTAACCCTTTATTCAAATAACCACATAAACACATGTTCCTAATTTAGGGTTAAAAAACTAGCTTTTTATTAAAGATGGTCGAAACCCCCCCCCCCCCCCTAAATTATGATCGAATTTTTATTTTAGATCTAGTATAAAACCGTAAAAAAAATAATTCGACACATGAACATGTAAATCCAAACAAGATTTGATTTTAATTATGTGTTTCGATAATTACAATTACATGTTAAACGGCTGTTGGTTTTAGATATCTTGTCATACAAATAAATAAATAAACCTTAAACATCAAAGCACACAATCGCGGAAGCAAGGATCATAATTAACATGTATAAAGTGATACCGAAAAATAAATAGGAAACGTACCTTTTTTATCTTAGCTAAACAAAGATCCAAACTTTCCTTCACTTTTCTTGAACTCACAAACCAAGATTAATATCTAAAGTAAGATATTAACGAGTTCTCGAACACACGTACTATTACTCGACTAACGAATGATGCTAGTGATTAGACACGAATTAAACCAAAACTATCTTTTGTTTAATAAAAGTAATCGACACACTTTTAAAAGTGGTAATCGTATGAATTGTTTAATAAAGCAAATACACTTGACTTGTTGATGACCGTGATTTGATTGTATACTAAATTCAATCGACAGTATGCAAAAGCAAAGGACAACAAAGTTTATGGTGACACTCAATTTGCACAAAAAAGTCAAAAACAAAGTACCAATGTGTTTTGTATTTATAAGGAATTGATTTTTTTGGGAACAAGCCATCGACTAGGGTATGTAAAATCTTAGACAAAACCGGCCATGCCCAAGCAAAGGGTTTCTAGATCCTTCCAATCCTCCTTTTTCACTAATAGTCCTTTAACTATTAACTTAATGACCGTTAGTTAATTCGGTTAATCACTTAACGTCCGTTATCTTTCATTTCGTGTCCAAATAATTAAAATACATAACTATTATATATATTAATTATTTACGTTAGTCATTCATACGTAAAGTGTGCAATCCCTCGCTCCCGAGTTCGAATCTAGTCATACACGATAATATTTTTCCAATAAAACTCTAACAACATGTCACCAGGGTGCTACTCAATTGGTATCACAACACAAGTACAAAGAACGGTTTTTACCTCAATCATTTAGAATAAAATTCTTTAACAAAAATGTTAAATTTACATTACTAAAAAGTAGTACAAAAATAGGCCCATAAAATAAGTAAAGTGGTCCCAAATGTTTATCAGAGTCTCAAAATAGTTATAAAACCGGTAAAAGTAGGGGTCATGAACTCACCTTAGCCACAGCAATGCAAGGATCACAACTGACACAACTGGCATCGAGAAGCAAAACACAACAGTATCCAAGAGATAGGCACAATCGGTACACGGAGGTACGAGCACAGCGGTACACAACGGTCTAGGATCGGCACAACCTAATACATATACAGTTATCTCAAAATACGTCTCGCATAATAATAAAGTCTATAAAAGACAACGTGTTGTAGTTTTCGTGGATTACTCGATTTCAAAACTTATCAAAAACTAAGTATCAACGTTTCGTGTGGTGTGGTAAGAAAACATAGACTCGACATACAACTCACGCCAAAGAGAAATAGACATCGACATAGTCGAGAGAATACTGACGAGAACTCAAACCAAAGAAGACAAATCTAGAAGTTAACGACAAACAATCACCTCAAATAAATAAATCAGTTTGTGCGTTTCGGTATTTACCCTGATATCCCAAATAATTTGTATAAAACATAAACGTCTTATAAATGGAAATAAGTTTAACTAATAAAAATCAGTTTTCTCAAGTCGTTGTGACTTTAATTAACCAAATCTGTAATTACAATATTTTATAAGTTTTATGTTTCGTTATCATTCGCGTAATTATTAGTTTTGGGTTTATTGAATATTTTGTGTCCGGTCCGAGTCTAATATATTAAAGTCTTTTTGAGTTTAATATATTATGTCGTCTCAAGTCTCAAAATGTCCAATGAATCCAATAGCTAATATTGTAATTCCGATAACGATCCATAATTGTCCAAACGTCCAAGTATAATAGTCAACTCCAAACATTTATTCCGTTATGTATATGTATCATCCACATTCAAATCACAATTCCAAGTTACCCGAAACGTACTATTAGGTCGCGGAAACAAATCAACACGTTAGTACGAATAATTATCGACACACATCTAATATAATTCTTAGACACCCTAATGACTCATGGCCTAGACTTATTAATTAGGCAACACCCTTTTATAACCATTGTGGGCTTCAGCCCATGTGATAATTCCAAACACACCCTATGTGGGTTGTTGGCCCAAGATAAGTCCAATATCCAAACTCAACTCTCAACAAAATCCTCTACACCAACACAAATCACCAATCCAGCATGTGATTTCAAACACAAGGATTATAACACCAATGCAATTATAAGAAGCAAAAATAATGTATAACACCATTTCGACACCCCTTGGTGTCTTGCTAAACCGAGACCACAAATCACCCTACATGAGTGTTGGCGAGCTGCGACTACAACACATCCTATATGGACTTAACCAATCTCAACACCACAAACCCATCTTAGTAAATAAAAATCAAATTCCCAGCATTACCGAGACCATGGATGGCCTCGGCTCGACCCATGTCGACACAAAATAACACAAGCATTCCCATCAAATCCGCGACCCATACCAACGAAACAACAAATCTTAATCCGAGATTCAAACAATGACAGTAACCTCAAGAATTAATACATCAACATCAAACTTCAACTGAACCAATTTCTAGACACTAACTGAGACACCAACTGGGTTTTATGACCCGACTTGTATCCAAAACTGAATTACCACAAGCACTGTAATCCATTTTTATACCACATTGTTTATGTCGAGAAAACAATAACACTTTAATCAATTTTATACCACCCGACTTGTATCTAAAATACGTTTTTCTTAAAACTTACCACACGAATCAATTTCCAAATCGTTTATATCTCCTTTTTTCCTCACGAAAACTAATAAACTCGGTTTAATTTATGTTTAAATCCACGAAAACAATAACACAACATTCGGTTTTTACCAAAACAATGAATAACAAACATTCTCGATTTTACCATGTCGAGAAAGGGAGAGAGAGGAGGGGAAAATGATGGCAGTGGTGGAGTGGTGACCGTGGTGGCTGTGGTGACCCACGGACACGAACCAACAGTAAACAAACACTTGATCTAAATCACCTTTAAATCTTCATGGATTCATACGGATCTTGACCAATAATTTGTGGTGGTGGCGCGTGATGTGGTTATTCGTATATAGGGGAGCAAGAGGATGAGTTGGGTGGTGGCGGTGTAGGATGGAAGTGGGTGGTGAGGGGTGGCCGGATGTGGCCGGAGATGAGGTGCGGCTGCCGAATTTTTAGAGGAGGGGGAATAGATAATTAACCCTAGAATGGGTATAATGATGTTTATATAGGCTGGTAAATGTTATGCAAAACCATAGGGACTCAAACTGCTAATAACTAAAGTCTAGGGGTGGCGATGGAATCTTTACTCCAGGGACCAATATTGTAATTTCTGTAATCTTTTACGAAATCAAGTTTGGGGATCGTTTAGGCTAGTAAACGATCGATTCAAGACTCGAGATTTACGCCATCGCGCTCAGAATAATATTTCCAATAAAAACGACTATTCATACGCCTCGTTTCTTACAAATAATAAAATAATTAAATCAAATCGTCGGTTGTGCCAGTACGCGTTGTGTACAAATTCCACGTTTCGCGAGATAACTTCACGTTTTAGGGTCAAATAAGCTCGGAGAGGTTCATAAATGGAAAACAAGGATAACCTCATATAAAAATATGTTAGGAAAATTACGGGTTGTCACATATAGTTTAAATGAAATTTTATATCTCTAATGCTTAATCTTGCATGAACTCAAACTTTTACGTTAAAGGAAAGTTAATAATATTTAATATTTACTGTTCTATGAAACTCTAATTTTTAACATATAAACTACACTAATACTTTAAAAAGATTCAAAACTTTAAATATTAAGATGTCACATTTATCAAATGCGTTTATCACATTCATTATCTATACTATATAAAGATTCAAGTGCTTAGTTTAATGTGGAAGAATGAATGTGCAAAACAAAATGTACAGTACAAACATGCCAATGCTCCACAAAAGCTCTCAATTGAATGTAATGAAATGAAGGTGAATATGAAGTGTTCTTTGGAATATAAACCAACTGTGATCATTAATCGGAGGTATACAAAGAAACATTGCATTTACTTGCTGAAACACTTTATATTCATCTTAAGCATTGCATTTAGTTGCTGCAACACTTCATATTCAGGAGCCTATAAATAACACATGCATTTCTTAAACTTTCCACACCTCCCAATTCTGATATGGTTTGTTGATGCGTCCTTGCCGTTGCGGTCTTATTGATGCATCCTTGCTTATGCAGTCTTGCTGATACTCTTTCCATTTCTTTATTTCATGGTAATTTCACTTTATAACTTTATAAAATTTATATTACGCTTTTACTACTTTTTGAAATTTATATACATTTTTCATTTAGGCTAATACGGGCCATATTACTTCTTGCAGCTTGCTTGCTTCCCTTTTAAGTTGCTAATGCAGCCTTCTGACAAGGCCTTCTGATGCGTTCTACTAATGCACCTTGCTGATGATGCAGCCTTCTGATACGGCTTGTTGATGCTGCCTTCTGATACGAGTTGTCAATATTACCATAAGCAGGTGCTTCCTTTTGTATATATGAAAGTTTCTGATTATAAACTTTTACTGCTGTCTTGCGGATATCCATAAGCAAGGTTATATTGATTGTTGCTGATTGTATAGACTATAGAATGGGATGTTAATGATACTTACTTTTACTTCATAAAGAATTATGTTTTTGATAATAAGGATACTGATTATTTTCGTATATGCATTCAATACTTATTTCCTTCCTAAGTTGCCATTTTATCCTCGATCTATAGCTAAATCGAATGATTTGGAGCAGAAAGATTAAAGGGTTTATGATGATGATGATAAAGAGGATCATCACTAAACTATGTTCGATAGATTAGTCCATGGTGAGGTTGACGATGATAATATGTTTCTGTTTTGTCATATTTGATGAATTCTTTAGGATAATTGAACAAAAAAGCATGTCAATTTGAATACGTCTGATGTTACTCAAATAGATGATAGGTGATAATGGTTTTGGTGTTCAAAGTTGCTGATCTCCCAAGTTAATTTTTTTAGTTTAATGCCTATTTTAGTTGCTGACATGCGTTTGGATATTCCCAATCCTAGCATTAATAAAGAAAATTTCATTCGTGATATTACCCAACATAAATGAGTCAAATGACACATAAATTGAACAGGCGTATGTGGACAATCAGTAGAAGCATGCAACGCGGAGAATGGGAAAGCTGGAAAGCATTGAAATGATGATGGAAAGAGCAAGTGTTCTGGGTATGTTCAGTGTTTGATTGCGAAGAATTAGTTTTGGATGCTTTTTGTACATTGAATGGATATTTTCTTTGATGAAAGAAATTAATCTCATGGTTTTAGCCCGAGTTATAGATTATTGTATATTTGAGCCTCACATCGAATGACGTATAACATAATTATATGGCATGCGAATAGTTTAATATGTTATGAGATAACAAGACCCGTGCATCGCATGCACCTTGAATAATGAATATAAAAGAAAAAGTATATAATTATCACATCGATTGCCATGTTATCGAAACATGTTATTTACTCAAAGTAGATTGCTTTTGTATTTATAAGTTATACACTGTTGTATATTTTAGCCTCACCATCACGGTAACAATTCAGCAATTTACTCAGACATTACTCAATACAACATGCTCTAATCTCGACAGAATCTATCTATACTATATAAAGATTCAAGTGCTTAATTTAATGTAGAAGAGTGAATGTGCAAAACAAAATGTACGGTACAAACATGCCAATGCTCCACAAAAGCTCTCAATTGAATGTAATGAAATGAAGGTGAATATGAAGTGTTCTTTGGAATATAAACCAACTATGATCATTAATCGGAGGTATACAAAGAAACATTGCATTTACTTGCTGAAACACTTCATATTCATCTTAAGCATTGCATTTAGTTGCTGCAACACTAAACTATGTTCGATAGATTAGTCCATGGTGAGGTTGACGATGATAATGATAAGACGAGAATGAGGACTATGCTTTTGTAATAGATGTTCTTCATGAATAAAATGAATCATTTGTTTGAAAAAGTACAATTTTTGATGCAATATGTTCTTCGATGCAAACTATCTATTTTCTGATGCATGTGTCTTTTTTCATGCAAAAGTTTTTCATGCCCGCTATCTTTGATACACAACCTGAGGATAAGGTATCTATTTGTTTTGCTATAAGTATAAGAATGATCAGTATCAATATATCCTTTGGCTTATTTACATCTTTTGATATATGGACAACAATTTATATATGTAATCCATGCAATATAATAAGCAAACACGTATATATGCATGATTTTGCATGAAGTGTGTGGAGTGTTTTATGGATAACACATTTTTCTAACATGAATGTGTTAGATACAGCCCGTGTGCATCGCACGGGTCTAAATATCATTTTGAGTTTTTGACTCGACCTGAATTAAAAGTGACAAAATAAAGACACCAACATTACCTAAAAATTAACAAAATTCTACCAAAGCAAGCCAAGTTATACATTGTTGTATATTTTATCCTCACCATCACGTTAACAACTACGCTATGAACATTTAGATACAATCGGTGCAACGCATGGGTTTGACAAAGCCTCGTATTATATAAGTTTTATTTATATGTCAAATAATCATTAATACTTACACTTATTACATGAAACTCAACTTTTAAAGAATATATATTATACTATATAGTTTTTATTACATATAATAGAGGTATGTGTCAAATAACCATTAACACTTACATTTACTACATGAAACTCAACTTTTAAATTGACATTTTAGATATGTGAACATTTTATCAGTTTTGCGTAGTTTTGTCCATTTAATACGAGTCATTTAATGTTCAGTTTAACCTTTAGAATACATATTTAAATACCGTGTTTGTGTTTAAGAATCTTTAATCTTTGAAATACTAGGCAAGCTGACCTGTGCAATACACTTCACTGTATGTATGTTATTGTTAATAGTTTTGGTGGCTCTGTGTTACTAGGATTTTTGATTAAGTGTACTATATGTAAGTTTCCTTCTTAAACTTGTAAAAGAGTTTTAACACAAGACAATTAGGGTTAATACATACAGATGTTACTGAAGTTTCCAAAAAATTTGAAAAAAGTTACTCAACTTTTTTTTTGTTGAATTAGGTTACTATAGTTTCCCAAAATTTGAACCAAGTTACTATAGTTTTTAAAAAATTTGAATTAAGTCACTTTGTCTTATTCGAAAATCACTTTGTCTTATTCGAACTGGAAACTTTAGTAACCTAATTCAACAAAAAAAAAGTTGAGTAACTTTTTTCAAATTTTTTGGAAACTTCAGTAACATTTGTATGTATTAACCCAAGACAATTATCTTTTTAACATATTAATAATAGTTTAAACGAAACTTTATATCTCTAATGCTTATTCTTGCATGAACTTAATCTTTTAAGTTTAAAGAAAGTTTTAATATTTTATATTTGATCCATGAAACTCTAATTTTTAACATATAAACTAATAGTCTATAAAGATTTAAAATTTTAAATATTAATGTATCACATTTATCAAATGCATTTATCACATTCATTATATTATATTATATAGCTTTTATTTATTTATATGCCAAATAATCATTAATACTTACATTTGTTACATGAAACTCAACTTTTAAAGATATATACAGTTTAAATGAAACTTTATCTCTAATACTTACTCTTGCATGAATTCCTTTTAAGTTAAAAGAAAGTTTATAATATTTAATATTTACATTTGTTACATGAAACTCTAACTTTTAACATAGGAACTAATAGTTTATAAAGACTTAAAACTAATAGTTTATAAAGACTTAAAACTTTAAATATTAAAATGTCACATTTATCAAATGCATATATCACATTCATTGTATTATATTTTAGTTTATTATGTTCTTTTTAATAATAAATTTACGGATATCAAGAATTTCATGTGACGTATTTCAACTCCTTAACTAAGGAATTTATGTCGTCTTTTTGGGTCTTTTTTAAAGTCATTCGTATAACATGAGCCCGTTTGGCCAGTGCCCGTTTAGCCCGTGCCCGTTTGGCCCGTGTCCGTTCGGGTTCTAGCCCGTTTGGCCCGTGCCCGTTTGACCCGTGTCCGTTCGGGTTCTAGCCCGTTTGGCCCGTGCCCGTTCGGGCTCTAGCCCGTTTGGCCCGTTGCCCGTTCGTGCTTTAATATTTGTATAATGTGCTTTATTATTTGTATTAGTAACATTTAATGTAGGAATTGTGTTTAAGTTGGTTGTACAATATGCTTGATAATTTGTATTTCTTATGTAAGGGGTGTTTTAATAACTAAATTAATTGTATTTATTGACCAATTAATTAATTGAATACATTAAATATCTTGACCAAATTATTATTGCTTTGTATTTTGTACATTAAGCTTTAAGACTTGTAAGTCTTAAAATTAAGATTGATGAGAAAGATTATTAATAGTGCTTTGTGTATTGTACAATAAGCATTATAGCTTGTAAGTCTTAATTTTAAGACCAAGAGGAGAGAGAGTCATTCATGCTTTATATGTAGTATAGATTACATGAAAATCAACTTTAAAGATTATATATTTATTATATTATATAATTTTTATTTATATGTCAAATAATCATTAATACTTATTACATGAAACTCAACTTTTAAAGATTCTATTATATTATACTAGCCTTAGGCCCGCTCGATGGGCGGCTAGCCTTAAGTCTTATTATTAAATATAAAAACATATAACATGAATTCTGTAAAAAAAAATTAATTCTGTAAATGCATAACGTTGATAGAAAAAAAGTTAACATAAAATGATATTTGTAAAAAATATCCTCAATGAAGGTAAATAACATCGAGTGTATTGTTTACAAAAGTAAAAAGCTAAATCAAATAAGAGACGAAATTATAGCCAATGAAGAACTTCTTTATACACAACGTTTGTTGTGTAATTGCAATAGTTGTCGTCTTTATCGCAACATAACACTTTGAGACCTTTCTTGCTCTTGACCCTTGATACAACTACATATAATTGTCCATGTGAAAAAACCGGACGTTCCAGGTATAGACCGACCTTAGATAAAGTTTTCCATTGACTTTTGTTAATCATCATGGCAAAACAAATAAATATCGGAAATTGTCTCATGTTAAGCTAAAAAGGCATCTTCTTATCGGACGGGCTAATATTCATGCGAGGAATAGCGACAACTGTCCTTAATTTACCACCGGATATGATCTTTGCCTCAATATTATTGATCCCCATCCTCACAATTTGTAACCTTATACGATTACAGGCCACCTCTTTGGTCTATGTTGCGCAAACAAATTCTCGAAGCACCAATCTTGAGAACTAACTGATGATGTGGTATACCAGACATTCTTATGGTGTTTAAAAATTTTGCGGTATACATCGACATCCTAAAATCGTCCCGATCTTCAGCACCTCTCACATGGTTTAACAACCTCCGTAGATAAAAAAGCTCCCCCCAAGAAGGAGGAGCGTGATGGATCCGTCCAATGCTTTTACCTATTTAAAGGAAACATATGTTTATAAAAAATGTTTATGAAAAATAAATAATTGTATTATAAATACTTCTGATGCATGAAGTTAACGGTTTGTTTAAAGGTTATGTTGTACCTTGCTTTCTTGGTGTCCAAATTCTGTTGGTTTTATTCGTATTACGTGAAACACACTAAACTCATGTATTAAGCGATGTGGAAATGATAACTGCCTATGTAGTAAAAGATTCGAATCGAACACCAAAACCTATTCATATACAATTGACTCAAAGTAATCATATGTGTGACCATGAAATTAAGACGTGCATAATGTTTTTAGACAATGTGGAATGGGTCAGGTGTACCCGTTTTAATTTTTCTTGAGCAATTAAAAGGTTAATAGTAATTTGAAGTTATACCTCTATTCATGTTTTTAGTTGTGGCATGCCAATGCAAATATCATACTTGTATACATCTTGTAGAAATAAACTGAAACCTTTATACGAAAGGAATAGAGGCAAAGTCCACCTGCAAATGCATAAGTTAAACAATAAAATGTCAGTTTTACATGAAGCTAAATGGCAGTCAGTGACTCGGTAGATACTTCATACCCTATAAAATAGGTGTGGCAAAATGGGTGGGTTGGTCAATGGTCAAAAAGGTAATTTATGATATATGTAGAAAACATATATAAGTTAATCTTTCAATAAAGCCATTTATGTGGTTCTATGCAATAGAAAGACAATTTATGAGACCTTTAACCCGTTTCCTTTTTAGCTAATAATTTTTATTTATCCACTTGACCCACTAAATATAAAAACATAACCCAAATCAACCTATTCAAAAGAGCAAAATTGGCATTTTTACAGATAAAGAACTTACATTACTGATTCCTCAAATGAATGGACCTTCAAACTTCTGAAGAGTTGATTCCAAGTAATCAAAAGCTACACCTGTTCCAAATTATCAGATTTTTAATCCGTTCTACATACATAAAAGTTGTCACGCACTCTATTTGAAACACATACAACCTTCTTTAACAGTATCCCCTCTAACCAAAGAGTGCACTATTTTATTGAATGTGTCAGTGTATGTAAATAGCTCCTCAGAAAATTCTCTTTCGGCAGAATCCTACAGTTTTTCATATGACAAGTTCTTACAATTTTGAAAGAGGCTATCGAAAATTCCCTATAAGTAGGACATCTATTAGATATCAAATCTTACATTTAGTTGAAACGCGGGCCTTTCAAAGTGAGCATCGACGTATCTCACCAAATCTAGGCTATTTCAAGTAATTTTGAAAAATGGATCAAAAAGGCTCAGGGCTAAAAAAACATATCATTTTAGAACGGGTCGGAACATATTGTGGTTGGATTAAGAGGTTGTATACATTAAAAGTAGATCTAGGCAACCCATCTCCTTTTAGCCATTTTTCTTATTTAACCCATTTGAGATAAAAGTCATCCCAAACCGACCCATTTACAAAAAAGAAACTGGTCGAAATTGACTCTTCTAATTCTTATAATGATAAAGGTAACAGTTGAAGAGAATCAAAAACATTATTTACCTGCACAACCGGCGGTGTGTATAAATTTGCTTCCAAAGACTTAGAATTCCGCATAATTTCATATTCCGTTGTAATTTCTTTATTTGAAGCTTTATTGCCTTAGCCGGAGGGTCCGTCTTCATGTTATTGACAAACTACAAACATGATCGTTTCCCATTTAGTATAACTTAACTAAAAGCACTTGCGAAAGATAAATCTACAGTTTTGACAAGCTACTATGAAAGATTAATCTTGATGTAAGAACGCACCTCAGGGTTACATAGGGCTCAACAGGATTCCCGTATCGCTCAACAAATATATTTCTCAGTTCGCGTGACTAAGGCAGATCAGCGAATCTTGCACCAGCAAACATCAAAGTTTAGTAGATTCTTTGAATTCATCAGGGAATTCCCTACACATTACACAACAATTGCTTTAAATTTACAACATCAAATTAACCCTTTTTATATTTTAAGTAACAAAATAGAGAACTAACAGAGATTTAAAAAAATTGGAATTATTTACCTATGTTTACTCATTGGTGAATGATTACTTAACACGATTGTTGTCCGAAAGTGTATGCAAACAACTTTTGTCCTAATATGTAGATAGTAAGATTTTGTTTTTAAGAGATTGAGAAAAATCTCCTTCTAGGCTTCGTATGATCAACATCATTTTCAATATTATAAGTATCCTTTGATCCATGTTTAAACGGATTCAACTTTCCAAATTTTTTAGACATCGAAGAGAAGAAAGTATTTATGTTTCCGTTACTTGTTCTTGATGAAGTGGATCCAACCTGATTATTCTTGTGTTGTATATTGGATATATAAGCTTTTATTTGCAACGGCTCTGATTTTAAAGCTTCGCTTTCTTTAGCTAATGATATGTCCGCTTGTACTTGAGACCTCATGCTTAAAGCATCGGGTGTGTTCTTCTCGTCTTCACCACTTCTTATTTGTAGTTGATCAAAATATTGTGCGTGTAAAACAATTTGTATGGCTAGTCTTTTATTTTGAGAGGCGTGTACCCTTGATCCGTATGATAGTTTGAATTGGTCCATTACGCTGCAAAATTTCTCTCGCTCGATTTCATGTAAGTTCGGATGAGCCTAGAAAACAATAAAATTATGATTAGTAAATGATAAAGTATTTGTAAGATGCAAACCACAGCAAGCCCAAAAAAAGAGCTTAGTGGCTTATTTAAGCTCACATGAGCCTCGTAAATAAAATATAATATGATTTAGTAAAGGGGTGTTTGGACTAACTTACTTATACAACTTATTGCAAATTCAAAACAACAGTGAGTGAAAATCCAGATTATAAAAAGGCTATCAGCTTATTAATAAAAGAAGTGTTAACATCTTAAATTCATGTTTAAAATAAGCTAATCCAAACATCCTTTTAGTTTCTACTATTACCGAACATTTATTCAAAAGAAACTTGAACTAAATAGCTACCTTGAGGAATATATCAATAGATCGATAAAGATCATCATCAAACTTCCTTGCATTTTTCGGTACCAAATTAGCAACACCATTAAACTTCAAAAAACTCAGCTCACTTTAATAGACTAATAGTTTCCTGTTAAAAAAAATGCTAAATTTGGTGAGACATTTTTACAATCACTTGGTGCGCATTAAAAAATAGAACACATTGCTCAGAGGATGAATGAGACACATTCAACTAAATCATTCACTCATTAAAAATAAACAAACATATAGCATTTATAAAAAAAAACACTATAACCTCATTAATCACATACCTATACACTGTGAAACACAAAATACCTTCCAAACTCCAAACCCTGTGAAAGTTGCAATAATCTGATGAACCTGCAATAGTCTTATAAAAACAAATGAGTTTCTAACAAAATGGGCGAAATTAAATAAATTATGTCACAGTCATGAGAGGTGATTTATGCCAATTTGAAACCAATTATGGATCAAACTACATACTTCGGTAAAATAAAAAGAATTAGATGAACGATTATTCGGTTGGGATTGATTTTGATTGTAACGATTATTATGTTTGTAACACTATTTTGATGGATTGATTTCTAAAAGTATGTTTTTCGATTGGGTAAGAAATTTGGGGGTTTCATTGTTCTTGTGATAACTATGTTTTTTGATCTACCGAGAGTTTGTTTGAGTGTGTGTTTTTTGTTTGAATTATAGAAAGACCAGTGTTGCAAAAATCGGCCGAATCGGCCGATTAATCGGCGATTCCAAGGTAATCGGCCCTGGAACTTGGAGAGAATTCCAAGGTAATCGGCCGATTAATCGGCCGAGTCAAGAAAATCGGCCGATTAATCGGTAAAAAATCGCTAATCGGCCCCGGACCGCCTCAGTACCGATTCACGATTTTTGCAACATTGAGAAAGACATAGTGATTGATTTATTCATCATGTGAAGATTATCAGATCATTGTAACTGAAATTGGGGATTATTTGATTTAGGGTTAACTGATTTTTAGGGTATGAATCGATGTGAAATAAATTGATTTAGGGTAAAATGTTTGTGGGTTTAATTGTTTCGGTTATTGATTGGGGTGAAAATCATGTTTGATAGTATTAATTGTGAGCGATTATTTAGGGACCAAATTGTTTGTGGACCGCTAGATTAAAATAAATGCCGCGTGGCAGTTTTAGGGATTTTTGGGAGGGTACTTGCCAAATCCCAACCTTGTTTTATATAGTGTTGAGATAGTTTCTAATTATGTGTCAAATAATTACTAATACTTACATTTATTACATGAAACTCAACTTTTTAAAATGAGATTTGTTAATGGGTGACCACCGGGCATCTTTTTAGAGTGTAACATATGAAAAGTTTGAGTGTATTAAATTGAAAATTACATTTAATTATTGTAAATTTTACATTTATTTAATGTTTATTAAATGCATTTTTGATTGAAAAAAGAGTTTGAATGTATTAATTACACGTCAAATGCATGCATTTATAGTTTAAAAGATGCCCACAGCCCACTTATTAGCAAATCCCATTTAAAATATTTAATTTTTATTTATATGTCAAATAATTATTAATACTTACATTTATTGAATGAAACTCAACTTTTAAAGATTATTATATATTGGATTTTATAAAATGTAAAGAATGTAAAAAAAATGCATTCAATATGTAATTAATACACTTAAAGTTTCATTTTTAAACAAAAATGCATTTAATAAGCATTAATTAAACTTTTAAATTACTATAATTAAATGTGATTTTCACTTAATGCACTCAAACTTTTCATTTATTTACATCTTAAAAAATGACCAATGGACATCCGTTAGCAAATCTCATACTCCCTCCGTCTCAATTTAATTGTCCATATTTCTTTTTATGGATGTCTCAAATTAATTGTCCACTTTCCTTATTTAGTAAAAACTAGAGAATCTAGTGAAGGAATATTCCATTTTAGTGGTTGAAAATTAAAGTGGCCCCACTTTTATTAAACTTTGTGTTTTCTCTCTCCTGACAAATAAATTGAGACGGAGGAAGTATTATATTATATTATATAGTTTTTATTTATGTGTCAAATAATTATTAATATATATTTACATTTATTACATGAAACTCTCAACTTTATTAATATTTACATTTATTACATGAAACTCTCAACTTTTTAAAGATACATATATAAGTAGATACTAGCAGGGTACCCGCACGTTGCGGCGGCGGGTACCCTGAAATAAAATTTTCCGGTGAATCAAGTATTTTAGTTCATTATGTTTTTTTTTTTATACTAAATTTACGGATATCAAAAATTTCATGTGACGTATTTCAACTGCTTAACTAAGGAATTTATTTCGTCGCCTTTTTTAAAGTGATTCGTATAACATGAGTCCGTTTGGCCCGTGCCTGTTTGCCCTGTGCCCGTTCGGGCTTGAATATTTGTATAATGTGCATTATTATTTGTATTAGTGACATTTAACGCATGAATTGTGTTTAAGTTGGTTGTACAATATGCTTGATAATTTGTATTTCTTATGTAAATGGTGTTTTAATAACTGCATTAATTGTATTTATTGACCAGTTAATTTATGAGTGTAATTGTGCAAACGTAAATTGTACCTTTTACTTTAGTATTTGTATTCATTTAAATATTTGGAACACATTAATTGCTCATTTAAAAGTAAAATAAAGAGTGTTTTTGTGTTTTAAAGTGTTGTATAATATGCTTTAAAAGTTGTAAGTCTTAATTTTAAGAGAGAAAGTGCTTTGTGTATTATAAGTATAGATATATATACAAGTATAATGTTCACACCGGCCAAGTGAAGAAGTTTAGAAGAAAAAGTTAATAATCAATTTGTTCAAGCAATAGATGAGTAATGGACTAATGTTCATTTCAATCAATTATATTGCCATCTTCTAAATTCTAGGTACGCATTACCTTTTATTAGAGTATCGTTTTCTCCTTATAAGTTACATGATATGTTTACATGTGATTTACTTTATATGATTATGTGCTTACAATGCATATTGCAAAACGATTAGATATTTTTAATTAATAATTACTTTATTATAATAGATTTTAAACCCGTGTATTACACAGGCATATAAGCTATTTTTTCTATAATCGATAGTTTGAATAGATTTTAAACCCGTGTATTACTCATGGAGACCAGATGTAGACGTAATAACAACTTAGAAATGTATGATTAACGAGTGGGGTAACTCACGCGTTGCTGCGGGGGCGCTATGATTAAGACGTCATGTGAAGTCCGTTTGTATGAAACAGAAACACTTGTAATTTGTATAAAGCTAAAAGATGCAACACATTACATAAAATATACACACTTGTAACCTTTTATGTACACAATTGACGCTTCTCATCAATTTGTAATCTCATTGAGTCACAACTTACTACAAAATATCTTCGTTATGTCGGAAGCCGTATTCAAAAGTATATATGAGATTTTTTGCTGATCTTTGCCACCACATACCACAGCTTAAGAAGATATTCAACGTTTCTTTGTGTCACGTTTCAGCCTTCAAAGTTTTTTTTTTTTTTTTTTTTTTTTTTTTTTTTTTTTTTTAAGTTTTTTTTTTTTAGTATAAATTCCTTAAAAAAGGTACTTGTAAGCATTACTCAATCGGGTCAGTCCAACGGTGTGGATTACATGAGATGCATGCAATTTAAACCCTCTGCATTGATTTTTTGGCACACATATTTCAGTCGAAGAATAAAGAAAAAAACTTACCCTCCATGATCGTATTTGCTAAAGTTTGTTGTTGGTGTTCTTGATGACAAACAGCCTCCAATTCACCACCGTCCTACAAATTGACAGTTAAAAAAACCACTAAAAGTAACCAAAACAGGCACAATTAAGGCATATAATGGACCATCGGGTAGCGTTGGCCATGTACCAAACCTTGCAATTCGATAGTTAAATAGCTTACATACTAAGTCAACAATATGATATTCCACTTTGTCACATTCACCTGAACATGTTATATGCAACTCGTCATTATATATAAGTAAAATCAAATAAATACCTGTTGTTTCATGAATGTTTTGAGCAAATAAAGCCACAGGATCTCTTTTTTAGTCATCAAGAGTTCCAGTGGTACTAAATGCGTTATAAGCATTTGCAGCATCAATAAAAGGATTGTACTTGTAGAATCCATTTGCACGACTACTGTAATTTCTTTTTTAGCTAAATCAGGTCAGATATGCAAATATAGAAGCCCTACCGAAAACCCACCATGGCTGCAACCACAATGTGTGTGGCTGGCCCGCCAAGGTACGCGTATCGTTAAATTAAACTATGGTAAAAAAAAAAAAAAAAAAAAAAAAAAAAAAATAATAATAATAATAAAAAAAAAATGTAGGAGATTATCGTTATCGCCTTAATTACCATTACACATATATACATTAGGCTTAATAAATGACGTCAAAAGGTGTGGCTACCCACCTAGATAAGGGCATTATACTATATAAACACTCATTTAGGACTTACTCCCATGGACAGACAACCATCGTGCCATTCTCATTGGTAGTATACAAAAGTAGCCATGCACCATCACGGTTGTTCAGAATATCTTCTGTTGGGTCCGTCAGTACCCAAGGATCCTGAAAACAGGATTTGAATACAAAATAAGCCAAGTGTAAATCAACCGAAAACAATCTTAAGTCACTGAATGAACAGTCATTCAGTGAGTTACCTTCAAAATGCTCAGGACGAGTCTAAGAAGAAAGATTCACCACTCAGTGAGGCGGAACTCCCTGAGTGTTATTTAAGCCAAAGAAGAATGTAATGGGTTCAGTGAGTATTGGACAAGAACTCACTGAACCCCAGTCTCCTCAACAACAATAAGTGATTGAAGACTGAAGACTGAAGGCGTAGACTGAAGAACCTGAAGTCTGAAAGAAAGGCGGGATTAGGCGGGAAGAGTTTGAAGAGATAAGGAGAAGTCTTATCAGGCTAGAAACAAACCTTCCCTAAAACGGCAAAAGTCAAGAAGTGTCAGAACTGACACTCGGAAAGACTTTTGGCCTACTCCTATTGGTTCTTGGAAATGACAAATACCGTTGTAGTTGTCAGACACTCTTTGTTATTCTTTTTGTATTTTAATCATCAGTGCTCTTTTATACTTGTGTATAAATAGGAAGAGATTGAGAAAAGTGGGTTAAGTTTTGTGCATTAAAAGCTTAGACTTTCACAAAATCACTTTTCTCCTTCAAAGAGCAACTGCATCCCTGAGATAGCTCAGTGGGTCTTTATTGTTATCACTCAAGTATAACTTGAGTTTAGAAAGGAGAACACACCATACCTTGTCTATTCAATCCCAAGTGTTTATTCCGCAAACACATAGGTAATAGATTCTTTGATTGATTTCTAATAAGAATTTAAACGTTGAAAAACTTGTGTTTTTATATTTACGTTTTACTTATCAGTGTTAATTAATCATTACATTAATCTCAGTCATAAACACAATTAGATTAACTTTGTAGTTACTTCTAAGTGTGTAAAGGGAACAACATCTTCACACAAACTTTTAACATCAAGAAAGGTTTGCGTTAAGTCTGCAAAGTCTCTCACATCTCTTACCTGCAAAACCAAAGACTATAGCGTTATTACATATCTAAGAACAGGTAAAACATTTCGTAACTTTATTGATGGACAAAACCAAATATAAATAAGAAAATGAAAGAATGTTATTCAGCTTCAGTTTTCAACTCAGATTGATCCCACATGTGCAGTCCTGTCTTGTCTCAATAAAGTACCAGTAGCTAGTTCTCTTTGTGAACGGCCAACCAAAAAACCGTGGCGTAGTTACAGTATTGACAGCAACAAATCCCGGGCCACCACCTAGAAAATTCAAAATTGATCGATTCTCCACACCTCAAAAGTTACACCACCAACTGAAAATCAATTTGCATACTCTTAATTTTAGAGAAAGAGTAATACCTGTTATCGAATAAACCATCTAAATCATTAAACACAACATATATAAGCAAAGAGTAATACATGTTGTTGCATCAGGTTTTCTCTGCTCAATTGTGAAGGCCATGGTCATTTTCCTTATGCCTTTTATCCTCTCATCAGAAGCAATAAACTGAAAATAATTCAGAAAGTATAAATGCTTTTAAGTGATAGCAATACTAATGAGGAATAACTCAACCGTAAATTGTTATAAGCTTTAAATCCTTGATGAGTTGCCAATCCTTTATAAAAACTTTTCTTGTAAGTATGGAGTATTCAACTCATCAAGGATTTTAGTAGCATGACTAATGAGGAATAACTCAAATAATTCAGAAAGTATAAATGCTTTTAAGTGATAGCAATACTAATGAGGAATAACTCAACCGTAAATTGTTATAAGCTTTAAATCCTTGATGAGTTGCCAATCCTTTATAAAAACTTTTCTTGTAAGTATGGAGTATTCAACTCATCAAGGATTTTAGTAGCATGACATGCTTTCTACTTTATTGATGGACTAAACCTTAGTGATCAAAGGTTGAAAGGAGTTTAGTAGTATATAGTAATGCCCTAGGTCTCCATTTTTTACTGTGAAGTACATTACTCTTTATTGGCCTATTCGGTCTTAGCTCGCGCTATGATTAAAGGGTGGTTAGGATTGGTTACAAACAATTGTACGTATCTAGTTAATAAGTAGTTTGCTTATTAAAAACTGCTCACTTCACTCTAAATTATATACATGGTCAACCGATAAGCCAATTGAACATTCTGTACTAAAAAAATAGAATAAGCGGTTGGAATAAGCAATTCTCAAACAGCGTTACCAACTTATAAGCCACTTGTCGATTGTGTGCATTTTTAAAGCAGCATACTATCTTAACATAGTCTAAGCAGATAAGGTTGTACCTGTCCAACCAAGCGCTCAAGTTCCGCTTCTAATTGCAGCCTCTCTTCGCCACGATTCATGACACATATATAAAATGATTATATAAGTAGATAGGTCTGAAAATAAACCGACACTTGAGCCGAAATCAAATAAGGTTAAACAAATACCCACCGCTTATCCAAGCACCCGTTAAAATCGACCATATTCACCCCTTTACTGAGAAGCCCCGAAAACCAAATAAAAGCACCCAAAACCCCATAATACCACACCCAAATACCCCATAAAATACTATCACATAACTAATTTTACTTATAATGTGACATACGAATACAACCTGGTTAATGTTCAAGGAACTCCCTCCATTGTTTCCCTGGCTTACCTGCAAACAAATTAGATACATTCAATCAAAAAACCCGCACCACCAATTCATATAAAAAAACAAAACACAATATACACCTTCATTGACGTTTCATAAATTCCAAACACCCTTTTAACCAAAGATTAAACTTTACCCTTTGACTCCTCTTCACAAATCAATCTGGTTCATAAATCGTCTAACACCTTCCCCTCGAAAAAAAATTTAGGTATAATTAAAATCAAGAATTTTGAATAAAAACCCACATAAAAACAAACCCCTTAACAAAAGTTTTTAAGTACAATTAAAATTAAATTAAATTAAAAAAAAATGTTCTAAGATTAAACAACAACCCACAAACTTAAACTACATACCTGCAATTAACCACCACCATCAAGCAAACCCCCTTGGCTCATCTCTTACTACACTAACAAAGAATAGAGAATTTCAAAACCCACAAAAACAAATACGATTAAACCTAAACCCATTAGGTTTGAAGTTAGTTAAACCTAAGCAACCACATAAACCCATAAAATTATTAAGCAACTAAATTATCAAAACCCCAAATTTAAGATGAAGCCCTAATTTAAAAAAAAAAAAAAAAAAAAAAAAAAAAAAAAAAAAAATAAAAAAAAAATTGAAAAATGAAAAGCAAAAAAAACTTACATATTATTAGATTAGATGGTATTTGTGGATCTTGGTAGGTTTTGGATTTGTAGGATGAATTCGGTCTTTGTGTGTGTGTTTGTTGTGTTGATGTCTGCTAATGAGAAAGAGGAAGAAAGATCGAGAGTTTTGTATTTGTGAGTGACTAGAAGAAGAAGGTTGGGGGTAGCAATTCACTATTGCTTTTACTGTACATCAACAGACAACTGTAACTGAAGCTACAAAGTGTGGAGGTAGCAAATTTTGGAAAGCAGCCCACTGAATGTTACATATATACTCGTATAATATATAATATGACATGAGTGCATGACCCATTGACATATCATGTGTATGCATGTGTAGAGAGAGTATGAAGGATCACAATAACAAACTAATGTTCTAAATACCAAACATTTGTAATCAAATCCAACAAACCAACAAATATTTTAATCGAATTTAGCATGCTAACAAAACACAAAACAACAAAACTCACCAAAAAGATGAGATATACACATGATCCATACTTACATTTACATTATACTTATACAACCCTATTTTCATTTTTTATATTTTTGTATATGTTCTTGATATATACCTATAAAAGATGGTCATTTCAGGCCTCTAAAGGGTGGTACATATGTGGGATTGCTTCAAAACATCTTCTTTCTTTTTTTTACCATGGTTTTGTGATGTACATATGCATGTATATGTGAACACAAAAATATTCCCTAACGATATTTTGTTGGGTTATTGTCTTATATAGCATAAGATCATTGGAAGTTTTTTGGAAATGCGAGTGGATGAGAGTGTTGTTTCTTGATAAATATAAGATCTTTTAGTTACAAGTGTGGAAAACTTAAAATGGATACAAAAACACCCTTGTTGTCAAGTGAGAATGGCTCAAAACACATACGAAGGCATAGGCGTACTTCGGTTACTAGCCTTAGAGGCGATTTCCTTTCGAAGTTGCCTGATAAAGTTCGGCGTGGCCTTGACCCTGAGGCTCCGTTCCAGGTTGATCTTTCAAAAACTACTGGACTAATAGAAGGTACAAAAATTCAGATTCATCTTTACATTTTATACAAATTTTTGTTGGTGTTCTTGAGTTTCACATTATTCATACGTTTATAAACTGTTGTTAACCAGTACAAGTAAATGAAGCTTAGTAGTGTAACCAGTGCTCATGATCTTTTAAAGTTATGTGTAGAACCCGACCACAAATAGTACTAATATGCATTTCTTAGTGTTGAAATTAAGATAAGCAATTCATATTTTTGGATCCTTAATTAGCATTCTTAGTTGGTTAATTGGTGATTGTGATCAGGCGAGAAAGAATACTATGAAAAGCAATTTGCAGCATTGAAATCGTTTGAGGAAGTTGACTCCTTACGTGAAACAAATGTCGATGATAACGAAGAAGAAGAGCTGATAGAACAAGCTCAACATGAAAGAGCAATCAACGTTTCAAATTGGGCTAACATATTTTTACTTGCACTTAAGGTAAACTGATTTTCGATCAGTACACATTAATCACACCACAATATTATTTTTCCCGTAATATTTTTGCTCATTAGTTTTATCTTTGCAACGCAGATTTATGCTACAGTACAAAGTGGATCTTTGGCGATTGGAGCATCGACGCTGGACTCATTGCTTGATCTCATGGCAGGCGGTATTCTATGGTTTACTCATCGCTCAATGCAAACCATTAATATATATAAATACTCTATTGGAAAACTACGAGTACAACCTGTTGGAATTATCATATTTGCAGCAATTATGGCCACTCTTGGTGGTAAGTTCGTTATTCATTTTGATTTTGAAGTGAAAAATGTTTATTTGTAATTAGTATAGCTTATATCATGTATGTACAGGGTTTCAGGTGCTAATACAGGCAGTGGAACAGTTAATTAGGAATTCACCATCTGAAAAGATGAGTGATTTTCAGTTAATATGGTTGTATGCAATCATGCTGACTGCTACCGGAGTTAAACTTATACTTTATATATACTGTAGAAGCTCTGGTAACAAGATTGTTCGAGCCTATGCCAAGGTACTAATTATTATTTATCTTTGATCTTTTTATAAAATCTTTACTGGAAAACATTGAGCAGATTACAAGATACCCCTTTCGCATTAACATTACTTTGCGATATGTGAATACCAGGACCATTACTTTGATGTGGTGACAAATGTGGTTGGTTTAGTTGCTGCGGTACTTGGTGATGAGTTCTACTGGTGGATTGATCCTGCTGGTGCCATAATTCTTGCTGTCTACACAATTACCAATTGGTCTGGAACTGTCATGGAGAATGCAGGTTCCTCTCTAATCTCGCTTGCATTTCCTCTGTCCTATTAAATTACAATGTATGTAGATTGACAATTGTGTGACGATTAATCATATGCCAATGTGGTTATCTGCGGGCCCAAAGCTTATAGGCTTAGGCTGAAAATTCGTCGAAAACAAAAATATTGCAACTTCTTTGGAATGTCCCCAAACGGTTTCTTTGAATTTCCAAGTGTCATAGGGAGCACTAGACTGTCATAATGATTGACAATGATCATATAAAAAACTCTTCAAACATTTGCCATATTGTGAAACTAGCGATTACCGTTTGATTCTTCTGTTGTATGTTAAATGGTCTAATGCAATTTGTAACCACACTAAGTCCTCCATGAACAATATTTTGGTAACTTTAACAAGTGTATAATAATTCCCGTAAAAGTTTTTGACTATTAGCCTAATGCGTAAGCCTTCAATTATGAAGTTGAGGCACCCTATTACTAGCATAATCAATTCTTACATATATAAAAAGTTACTAGAAAAAGAAATGTTGCACTTTTTATGGTACACCCGAAAATAATTCTCATATTGTTTTAAGCCGGGGACTCAGGGAGTATGACTTATTCATAGTCATGCACTAAATTTTTACTTCATTCGGTTTTGCAGTTTCACTAGTTGGGCAATCGGCACCACCTGATTTTCTACAAACACTCACATATCTAGTCCTGAGGCACCATCCTAAAATCAGTCGTGTGGACACCGTTCGGGCATACACATTTGGTGTTCTCTATTTTGTTGAGGTCTGTTATTCCTTCATACAATCTTGGAAATGTGGGATTCCTTTCAAGTTATATTCTGATACCGTGTGATTTTTCTGCTTTAAAACAGGTTGATATAGAATTGCCTGAAGATTTGCCATTGAAAGAAGCCCATGGGATCGGAGAATCATTGCAGATCAAGATAGAAGAACTACCAGAAGTGGAGCGAGCATTCGTTCATCTTGACTACGAGTGTGATCACAAGCCAGAGCATTCTGTTCTCAGCAGACTTCCCAACAGTCAGCCTTAAAAACATGAAATCATCGGATGGTTTCTTTACTCAAAGACTCTTTTTGGTTTGATAAATGTTTGTGAGATAGGAATCTTTGCTTAAATGTGAGATAAAATTTCATCAACATATTTATTATGGTTTATGGACAAAATTAATTAAAAAGAACATGGGTTCAGTTTATGTTCCTATACATATTACTATTTGGAGAGTACAGGTTCAGTTTGGCTTTATCGATATTAAACAAAGTGACGAACTCTTCTGGCTTTTTTATTGAGATCACCAAGTGTTCCGAACTAGTATAAAATTCCCAGGATTCAACTTAAATCTGAGCTAGTTTATTTCAAAACTAAACTATAAGTTGCTCAACCAGTTTGTTGATCATAAAAACTAGCGCATCCAAACACGTTTCAACTATCCATTTTGTTACAGAAATTATATGATTAAGTTTGTTGAATATAATATAATCTGTTGTGCATCAATCAACATTTTTATATGCAAGTACAGTACTTGCACAGAATATTGTGATTAATTGACAGTTAAAACTTAAAAGTGATGTAAGCCAAGTTATAAAAACTCCAAGCAATTTGTATACTCCCTTTGTTCTATTTAATTGTACATTTTCTAGCAAGTTTTCAAGCTAATCTTGTTTCTTTTTTTAAAAAAAGCAGCACCAACAATATTACATAATTTAACTAGAGATAACTTACACACTCGATTAATAGTCGAAAATCTTAAAACGTCGTTTCACTAATATGCCATGACAAGTTTCACACGATATAGTTAAATCATTTCTCTGGACGATATAATCAGCTTTTGTGATACAAGCTCTCAGAAAATTCCATTTTTTACCTAAGTTCATCCCATAGACCATGGCGAGTTGTGGCTTTTGTTCTAAGTTAGTGTAATGACATTAATTTAACAATTGCTGATGATGCCAAGGTAGTAGGGGAGTGTCTTTCTTTTATCCTTGACTTCGTAATAATAAAAAGAATATACTTTGTTTTGCCACGTAAAAGCTGCAATAAGCCAACAATAACTTCAGGCCAGCTGCTGAAAAGTTGCTACTGTGTTCCTTTCTTAGAAATCTCGTAAGTTTTTTTTTTTTTTTTTTTTTTTTTTTTTTTTTTTTTTTTTTGCGTAAAGGGTTTCCCGGTAAATATTAGTGCTTATGGTTCATCATAAAAAGATATATGCTAGTTTAAATTCGTATGATTTTACTTCTTTGTGTCTGATTTTGAAAACTTACTTAGCAGTTAAACATTTCACTGCACTTGGGCAACATGTCGGTCCTGTACTTTCTTCATATCTAAATAGCTAAAATATACTATCTTTTCTAATAAATGACTGCACTTGGGCAACATGTCACAGTCCACATGAATTCATTTACAAATTCAAACACATAGAAGTAAATGGTGTTTGCGAGTTGGCAGACCCGTATTATAAACTTGTTTTTACCTGCAACCCCAGACATCAATTTGACCTGTTATTTAATTTCTATTAATCTCCCAACCCATCGGACCCTTCCATTTTGCCACCGCTACTGATTATGGACCAATTAAGTTTAAACAAATTAAAATGGTATAAAACGGAAAGCAGAAGTAAAATTAATCAAATGCTTCTTTACTATATGAAAAGAACAAAGCTCATACAAGCACCCATCAAACAACTCGGACTATATATCTTTACACGAAAAAAAAATATATCAAAGGGAAATATAACCAACCAAACTATAACATCAAAGAAAAAGGAACCTGAAGTTGTTGAGGATTATTACGTAACAAATGCAAAGGAACGATCCTCAACATGATTTTAGAACGAAAACCGTATCCCATTGTTTGCTGAAAATAAGTTATATTGTTCAGCTTCAACAACATCCTTTGCACAAGCATGGGCACCACCCTCAATGGTATCTCCTAATGCCTTTGAAGAAAGAGTTGCATCAATCTCAATTGACCCATTCGAAAGAGCCACTGGCCCACCAAAATGGAAGAGGGAAAACCCCGTATTACTCTTTCGTGCTTTTTCAAAATTCTCATTTTGCTCTACTTTTTGTAGGACGGGAACCTTGGTATGATCCTTAATGTTGCCATTCACCTGTTGAACCGATTGATACATTGGCTGTTGACCATGGTCAAACAATGGTGGGCCCATAGTTTGGAGGTTACTTGCACCATACTGAAGGATATGTGAATTCCCATTCAAACCATAGCCAAACGGACTCGGGAATAAGTAGCGGTTTGGATGTGGTACAGGCATTAACCCATTGGCTGCAGCAGCAACCCATGAGACCGGAGCAGGATGGTAATAACCCAAAGAAGGAGCTTGATACACAGGAAAGTGGATGCCTTGCGCTGGCAATGGTGGTGGAACGACGTTCACCTGGGGAGGAGAATTCTCATAAAACTGTGTTGTTTTTGACAGTAGTTCTCCTGAAGACACTTCTGTCTCGTCTTCCTTTGTATTTTGTGGGGATTCTTTGATTACTTCAGAATGGTGACTAGCATCTTCTGAATCTGAAGTAGACGAGGAATCAGGATTCTGGGTGCTAGAGGAGAATGAAGTGCCTCCGTCTCCTTCACTGAGACACGATGAGCAACTATCAGAACTAGAATTGCTACTTGCGCATAGATCTGTAGTCCCACTTAGCGTATCGACTTCAATCTCTACTGTGTTTTCAGATTCCTTCATATCACTGTGCTCGTGATTTGTAGTCACTGAGCTCTTCCCATTTAATGGATCGATATGTTTCACCGGCCCAACCTTTTTACTTTCTATAGGTTCCCATGTTTTCTTAGTCACATTGCTTTTAGGTCTGCTGTAGTTATCACACACATACTCTGTTTGATTATTGAACTTGTTTTCACGATAATCTGGCTTCAAGACCTCTGTATCACGTTCTGGTTGACCCTCTTTAGCTCTGTAGTCGTTGTGTTGGTAACAATTGCAAGCATGAGAGTCATGGCTGTCAATTGACCTATTATGAGAACAATGTGACCTCTCACCATACCTTGATCCATTAGACCTTACATTAGTCCGGGGATTGTTGCTTCTTAGTGGTCTATTTAGTCTATTGCCCCTTGATGAAGTTTCAAAACCATCACTGTGAATCCTTGGGTCGGGTTTGCTTACCATACCCCCACTTTCAGATACCACAGCAAACCGCCCTCTATCAGACCACTTTGATGATTGATCACAGAATAATTTTGGTTTCCTACGTGAGTGTTTTGAGTAATCACTTGCATATGAAACATTCTCCTCTGCATTCCAGTTAGAATCATGGTCCGAATTCTGTTCATCCTGAATATAATCTTCTGATGTAGGCATAGATAGCACAGTTTCTTCTTCTTCTTTACATAAGGAATTTATTGTGTCACTGGAATTCGACTCGTCAATACTCGTTGTCAGTTCCTCTTCATGGGGAATGGAAACAGCAGTAACTTGATTATTTTGACAGTTCTCCCTTTCTTTTTCCTTACTCCTCAGTCTCTCTTTTCTACGGAGTTTCTTTTCTTTTTCTTTTGCCCTTCTTCGCTCCTTCCGTTCTTCTTCGTCACGCTTTTCTTTCTCTTCCTCTTCAAGGAGTTTAACCTAAAAAAGAAAAGAGCTTAAAAACCCACTACAGGTAGAATAATGGGCAACCTCCGTAATGGGTTGACTCACTTAAACTTTTACTGCCGGTCAAAACACATCAGGTGTTGACTCACTTTCTTTTAAAATAAGAATATACAATGCCTAAATATGGCTTAAACTATAAATTTGTTACAGCAATACGTTATTATAGAGATTCATGAGATTTTATGCATACACTGTAGGCAACTTTCAGCTTGTTTGACATGTTGACTTAAAAGTTGATACTTTCAATGTACCCATTTAACCCAATAGAGAACAACGCGAGCCAAATTAACCCATTTATTAGTCAACATGATTTGTTATGAATTGTGCTACCTACACTAAACAAAAACTAAAAAAAGGCATTACTGCTATTACCTGATTTTCCAAAGTAATGATATCTTTCCACGCGACAAGCACACGTTCTTCCAACAATTTTAGTGCAAAGGACACAAACATGCTATGCGCATTTTGACGTGCAGTGCCTTCTCTGAAAGCTTTTTCAACCTATAAGCAATTTAACAAACTCAGAATACATTAACAAACACACTTGCCATAAATCCTGAATTGCACCAAAGGTGCCCTTGATGTGTGTTTGTTGCCAACATATAGCTTTAACTCTTAAATTAATGCTTGGCTGATCAGAGAAACTGAAAAAATGCTTAAGCGCATTCAGGGGTTCTTTTTTAGATGATGAAATAACAGAGAGATAAATTTTACAGTACAGGTGAACACACCTGTTCCTTAAAAATAACAGTTGCAGCATCTAAAAGAAATTCTCTAGCAAGTTCAGGACTTTTTGCATGTTTTTGAGGACGGGAGCATTCTCCATCCAGATCATTCCCATCATTGTCCATGGAATCATCATCCTGAAATCAGTAGAAGGGGGTTATAATTATGATATAAATTATCCCTCGCATACAGTAAAAAAGAGTTGCAGTTTGTAAGGCCGGGGAAACCCCACCCGAAGGTGAGTAAACCAAAGGGGGTGAAAACTGAAAACTTCTGCTGCCTGCCCACTGATGCACTCCTGATGGTAGTTCATGGAGCAAACCACAAACCCATCTGGGCATAAAAGGGAGCCGATAAGAAAGCAGATAATTATAAAGCATCTTTATACCTCTTCTTCCTCAGCCTCTTCTGCATGCTCAAAGAATTCTCTCATGCCTTCACCTCTTGTGATTGTGACGAAACTGTCACCAACAACAAGCCTACAATGTACACATTGTTGCCCCTTTAAAGCATGAGCTTTCACTGATTGTTCATAGCAGCGTCCATCTTTTTTCCATGCCCTTAATGTGATATAGCAAGCATTCAAACCTGCAAGGTCTAGATCTTTTACTTGAGCCCTTACTTTTAAACCGACATTTTCAAACTCTCGTATATCAGATTTTCCTTCTCCAGTTCCAACACCCCATTCATAGTGATGATAAGTTCCAGCAGAATCAGCATACATTTGATGCCAATCAACCTGGATTGTGTCTCGAGTTACCTGCAAGAATAAATTGCTTCATTTTACAAGAACTTAGTGGTGGAAAATGGGGCAGGTCAGGCGAGTTGTGTAGCAGGTCAACGTGGATAGTTTTAGGTACTGGTCAAGTTGTCCAAAGAAAACTTTTATGCATATTTATTTATTAAAATTTGTGTGTTTATACTTGTAAGATCCATAACATTACAGTATTATAATAACTTTTTGCAGAAAGTGTTTTGGATCCATTTAGCCAGTTTCTTTTGACACCAACTTTTTTTATTTGGCCCACCCGACCTGCTGAACATAGCCAAAATAGACCATTTCATATGGGTTGACATTGCCACCTCTATAATAACTGGAGATCAGATTTGTTTGCGAGTGTTTGAAAGGAATACAGAATTGACAGCTGTCACAAAAAGTTCGAAAGCTAAAGTACAGTGATTGCGGTTGTGAATCAATTTGTTGAGAAACACACCTCATACTGAAAGCTTGTATCAGCCCCGCAAAACCAAGTCGTGCAGCGAGTTTCTCTCCTCATCCGTTTTAACTCTTTTAGCTCCTTAAACTCACGAACAACATTCTTTCTGCAATCTCTACAGAACCTCTTGTTATCAAACCTGTAACAGACGGAGGCAAGATGTTAATGAAGAAGCCGTACAGAATTAAACAAAATATATGCCAATCACATGATTCAAACTAGAAAAACTTTTGGATTCAGATTTTGTACTTATCATCTGCCCAAGCCCAACAAAAGTCATTTCCTACCAGAGTATTCATTCTTTCTTCTTCCCAATATTATTCATCTCATATTACAAGTTCTTGTGTGATACAAGCTTAATTTAACATTAATAAGATAAAAAATTTCATAATATATAGTATATTTTACATATGTAATAAGCTTAAAACATGAATCAGCGAATAGGAAGAATCCACTTTATTCTCCCTTGAAGGATCTCAAGTCCATATTTCCATAATAGCTCCAGATACAAGTTTTTTAACCAACAATTACTCTTCGCAATAGGTGCAGCTGAGTAAAAAAAATGTGTAAATTTCAAAGAGGAGAGTAAAGCAAAAATGCAAGTCCAGAAGAACATTTCCAACTGAAGGAAGTCCACCCATCTCGTCAATCTATCTTAAACACATAATTAACCAATCAAAATTGGTTAATCTACAAATCATGTTCATTAATCCTAAATAAAATCAAAGACCATTCAACACCAGGGACTAAATACACCGAGTGGCTAAGTCAACCCACCAAGCTGATCAGTACTGAAGAGAATCACAAAGGCCCTCTGCCTAAAACAAAGACAAGCAAAGAGCGAGGGGTCATCCAGCATGTTGGTCAATCATTTTGGGCATCATGAAGGGACTTGACTCCACATCAAAACCAAGCATGGGTTAATCCACATTACACTGATCTTATCCTCCTTAGAAGCAGCTGGATGTTCCTACACCTAGAAAGATTACAATCCACAAACAACCAACCAATGTCACAATGATAGCTCATCATACAAACATGTAAATTGATCTCCTAAAGGGAGGTCAAGACGGATCCCTTTCTAAGCAGCTTCAATTGTACGCGAACAACATTCAAGCTATGAAGCAACCTCATATTTCAACGTAGCCTATACCTATAGGCAAGTTATGAAACCACTCTTACTATGACATAGAAGAAAGTGGCCCCCTTCAGCCTACTCGATATAAAAAAACCTCTGAACCCCCTACGCATCTACAAAAACACCAAGCAAGTCTGGATTTCTTTGAGTTGATCACACATTGCCATATAAAGTCTCTAAAAGTTTAAAAAACTTTTATATTTTGGGCATTGACAAACAATTTCCTAATAACGATTGAGAATGACGTTTTAACTTCTGTTGAAAGACAATGCTCCTAAGGGACTTTTAAAAAAAATGGGGATCACATGATTGAAATATATTTTTTAAGCTGAGATAATCAGCTTTTAGAAGTGTAACCTTAACTTTTTGGTGTGATACCACATATTCTAGTATTAAACTATCTATATTGGTATGAACCTTGGGATAAACGCATTGATACCTAATTCCAACTAATTTGTTAATTTTCTACCTTTAACATAAACAACCATCCTAAACTTGTAGGCTGTTCCATTGAATATCAAATGGCTGTGCGTTACATTCCATTTAACCCTTACAAAAGTCTATAACATGTCAGTACACCTGATGCTCTTTTCAAGGAAGAAGCATTGGGGATTTCCGAAAGGATCACTGAAATATGCTTCATTGGTGAGGAAACGTATTCACAGTATTTCACGGGATATGTTTATAACTTGCTCACCAAGTCAATAGCAGGAATATACCTGTACATTAGGCGTTCCATAAAATCCTCCTCCTTCATCTTTAGAAGAGAATGTCGTGTCTCCTCTCCTAGCGCGGACCAAAAAGCAACTAAAGTGTCAACAGAAAGTCTAGCTGTATGCAAGGCACATGTTTCGCGAGTGCCATGACCTCTACCATACCCCATCACTCCTTGGCTGATCCAACCGCGACCTCCACCCCCACATGCATCAGGATAAAGACATTCACGTTCCCGTTCCCTTGCTCTGGCACTGCTATATACCTGATTGAGTGAAATATGAGATCCAGAAGCTTACCACGCAACACAAAGGGAAAGGAAAAAAACAACTTGAATCATAGACAGCAGCGTACATTTTGAAGCTCCAAAAGAGATTTTGAACATAAATAGCAATCGAGGACAGTTAGCACTCCATCTCGAGTAGTAGTTAGACCTCCCCCAGGGTGAACAGAAGGATCTTGAATTTCGTCATCACACTTGACTTTTAAAGAAGCATCTGCAACCATTTTAGTTTTTGAGGTTCGGCGTCCGTTACATGGAACTTGACCAACCACTCCATCCTGCTGCACGGACTTTCCATACGTGACAATCTGCATAAATGCTTCGAGCAGTAACCCGTTGCATCTGGAGCAATACATATTTTTTCGAGCTTGTTCGAAAAGAGTTTGCTTGTCAACTCTCAAAAGCTCCTGTCGAGCTTGCAACGATAGGTCATTCCAGAACTGCAATAGATACAGAAATCTGATCACTAACAAGTTTCAGCTAATTATATATCCCAAACAAAAACGAAGTTCTTTTGCATCTGACTAATATGAGATTGAAATATTGCATTTCGGCAGTACACCACATTCTTAAGTCCTAACCTACCTCGGCCCCAAACCACAAAACATGACCTTCAACTTTTCATCATTTCACGTGACCTTATTAATTTTTTGCATAACGAACACAAGGAATGATCACTTATGATACTTTACACTCCAAAAAATAAGGTTTCTTAAAAAAACTCTACATAAAACAGATTGCATTATACCTATTACCGACTTATTGTAATGCAATCCTCTACTGGAACTCGGGCCAAGCATTTGTAATCTAACAATACCTCTACTGGAACTCAAGCTTAGCTTATAAATTATAACCAGAAACTCGAATCTAAAGGATTACTAGCTTAGTAGCTTATCACCACAAAATCTATTCAATAAAACGCTTAAATGCATTTTACGCTTCTTAAATAGTAGCACTACTATTCCGACTTGTGAACTATTCTAAGCATTACACCTTCACAAAAACTTAAGCTAATTTTACCAACAAAATACACGAAAATAATATGTCAGCTAATTAATCATCCGAACAAACTATATATCAAAATTGAAATAGAAACAACATCATTATCATCCAACAACAAACTCAGATTACACTAAGCTAAACAACACCGCCAAGTTCTTATCAAATTAAGCTACAGAAACAAAGGAATTATGAAAATTAAGCAATTCAATTAACAAATTTCGATAGGATTAATAAATAAAGCACCTTCTGGAGCTGATAACAGGGAACATCATCATGATGACGTTGCTTAGAAGACCAAAATTCAGTCGGTGATATTAATTCAAAAGACGTCGTCGTCGTATCTTCATCATCATCTTCTTCATCACCGAACCGATAATCATACGCTAATTCCGGCATCTCTTTTTTAATTAATTATTACTCATAACCGATTCCAAATAATCCGAACCTGATCTATAACATATATAAAAACAAAATTCATTAGATTAGATCGTTCAATTGATTATTGATTAAATTTAATTAATGGTTGATGATATGTGTTATACCTTTAAATTAATATTCGGTTAGAAAGAAGGATCTAGAGGTGGATGAAGAAGAAGAAGAATTTGATGAGATTTAGTTATTTTTTTTTTTATTTTTGAATTGTATTGTATGTGAGAGAGAAAATGAAAATTACATACTGTACTTGTTGATTGTGTATGTGTATGTGTATGTGGTTTTCAGCATGGGGTAGTTCACGAGGGGGGAAGTAAAAGTGTCACGTTTACTTTTTTCTCTCTATTTATAGGTTTTTTTTATTGTAAAATTATTTACCGGGTAGATATGTGAAAGGAAAATGAAATAGTGTTGTCATGTATGTTAAAGCAAAAAAAGTGTTGTCATGTTGTCGTGATGATGAAACACCATCTGTTTTTCATCCCAAGGTCCACATGCTACTGCTCTGTGTTGTACTTCACATTTATCTTTTTATTTTAGATTATTAAATATATATATATATATATTTTCTTTTTGTTTTATTAGACATTTTAGGTTACGTCGGGTATAATTTCATATTTACCCGGAGCTGAGCACAGTTCAAAATTTAGACCAGACCTATCAAAACTGGACGAGATTGAAAACCAATGAGCTGGTAAATCCGCGCGTTGCTGCGGGAGTGTGGTGTTGACGCATGTCTATAAAAGATAAAAGTATAGATTACATGGATGTAAAGGTTTATATGCAACGTATTTTGTATAATTTTGGCAGCCCTCATGGTATATTGTTACATTTATAGTAGCATGTAAAATATGTATTGTGTATTCGCTTTCTATTTTGATTCAAACATACCACCTGGGAAGGAGATGTAACCCATTTACATATAAAACTTCTTAGGTAACATCCACTCTTGCGACTATCAACTTCTACTTGCGTGATGATCGACTTCAGTTTCACCATCTGCTGTGCAAAATTCCCTGCCATATATTTCAGTCCATCAGTTAATAGTTCTATTCGACGCACTCAACTTATTTAAAATTATCTTTATCTTACACTTATCTTATAGAGGATCTTCATCAACATATTCATGTCGTTATCTGCATATTCAACCTGCAAAACATAGAGAAAAATTTCAGTCATTATTAAAATTTATGATTTTTGAACCATGTGATTCGGATGGCAAAAATTTCAGACCCATTTGACACAGTTTCTCATTAATGGTAGCTTTTTATTTTATTTTAGTCGTTGACCCGGTAGAGATAAAGAATAACCCAAAGTAACCCATTCACCGAATCAACTGGCATGATATCTAGTTATGGCATAAATGTTGCCAAACATGCATTACTATGCTCGCGAACTCGAAAGTCTTGTCACTTGGTTCTACATTTTCATAACATGAATTACAACCATATGGGCTGAGAACATCAGTTATCATAGCATATAATCACCCGGGACTTGCAAAAACATCTTATCATGTCGTAATTATCAAGACACTTAACAAAACGTTTGCTGATTTTCTGCAGCAGGCTATAAATGTATCATTTTGACTAACTTAACTAATTAAGCAGGTCATGAGGCTAATTTTCCATGAAAGTAGACTATTTTCCCTTTCCGAAAAGGTATGGCACACTCCCAACGGAGGTACGGTCTATCTGGTATGAATTTTTAAAGTTCGGTTTGCTGCACATTTCAAGATCAGACCTTGGTGCAGTAAGTCGCACTTTTGACCAATTTAACTACTAAATGAGCAAAAACTTAAAACATAACAACTGAAGTAGACACTTTAGGCTTTCCAGAAAGTCTGGCCATGATTCAATATGAGCTACCATCGATTTTATATGATTTTTCAAACACGACTAATCATTGCTAAAAATTTCAGCAACTTGTTTAGCATCAAATAACTAAAAATCTCATTAAGGGGGTGTTTGGATTATCTTCTAAATACATCATAAACACCTCCTAAACATCATAACCTGATCTCTAACATAATCCCATAATCATCATACGCATTACCCATAAACACAAATCATGAATTCATCACATAATCATGTAAAACACTGTAACACCCCGAAAATCGGGTCCAGCGGAAGCATACATGTCACTGGGGCGCTACTCAATTGGTATCACAACACAAGGTACAAAGAACGGTTTTACCTTAACCGTTTAGAAGAAAGTTTCATTATCAAAACGTTAAGTTTACATCATCTGAAAATAGTGCGGAAGTAAGGCCCAAAACGATTAAAGCGGTCCCAAATATAAATATCAGAGTCGTCTATGACCATGCCTCTTGCCAAGCGCCTCCAGAGATAAGCTATAGCATTAAACCTGAAAATACATGCTAAAAGGGGTCAGCTTACGCTGGTGAGTTCATAGGTTTTAGTTTAAAATGTGAAGCATTCAGATAACGATTTCCTAGCAAAGGCATTGTAAATCCACTCAGTCCCAAGTCCCGCCCATACAAGACTTGCAACCTGTGTGTTTACAACCCACTACCAAATAAGATTTGGTTTAGGTAAACAAAGTAGTAGGTGGACCAAGATAAGGGATTTGCTACACTGGACTAAGTTAGATATAATCACGAAATCCACATCATGAGCCGCCCTCAAGGAGGGTCTCATATCATAACCAATCATGAGCCGCCCTCAAGGAGGGTCTCATATCATAACCAATCATGAGCCGCCCTCAAGGAGGGTCTCATATCATAACCAATCATTCCAATATCAATCATTCTAATGTCAATCATTCCAATATCATAACGAGATCTCAAGTACTAAGCGGTCTCTAGCCAGGTGACATGGTGATAGCAAGAGATTGCTACCCTGGTCTAGGCCGTAAGTAGATATCTATTCTTAGCTAGGCATCATGGTTATAGCAAGGGATTGCTACCCTAAACTAAGTCAACATCTACCGCAAGTTTAACTCTTAGCCAGTCAACGAGTTATAGCAATTCCAAAACGAGGTTAGGTCCATTCAAAAGAGTTTAAAAGTTTTCACGTATGAATACCAGATAAATCACGTAATGCCATCAAATAACCAAGTCAAATATATCAGCCAAATAGTCAAAATAGAGCAAATAGTTCACGTATTCCAAATAAACAGTCATGAGTTTAGTTAAAAACGAGCATGTATTCTCCCCCGAAAATAGTTAGAAAACCGGTAAAAGTAGGGGCCATGAACTCACCTTAGCCACAGCAACGCAAGATCACAACTAACACGACTGGCATCGAGAAGCAAAACATGATAATCTCAAGACGTATGGCACGACAGTTCCAAGATGTACAGGCACAACGGTACACAACGGTCTAGGATCAGTACAACCTAATACGTATACGATTATCTCAAAACACGTCTCGCAAAATAATAAAGTCTATAAAAGACAATGTGTCGTAGTTTTCGTGGATTACTCGGTTTCAAAACTTATCAAAAGCTTAGTTTCAACGTTTCGTGTGGTGTGGTAAGAAGACATAGACTCGACATACAACTCACGCCAAAGAGAAAGGATATCGACAACTCAAGAGAATACTGACGAGAACTCAAACCAAGGAAGACAACCTAAAAGTTTACGACAACCAAACACCTCAAATCAACTAACTCAGTTTGTACGTTTCGACATTTACCCCGTTATCCCCAAATAATTTGTATAAAACATAAACGTTTTATAATAAAAATAAGTTTAACTAATAAAATTAATTTTTCTCGAGTCGTCGAGACTTGGATTAATCAAAACTGGAATTACAATATTTAATAAGTTTATGTCTCGCTATTATTCTTGTAATATTAGTTTAGGTTTTATTGAAGATTTTGCGTCCGGTCCGAGTTTAATATATTAATCGACTCATTAACTTAAAACTTTCAAACACTCTCTATATTATAAATGTGGGCTTCGGCCCATCCTTTAAACCAAACACACCAAGTTGGGCTTTGGCCCAAGTTAAAGTAAATCAAACGCACTCATGTGTGGGCTTTTGAGCCCAACCCAAATTTAATCACAATTCCATTCTATCATAGATTCTGTTAGGAATATGAATATTCTGTTGAAGACTCGGTCACCCCGAGTACTTAGTAGCACATCATAGCTCGTAGGATTATCAGTAATATTATTAGTAGCTTAGTTATTATTATTAGTATTGTGGAGTGGGTCGGGTCTTTACCCTCTGTCAGCTCACTCTACAGCCCGCTAGGGGCATAATATGTTGTAAGTATAAATACCCCTTCCCACACAAGGGAAGGGTTGGAACTTCACATTATCTTAAGCTAATATACACATTGTTTTCTCTCTCTAGAAGTTCCCACTTTCTCTCTCTAGTTCTTTGTCATTCGATCCTTAACCAAGCCTCAAACAAGTGTTTCTTGCATTGTGAATACCCTACAATTGGTATCAGAGCCAGGTTAGGTCCATGAGAGTTGGTATTCACGGATTTGTGTAGTTTTTGAGGCTTTTTGGTTCGATTTGATAAGTAGCATAAATTTCATTTTGTGCTTTGTTTAGTGATTAGAAGTTGTTATACCTTGTACTTTCTAGCTTAAGAATAGTATTAGAGTGGTATTTGGTGTTTGGATTCACAGATCTAAGAACTGTGTGGTGATTTTGGGGTAATTCGTGGGTGTTTGTTGTTGTGTTCTTCGCAGCGGTTTGTGTCCTTGGGACAGTGTTCTGGACTCGGTTTGTGTCACTTCGAAGATACGGTTTGTCTTATTACTTGTTTAGGCAAAAAGACAAAAGGCAGTGAAAGCGACGTGCTTGGGAGTTTGTGTCTACTCGGTTTGTCCCTGCAGCGTGTACTCGGTTTGTGCCTACTCGATTTGTCCCTCCAGCGTGTACTCGGTTTGTGTAGACGCGGTTTGTCTCTGAAGAGTCTACTCGGTTTGTGTCTACTCGATTTGTCTCTCCAGCGTGTACTCGGTTTGTGTCGACGCGGTTTGACTCTGAGGAGTGTATTCGGTTTGTGTCTACTCGGTTTGTCTCTGCAGTGTGTACTCGGTTTGTATCAACGCGGTTTGTCTCTTCAGCGTGAACTCGGTTTGTGTCTACTCGGTTTGTCTCTGCAGTGTGTACTCGGTTTGTATCAACGCGGTTTGTTTCTGCAGTGTGAACTCGGTTTGTGTCTACGCGGGTTGTCTAGGCGGTTTGTATCCTCAAGAGTGCTATTTGTCTAGGCGGTTTGTGTCTTGGTGATTTTAGAAATTCCCGCGAAAGATTCGATTTCTCGGTTAAATCACAAGATCTGTAAAATCCCGTAGTTACTATGGCTACCACATCTAACACATCATCAGAAGATATTCAAGCAGCAGGATCTAACACTCGTCCACCTATGTTAGATAGGACGGATTATGAGTCTTGGGCACAACGGATAAGACTTTACTGCTTGGGAAAAGATAATGGAGTTAACATTCTTAAGTCAATTGACGATGGACCATATCAGATGGGTACCACCAGGGATGTTGTTACAACTGGTGAAGATGGGACTGTGACTTGGGGCATAGACAGACCTAGAAACTACAATGATCTTAATGAAGAAGAAAAGAAGAGGTATGATGCCGACATTAGAGCCTCAAACATAGTCATTCAAGGTCTTCCAAAGGATGTATACAAGCTCATCAATTTCAACACTGAAGCCAAGGCTGTGTGGGACAACGTTAAAATGTTGTTGGCAGGGTCAGAACTCACAAAGGAAGATCGTGAGTCACAGCTGTATGATGAGTTCGAGCATTTCAAAATGAACCCAGGAGAGAATATCACAGACTACTATGTGAGATTTCATAAGTTGGTGAATGATATGAGGATGATCAGAATGACTATGCCCAATATCCAACTTAACTCAAAGTTTGTGAACAACATGACTCCTGAATGGGACAGATTTGTTACTGCTATCAAACTCAACAAAGGTTTAAGGGATACCAACTATGAACAGCTGTATGCTTACCTGCAACAACATGAGAAGCATGCGGTCTACGATCGGGTGCTGAGAGAAAAGTTTAATCCTTCAACTACAAATGATCCACTGGCGTTCATGACAAATGTTCAACCGACAATCCAATCATCTTCCAACCCAAGCTATCATCAACTTCACTCACAAGTACCTGCTATGAGTTCTCAACTTGACTCAGGCTACTCTCAGACCGACAAAATGATTGACAACCTCACCAATCAAGTATCATTACTGGTTCAACAGTTTCAAGCATCACTCCCTCAGACCAACAATCAGTTAAGGAATTCATCCAATCCACGCAATCTAGCAATGGTGGAGGATGGGAAAATTGTGGTTCAGAATGTGCAAGGGAGAGCAGGTAGAAACATGGGTCGAGGTTATGTGCAGAATAGAGCAGGGAATGGCAATCAGGGTCAAGGAAAACAGATCAAGTGTTATAATTGTGGGGGGCTTGGACACATTGCTAGAAACTGCAATCAACCTAAACGTCCTCAGAACTCAGATTACTTCAAAGACAAGATGCTGTTAATGCAAGCTCAAGAGAATGGAGCTGTATTGGATGAGGAAGAGTTATTGTTCTTGGCAGGAGATAGAGGAAATACTTTTGATGAAGATGTGGATGAGAAACCTGTTCAGGATCTAGCACTTAATGATCCTAACATCTTCAAGGCAGATGACTGTGATGCATATGACTCTGATGTAGATGATGAACCTACGGCTCAAACAATCTTCATGGCTAACTTGTCTTCCCTGGTTTCATCTCCCCGTCAAGCTGGTCCTTCTAATGCATCCGTGATATCTGAGGTACTCAAAATTTATGACACATATAATATTGTCGAGGGACAAAAGAATCCCGAAGAAGTACATCAGGTAGATGTTTCTGACTCAAGTAATGTTGACATGGAAAATAGCAATATTATTTCATATGAACAATATTTGCATCACAACAACTCGCCTGATGTACCAAATGGTGAATCTTTTGTCAATAATGATGTGTGTGTTATGAGTAATGTATGTGCCTTAGATAATGCGGGTAATATAGATAATGCATGTGTGTACCATGAGAACAAATTGCCTGTCCCTGATGATAACTTGATCACTAGACTAAACATCTATAAAGAACAAGTGGCTATGTATGAACAGCGTGCTAAGTTTGAGCTTAATGATCGTGAGCAGAAATTAGAAGGTCAAATGAGTACACTTATTAAAGAGTCTAGAGTGCGAGAAGAAACATTAAAATTAGAGTTGAGATCTTTGAAAAGTCAGCTAGAACAGTCTGTCAAACAGAAACAGGAAGCACAAAAGTGTGTAACTACACTTAAGCAAGAATTCAAACAAAAAGAAACAACTCTTTTAAATGATTTCTCTAGACTCAAGACGTTAAAAAATAAGCTTGAAGATAAGTTGTACACACAAAATCAAACCATACAAACTGCTCAAATGATTCATAAGCACAGAAAGTTGAGTGATAAGCATAGTAAAATCATGATAGGTGAACCTAAGTCAACCATCCTTAGGGACATGAAAGTACTTCAACCAGCCCTATATGATGGTAATGTGATGCTTATGCCTATTCATGACCAACCTGAGCATATCTACACTAATGAAGAGGATGAGATAAGTGATAGAACGAGGGAAAAAATGAATGAGAAAATGAGGGATCCCGAGTGCATAGCCAGACGAATAATAATCAAACCCCATGATTATTATGAGGAAAATCGTTTGACTGTGTTTGCTCCTCAAAAGAAGTTAACACCTGAACAGATATTTTGGAAACAAGATAATGAAAAACTTAAGGTAGATAAACTTAAGGCCAACACCCCCCTCATTAGAAAAGTTGCGTCCATAACGGTGTATCCTCCCAATACACCTAGGAATCTGGTACCTTTGTCTCTTCCCACTGAATGCAAAACCTTTATTAGCTTATATGTGCTTTGGCAACTGTTTGCTGATTTCGATAAAACATGTAAGAAGAGAATCACACCCACTGGCATTACTGAGGGGGAGAGGTGTTTTGAACATGCAAAAAGGTGTTACTTAACTGAGGTCATGCCATTCTTTAAACTACTTAAAGAACATTTTGAAGGCTTGCAAACTGCTCTTAAAGCCGAAATAAAAGAAATGGAAGTAGTGTTTAAAGATATGGAAAATGAGGTGAATGAACATGCAATAGAACTTAAGAGTCGAGAGATTGAAAGAAAAAACATACTCATTACTAACGACAACTTGATTGCTAAATGTATTGCACAAGATGTATTTTACACTGTTACTGATTCTGCATTGTCTGCTTGTCAATTTAATGAGTATGCTATTGCGTTAAATGTCACCCAGAATCGTGTTGTTGAGCTTGAGGGGGAGAATTTAAAATTGCTTGAAAAAATTCAAAATGATGACCATGATAATATGGTTAAACGTTTTTCAAAATTGGAAGTTGAATATCTTAATTTGCAATTGAAATATCAACATTTAAATGAAAAACATAAAATATCAAATGACAAGACATCCTTGGATGCTCCTGAATTTGATACTTATTTTGAATTACGTAAACGAGATGAGACAATTCAAGCTCACACGAACACGATTCGACTGCTGAGGGCCCAAATTGCCCAATTGAAATCCAACAAGTGTGAAGTATATGGCACCAATAAACCTTCGTCTTCAGATTCTCAGAATTTTCAATATCAAAACACCATAAATAAGTTACATTATGAAAATGAGTGTTATCGAGAAGAAAATTCAAAGGTTAAACAACATTTCAAAGAGTTATATGATTCTATTAAAGTTACAAGAAGCAATCACAATGATCAAATAACCTCTTTGACAAATGAAATTGAGAATCTGAAGGTTCGGGTGAAAGGTAAAATGCCATGCACCACTTGTAATTGTGATGCACCAAAGGCTACTGATAGTAAAAAGTATGATGTTGATGTTGGGCGTATTCCGTTTAAGCTTAGAAATAACAGCTTTGCCCATCAAACATATCTCGATCATCTTAGAGAGGGCCTTGACACACTTCGTGAGGTAGTTGAAGAGGATAGGACTGATAAGCCACTTGATAGGGCAATTGTCTATGCTTGCAAACTCACGAAAAGGATTCAGGAAAACTTAGAATATTCCCTAGGCTCAATTCCTAAGTTTAGCTGCCATAGAGATAGATTTGTTGCATCATCATCCAATGTTGAGAACAAGCATGTAGCATGTGATCTACCACCTAAAACATCAGAACCCAACACATCATTATCAGGAAGGCATGTGACAGAAAAACAAACTAATGTGACCTTCGATGCTTCTACAGGAGTAAAAAGTGACACCCAAGCTAGCGGGTCAAGGTCTAGAGGAAATGCAAGAAAGGATAGGACTGCGCCAGCTAAGAATGATCACTTGAAGAATGTAGAAGCCCAACCTAGGAACAATAAGTTTGCAATGAGTAGGATGAATCGTGTTGATTCTAGTATCAAAAGTACTGTAATTAATTCGAATTCTAATGCTATCTGTAAAACATGCGACAATTGTTTAATTTCTGCTAATCATGATGAATGTGTTGTGTCTTTCTTGATGTCTTCTGCATCATCCCGTGTTAAGAATGGTAGGATAACTGAAGCATGCAAAAAGGTTTGGAAAGCAACAGGAAAAACATTTGCTAGCATAGGCTATCAATGGAGACCCACTGGAAGGAAATTCAATTTAGGAAAACAGTGCACGTTACCTAAAATGAATAAGCATAAAATTGTGAAAGTTAAGGAATGGAGACCCACTGGAAGGAAATTCAATTTAGGAAAACAGAGATCATTTCCTAAAATGAATATGCATAAAATTGTGATGAATAAGGAATGGAGACCAACTGGTAGAATCCTGTCTTTAGAGTCACAATGCCTTCCATCTAGGTCTTGTCCTGCCTCTAGTTCTGTCTCCTCAGTAAAGACAGTAGCATCTGGGATATCTGTGGTTCCTGAATATGTGTGTGCTGACCAAACGGACCCCAATTGCACTCGGGGATCCACATTTTTCAGTTATCCATTGTTGTCTGGTTTCAAATGCAGGTCGTACAAATCGTCCTGTGGTATTTGGACTCAGGCTGCTCAAAACATATGACTGGGGATCGCTCGCGGCTCAAGAACTTCGTGAAAAAGTTTATCGGGACAGTTAGATTTGGGAACGACCACTTTGGTGCTATTATGGGTTATGGAGATTATGTGTTTGGTGACAGTGTAATCTCAAGGGTATATTATGTGGAAGGACTAGGGCACAATCTGTTTTCTGTGGGTCAATTTTGTGATTCAGATCTGGAAGTGGCTTTCAGAAAGCATACATGTTTCGTCAGAGAATTGGATGGTATAGATCTCCTCAAGGGCAGTCGGGGCACCAATCTATACACCATATCGATTGAAGAAATGTTGAAGTCCTCTCCCATATGCTTGCTTTCTAAAGCCTCTAAAACAAAATCATGGCTGTGGCATCGTCGTTTGAACCACTTGAACTTCGGTACCATAAATAATCTTTCCCGTAAAGATCTTGTTAGAGGGATGCCCAGACTGAAATATGAGAAAGATCATCTCTGCTCTGCATGTCAACTGGGTAAAAGCAAGAAACAAACCCACAAGCCTAAAACCATCAACACCAACTTGGAAGTTCTTCATACCCTCCACATGGACTTGTGCGGTCCAATAAGAATACAAACCATAAATGGAAAGAAGTACGTTCTGGTGATAGTAGATGATTATTCTCGGTTCACATGGGTAAAGTTTTTGAGAACCAAGGACGAAACTCCAGAAGTTATCATTAAACTGATAAAACAGCTGCAAGTAAGGCTCGATAAAACTGTCAGAATCATCCGCACTGATAATGGTACTGAGTTTGTTAACCAACAACTCCGTAATTTCTATGAAAGAATTGGCATCACGCATCAGAAAAGTATCCCTCGCACTCCTCAACAGAACGGAGTGGTTGAACGAAGGAACCGTACTCTAGTGGAGGCTGCAAGAACTATGCTTTTATTTTCAAAGACACCGATGTTTCTCTGGGCAGAGGCTATTGCAACAGCATGTTTCACTCAAAACCGATCCCTAATTCATTCGGTTCATGAGAAGACTCCCTTCGAGTTAATCCATAACAAGAAACCAGATCTTTCCTTTCTCCGTGTGTTTGGTGCACTTTGCTACCCTACTAACGATAGTCAAGACTTGGGAAAGTTAAGAGCTAAAGCAGATGTAGGTATTTTTGTTGGATACGCACCAGACAGTAAAGGGTATCGAATCTACAATAAGCGAACCCGTAAAATTATGGAAACCATTCATGTTACGTTCGATGAGCTGAGTGAGCAACCTGCTTCAGGACAAATTAGTTCTGGACCCGATCTTAACCTTTTGTCTCCTGGACCCATTAGTTCAGGACTTGTACAGAATTCCACGCCTGCAGATTCTTATGTGCCACCTACATGCGAGGAGTTAAAGAAGTTATTTGATCCTATGTTTGATGAATACTTTGAGCCAACGAATGGAACCATCCCAAGTGAACCTGCTGTACTTCCTATGGCTGAGGTTCAAGCCCCACAAGGTTCTGAAGGCCTTACAGCTTCAGTATCAGTCAGTCACAATGCTCCAGCTGCCAGTCAATCGCCTTCGTCATCAAACGCTCAAACTTCTCCAGTAACACAAGAATCTTCAGATAATAATTCATTGGAAGTTAATCCTTTTGCTCCTGTTGATGAGGTTCCTTTTGAAAACATATTTGCTCCTGAACATTCATCAGACACATCCTCACTTGAAGGACACAGCACTGCTACGTCTGCTCATAACCCTCAACCTCACGACCATCTCAGGAAATGGACCAGTGATCATCCAATCGACAACATCATAGGCAATCCCTCACGTCCAGTATCCACACGTAATCAACTAGCCACTGATGCACTATGGTGCTTCTTCAATTCCGTACTATCCAAAGTCGAACCAAAAGATGCCAAAGAAGCAATGACTAAAGATTGCTGGTTCCAGGCTATGCAGGATGAAATCCATGAATTTGATCGACTTGAAGTATGGGAATTAGTGCCTCCTCCAGAGCTTGCAATGATCATTGCTTTAAAGTGGATCTTCAAAGTGAAGCTTGATGAGTATGGTGATGTGTTAAAGAACAAGGCACGTCTAGTTGCTAAAGGGTTCAGACAAGAAGAGGGCATTGATTTTGAAGAATCGTTTGCTCCGGTTGCTAGAATTGAAGCTATAAGAATCTTCCTGGCAAATGCTGCTAGTCGAAATATGATAGTCTACCAAATGGATGTCAAAACGGCATTCTTGAATGGCGACTTGAAGGAAGAAGTTTATGTGAGTCAACCAGAAGGATTCGTGGATACTGAACATCCTACTCATGTTTACCGCTTGAAGAAGGCTCTTTATGGGTTAAAACAGGCGCCAAGGGCATGGTACGATACATTGTCCAAGTTCCTCCTAGTGAACGGATTCTCCAAAGGTGTTGTTGATCCTACACTATTCACCAGGAAGTCAAGAAACCATCTACTACTAGTTCAGATCTATGTAGATGATATCATCTTTGCTTCAACAGATCCTAGTGAATGTGATAGTTTTTCAAAAGAGATGAATTCCAAGTTCCAAATGTCTATGATGGGACAAATGTCATTCTTCTTAGGATTACAAGTTTCTCAAAGTCCCGGTGGCATATTCATTAATCAATCCAAATACGCCAACGAGATCTTGAAAAAGTTTGGATTTCATTCAAGTGAACCTGTTGACACTCCCATGGTTGATAGAACGAAGCTGGATGAAGATCCTTCAGGGATTCCAGTGGATATAACGAAATATCGAAGCATGATTGGATCTTTGATGTACATCACGGCTAGCAGACCAGATCTTCTGTTTGCTGTGTGTATGTGTGCTCGGTATCAATCCAGACCAACCAAGAAGCATGTTGAAGCAGTGAAAAGGATCTTTAGATATCTTCAAGGCACGATTCATATGGGTCTCTGGTATCCTAAGGACACTGCAATGGAGTTAACTGCTTACGCGGATGCTGATCATGCGGGATGTCAAGACACTCGTCGAAGTACTTCAGGAGGAGCTCAGTTTTTAGGGGAAAAGTTGGTTAGTTGGTCTTCTAAGAAGCAGATGAGTACTTCCATATCATCTACTGAAGCTGAGTACATTGCCATGTCTGCTTGTTGTGCACAAATCCTTTGGATGCGATCACAGCTTTCGGACTATGGATTCTCATACAACAAAATTCCCCTATATTGCGACAACAAAAGCGCCATTGCTCTTTGTTGTAACAATGTTCAGCACTCCAGGTCAAAACACATCGACATCAGGCATCACTTCATCAGGGAACAAGTGGAAAAAGGAATTGTGGAACTATACTTCGTGAGGACAGAGTTTCAGTTAGCTGACATCTTCACCAAGGCCCTCCCAAGAGAAAGGTTTCAGTTTATTCTCCCACGCCTTGGCATGAAAAGCATGACTCCTGAAACCCTCAAGTGTCTTCAGGAAGAAAAGGAGGAGTAAAGGATTGTCTTCTTATATCCTTGTACATAGTTGTATATATCTTAAATCCAAAAAGAAAAATACAAAAATATAAAACCTATAAAAACCATAAAAATCGAAAAAAAAATCAGAAAATACCAAAAAAATAGTCCTACCTAGGCATGTCTTCTGTTTATCGATAACATTTACGGATCTAGAAATGTCATTCAACAATGGCACGGATTCTTAAATGAAGCTCGAGCAGAAGTTATACTAATCTGTTAAAACATGTCTTAATGGCTTGCAGTTACTTCATACTGCAACCCGCACTGTACAATGGGGAAAGCATGTCGCCAAAAAGACAGCTGTTCCTCCAACCGGGTGATGTTCACCTGGGCATGGATTACTTTATATCCATGTTCTCCCGACTTGATGTACGTTTCAGTGCGTCATTTCGTGTATTAGAAGAGAAGTCTTCTTTACATCAGACTCTTTATCTTGTTTGATTCTTCAAGAGAGTCTTGATGTTACACAAGGTGGTAAATTGATTTAAATTTTCACAAATACCCGTCACTCAATTGAATGACTACAACTCCTTTAATGGAAAACGGGTCATTAATTGAGGGGGGCATATTTGTTCAAATTTCCGACACCTTGCCAAATTTGTGCAACATCAGCAGTGACACTCTCTCGGTGTTTCAAGGGAAGCATAGTATGCTTCAAAATCAGAATACATATAAACCTGACCACATTTTCTCCCAAATTTTCTAAACTTATTTAAATCACTTGGGATCACAAATCTCAAATGGTTTGAAATTTTTGATCGGGGGAGAGAATGTGATTTAAATAGGAAATTCTGATAAAATGTGATGATTTTGGAAGTGAATGTATGCTCTCCCGTATGTGCTAAACCATTTTGTATATCAAGGCACATATTGAGGGGGAGCAAAATGTTTTGGTCATTAAAGCAATCTCTTCCATATGTGCGAAAATCTTTGTTATATAGATGCACATATTGAGGGGGAGCAAATGGTTTTAACAAAACAAAGGATTTGGCATCTCACGTGAGCAAGGCTCAGACTTCACCAATGAATTGACGAAACGTGAATTGCCATCAATCGAAAGGATACATCTTGGCCGGGTAATAATTTCAAGCTGGTCTAACCAGTGATGTAAGCGTGTCTCGAAAAAGATGTATCTGAGTAGAGTGTACCATTTCGAGAAACTTTCTGTGGACTTGACCAGGCCGGGTAATAATTTCAAGCTAGTCTAACTAGTGATGTAAGCGTGTCTCGAATCGGTCATGTTCACTGAAAGTGGATCAATTCAAAAAGTGCGAGCTCTACCTAACATGTGCAAATTTACAAAACTATCACTCGAGCACATGTTGAGGGGGAGCATTTGAAAAATATAAAACTCTCAAGTGTTTGCAAAAATGTGTTTCAAAATCATGAACACTTTGAGAGATTTTTCAAGGATTTGGTTTGGCAATCATGGATGAATATCAAAGACCGACCATTTTAATTAACGCATGGAGTTATAAGGATGGTTAGGTTAGGTTCAAGTTCCCATGATCCCGCCAGAGCCGGAGGGATCTACCCAGGGATAATCCACTAGTTAGTGTAGAAGTCCTTAGGTATGATTAAAAAGGAGAAAAGTGAATGAGGGAAGAGTGCCGACTGAGATGGAGCTGACACTGGAACAAACCCAACAAGGTGTTAGTTATGAAGTCTCGGTAAGCACTGAAGGGGTTGAAGAATGAAAAAGAATTGTAAAGAGAAAGGGTGAAAAGAAATAGCCCTCCTTACAACTTAGGCAGAAACCGGGTCAATACATATGCTGTCAAAATCACTTAGTTGATTGCTGACATTGAAGACAAAGTATCATGGACCCAGTGATACGCTGCACAACCCTCCCTAGCCACTCAAGGTCCCTCAAAGGACTCTTGTTTCAATTGTCACGGAGTTCAATACATTTCTATCGTCTCTCTCACTCCGAGTTAGATGATATTGAAAAGGTGGCAGTCCTCTCCAGCCTCCGCTCACTAAATCAAATCGCACTATCGAGTCTAGAGCCACGAGATGCATAATAAGATCTCATAGGGACACGAATTATTTCTACACTGGTTGTTCAACATTAAGGACACCAGTTGTAAACTCATGAGTCCTACGCAGATCTTAGCAATCTGCCAGAACATTTATGAGAGAATTTACTAATGTAATTCTCAAAGATTGAATGGAAATTCCTGCCAGGGTCAACATCAAGCAGCCCTGAAAGCAGGTCACTTCGGTAATTCCTCGTGGATTACGCTTAGTGGTCGCGACGGTTTCAAACGGTCTACAGTCGTGGAGTGATCTCCAGCGACTCACCTAATCGTTGAAATGCTACGGCATAGTCTTAAAAAGCCCTCTGTGGGTTTTCGATTAGGAACGGTCTTGGTAAGGATTAGAGAGAGTTTCCACACTATGCTGTTGACTATCTCGAAGTCCAAACTTGTAAGTACCGGTCGAATTATTGCTAACTGTCGTATGCAGGAATATCTGGCGGTTGTAGCTGTGGAATGCTGTAGCTGGTTGTTGTTGTAGCTGGTTGCAGAAAAGATGTCAATCCTCTACCACATGTTCACACTACATCATCATTGTTACTCAACAAAGTCATGATCACCCAAAAGACCTTCAACACAGCTTCTGCTAACTCTGATGCAGAAGATCATGACACCATACAGTGTGAGCATGTCGACTCTAAGTATATTTCATCACATGGAGACTTACTACTGAAAGATGACTTGGAGACTCAAGTGGGATGTTAATTCCAAAGAATCAACAAAGATTATCCAAGACAGAAGAAAAAGTCATCTTAAGATTTGCTGCTGCACAATGATCAAGGAAATTGAAGAATCAATGGGTACGAGCTATGAAGTCAAGATCCAAGGATGAAGTGCTAGAATTCAGAACATGACTTCCGGGGTGACCTCCCTTAGGGGGAGATTGTTAGGAATATGAATATTCTGTTGAAGACTCGGTCACCCCGAGTACTTAGTAGCACATCATAGCTCGTAGGATTATCAGTAATATTATTAGTAGCTTAGTTATTATTATTAGTATTGTGGAGTGGGTCGGGTCTTTACCCTCTGTCAGCTCACTCTACAGCCCGCTAGGGGCATAATATGTTGTGAGTATAAATACCCCTTCCCACACATGGGAAGGGTTGGAACTTCACATTATCTTAAGCTAATATACACATTGTTTTCTCTCTCTAGAAGTTCCCACTTTCTCTCTCTAGTTCTTTGTCATTCGATCCTTAACCAAGCCTCAAACAAGTGTTTCTTGCATTGTGAATACCCTACAGATTCGGACTGCAACCCAACCAGAAAAACCAAAACGCAGCAACAACATAACAATCAACAACAACAATTATCCATATGCCGAGACCCTAGTGGTCTCGGCTTCGATTCTCGGTCACAACCAGCAACAGCCAAACGGACCCTATAATACTAATAAGAAGTCATTATGAGTCAAACAAATAAGCACCTCTAAGTGCTTATTTCAGAATTCGAGTAGTTTCAAGGACATCTAGATAACAACTACAACATCGAGCAACAAATAAAAATCAACTCCAAATCTCGCCTGGAAAATAATACGGGTTTGACCCGACCCGTATACATAACCGAAACAACAAAACCCTCTTGAAAATCTTACCACACGAACTATTGAAACTCATTTTAAATCCGGTTTATATTTACACAAGATAATACAATCCAACTCAAACGAAAACACCTTTAAATGCGTTTATCACCACACGAATTCGTTGTCTCATTTCATAGTTAGTTTTAAATCTCGTTTTTATAATAAATCCACGAAAACATAAACAACAATAATCGGTTTCATAAGAAAAATAAATAAATAAATAACAAACGGTGTCTCGATTTTACCATGCCGAGAAATAGAGAGAGAGGAGAGGGAAGATGACGGCAGAGGTGATGGTGGTAACGGCGATGATGGGGCTGAGGTGACTAGAGACTATGGTAACTCGAACCAAGACAAATCCCAGAAATAACCTTCTATCTATGTCGCCGGAAATTTTGCCGGAAATCTTGCCAGAAAACTGTAAGTTACCGAAAAGAGGGGGGGTTTCCTTGGCGCGTGGAGTACATAGGAGTGACGAGGAGATCACAAGGATCATTTTGGTGGTGGTGGTGAGGTTGTGTGGCCGGCGGTGTGGCTCAGGTGGCCGGATTTATGGCCGAAAAAGAGAGAGAAGAGAGAGGTGAGTGAAGGGTGCGGCTGGAAGGAGATGCAAATGAAATATAACCCTAAATTTGTTATAAGTGTTATATTTATAGGTAGGGTTTAGGTTAAATAAACTCTAGGGACCAAAGTGTAAATAACAAAAGTTTAGGGTAGAAGGGATAAAGTTTACTGCAGGGACCATAGTTGTAATTTTTACTATCTTTCATGAAATGAGGCTCGGGGCTCGTTTAAGATAGCAAACGATCGATTCAAATCACAGGAATATCACCATTGCGCTCAGAATAATATTTTCGATAAAAACGACTATTCATACGCCTCGTTTCTCATGAATAATAAAATAATCAAAACAAATCGTCGGTTGTGCCAGTACGCGTTGTGTACGAATTTCACGTTTCGCGAGATAAATTTCACGTTTTTAAATCAAATAAGTTCGAAGGGGTTCGTAAACGAAAAACCGAGATAATCTCGTATAGAAATGAATCCGGAAAATTGCGGGTTGTTACAGCCTCACCTCCTTAACGGAATCGCGACCTCGCGATTCAATTCAAGTTACTCGTTACGGTTGAAAAGGAATGAGTATATACATACGAGGATTCATCCTCACGTTGCCATGAGAATTCAGGACTTTTCGCGAGCTTCGAAGAGCTTTGTCGATAGGGATGTGACTTTACTAAAGTCGTTCGATTTCACGGTTCATGATTTCGATAGGTTTCTCAACAAGGTTTAAACATTCATCAAATCTAGATCTCTCCCGGAGGAGTAGTGGTTGCCTCATCGGCAAGTCATTTCTTCACGATGTACATAAAAACGTTGCGATCACTGCTGAGTCCTGACGGTAGCTCAAATCCGTGCGCTACCGGTCTAACTCTATCAAGGATTTCAAAAGGATCAATACATTGAGAATTAAGCTTTTCAAGTTTACTAAACGTATCACGCTTTCTCATGATGAATCTTTAAGCATCATCTCGGCTTTAACTGGGAATTCAAGAGGTTTACGTCATTTGTCAGCATAACTTTCTGACGATTCGTGAGCAATTTGCAATTCGATTCTGATTCGAACGATCTTCTCGGTAGTCTCGTGAACAAGTTCAGGGTCAGTAATCTGGGTATTCCCCAACTTCTACCCATCAAGTCGGCGATCGGCACTTGCGACCATAAGGTGCCTCGAACGGTGCCGTTGGAATACTAGAGTCGTAAGTATCATTATAAGAGGATTTGGCCAACGGGAGGTGTCTATCCCAACCATTGCCAAACTCGAATTCGCAATCACACAATATGTCCTCTAACATTTGAATGATTCCTCCACTTCGGCCATCAGTCTGGAGATGATACACAGTATTCATATCCAAATCTGTTCTCATGGCTCTTTGGAGTGATTACCAGGAATTTGATGTGAAACAACTATCCCGATCAGAGAATGGTAAGAGTTGACACTCTACACCGAGTAATGATTTCATATGAGTATGGACGAGCAAGTTTGCCCATACTATCGTTTCATTGATTAGAGAAGGTGAGTAGATTAGGTAGGATTATCAACAATTACTCTAGTAGCGGCGCGGGATTTATTTCCAAAGTTTCGTTTATGATATAATTAGTTATCTGGTAAGAAGGTAGCAAGGATCACTGGTACTTCCGAGGGACGAGTGAGAAGTCTGGTGGTTGTCCCAAGGAATCGCGGTTTCAGTTACTCCTTAGAGTCTCAAGATTTCTGCTGGGCGTGGAATCTCTGCCAAATAGAGAGTTTAGCAAGTTCAGAGTATAATTCTGAGAGAAGCTGTTGATTGCCACAAGAATCAGTTGGTTGAATCAGTAATGTACAAGGTACTCAAAACAGGAGGGACAACATTGATTGAACAGTTTCGATTAAACAATCCCGATCGGAAAGATGAACATCATCGATTGAACACAAGGCTTAGAGTAGCGGCGACTGTAACAAGGTCACAACAAAACGGGGTCGGATAACAAATCCAAATCCAGGATGACGTTCAAAATCACAAAATCAAACATTCCGAATTCAATCAGAATCAAAACCAATCCAAACATAGTCAATATCGAATCCAAACGTAGCCAAAATCAAATTCAGACGTGGCGAAAATCGATTCCAAGCGTAGCCAAAAATTAAATTCAAACGTGAGCAAAATCAAATCCAAAAGTGAACAAAATCAAGTCCAAACGTAGCCAAAATTCAAAACCAAACATGGTCGAAATCGAATCTAAACGTTCCAGTAAGCTCGGACGGCTTATAATGCTCTTAAGGAGTTACAAATAAGTAACTCGGATTCAAACGGTGCCAATCGGATCTAACTCGACCTTATGCAAAATACGGCCAGACGGCGGCAAACAGGAATTCCAGATAATGGAGGAGTATAGCGATGCCAAGGGCATTACGATTCACGCGGTGTTGTGATGCCAGTGTGTAGTGTGTATGGAAGTAAAATTTCAATGTCTGTGTACACACGCGAAACTGTACCATTTCAAAAATCCAAAAGTCAACCCGGACATAATTCCATTATAACTACTCTGAGTATTGCAAAATTCACCTCTGAGTCGGACATAGGTGATCAGGCTATGTCCCACTGTCCCTGGTTGAATATAGGTGATCAGTCTATATTCACCCGAGGTTCAATGAATTTTGGAATACTAAGCCTAGTTATACTAGTAGTATGTCCATTACATCTAAAATCATTCCCAAAAATCACGACAAGTGTACAAACACGACATTCAGTGGTGAGATTACGCAACGAAATAGCGTAACTCAGTGACAGGTACGGTGCAAGTATAAGCATATGGAAATACTTATAGTGAACAGCTAAAACGAGCGGATATAAAATATCCAAGAGTCAAGCACACGTCTCAACAAAAATATAATCAAGCATCTCATCAAACAACTCGTCAAATATATCATGAACATCTCATCTAATATATCATAAACATCTCATCAATTATATCCTCAAACAAAGTCATACGCGAGGCATCAGCTTGGCAGGCAGGCACGTGTCGGTCATAGGGTTAAGTTTTCGCCAAAAGTGGTTATAGTCCAGGTTTTTGAAAATAAACCCAGTTCTCTATAACCTAGGCTCTGATACCAATCTGTAACACCCCGAAAATCGGGTCCAACGGAAGCAAAGGCATTGTAAATCCACTCAGTCCCAAGTCCCGCCCATACAAGACTTGCAACCTGTGTGTTTACAACCCACTGCCAAATAAGATTTGGTTTAGGTAAACAAAGTAGTAGGTGGACCAAGATAAGGGATTTGCTACACTGGACTAAGTTAGATATAATCACGAAATCCACATCATGAGCCGCCCTCAAGGAGGGTCTCATATCATAACCAATCATGAGCCGCCCTCAAGGAGGGTCTCATTTGAGGGTCTCATATCATAACCAATCATGAGCCGCCCTCAAGGAATGTCTCATATCATAACCAATCATTCCAATATCAATCATTCTAATGTCAATCATTCCAAAGTCAATCATTCCAATATCATAACGAGATCTCAAGTAGGGCCCTAAGCGGTCTCTAGCCAGGTGACATGGTGATAGCAAGGGATTGCTACCCTGGTCTAGGCCGTAAGTAGATATCTATTCTTAGCTAGGCATCATGGTTATAGCAAGGGATTGCTACCCTAAACTAAGTCAACATCTACCGCAAGTTTAACTCTTAGCCAGTTAATGAGTTATAGCAATTCCAAAACGAGGTTAGGTCCATTCAAAAGAGTTTAAAAGTTTTCACGTATGAATACCAGATAAATCACGTAATGCCATCAAATAACCAAGTCAAATAGTCAAAATAGAGCAAATAGTTCACGTATTCCAAATAAACAGTCATGAGTTTAGTTAAAAACGAGCATGTATTCTCCCCCGAAAATAGTTAGAAAACCGGTAAAAGTAGGGGCCATGAACTCACCTTAGCCACAGCAACGCAAGATCACAACTAACACGACTGGCATCGAGAAGCAAAACATAACAATCTCAAGACGTATGGCACGACAGTTCCAAGATGTACAGGCACAACGGTCTAGGATCGGTACGACCTAATACGTATACGATTATCTCAAAACACGTCTCGCAAAATAATAAAGTCTATAAAAGACAATGTGTCGTAGTTTTCGTGGATTACTCGGTTTTAAAACTTATCAAAAGCTTAGTTTCAATGTTTCGTGTGGTGTGGTAAGAAGATATAGACTCGACATACAACTCACACCAAAGAGAAAGGATATCGACAACTCAAGAGAATACCGACGAGAACCCAAACCAAGGAAGACAGCCTAAAAGTTTACGACAACCAAACACCTCAAATCAACTAACTCAGTTTGTACGTTTCGACATTTACCCCGTTATCCCCAAATAATTTGTATAAAACATAAACGTTTTATAATAAAAATAAGTTTAACTAATAAAATTAATTTTTCTTGAGTCGTCGAGACTTGGATTAATCAAAACTGGAATTACAATATTTAATAAGTTTATGTCTCGCTATTATTCTTGTAATATTAGTTTAGGTTTTATTGAAGATTTTGCGTCCGGTCCGAGTTTAATATATTAATCGACTCATTAACTTAAAACTTTCAAACACTCTCTATATTATAAATGTGGGCTTCAGCCCATCCTTTAAACCAAACACACCAAGTTGGGCTTTAGCCCAAGTTAAAGTAAATCAAACGCACTCATGTGTGGGCTTTTGAGCCCAACCCAAATTTAATCACAATTCCATTCAAATAAGTACATTTTATTATCATCATTTATCCTATTTATTTGACTTGTTTTATTATATTATATATGAGAATTGATACGTTAATGTTTACTTTTGTAATTCTCAGGTAAAAACAAGTATTATGTGAAACTTGGCGATTTTGGACTAATTATGGAGCAAAAAAAGCAAGATGTTAAGAGTCTACTGAAATGTACAAGATCAAGATCATTCTGCTCCAGATACGCCGCAACATACTTCTTACATACGGCGTATCACTATCAAGATTTCACAAGTTACAATCCAAGACAGCAAAGGACATGCGCCGCATAGAGAAATGGAGTTACGCCGCATCTTAAGGCGGTGTACGAATATTCCTGAATATATTAATCTTGGACCCCACGCGAAGTTAAGTCAATGCGCCGCATCTACTTATCCTATGCGCCGCATCTAACCCTCAGACAGAAACTATAAATACCCCAAGGCCAGACGAATTTCGAGAAAAAGGTTGGACAGTGCAAGATACCAGAGACGAATTCAGACGTATTAGCAGCACAAGACACACCCTGAACAAAGATACAAGAGCTGTAAGAAGGTCCTGCATGTATTCAATTCATTAAGTAGTTTTGTTTTATTGTATTAGTACACTTTAATTCATCAGGATTGATGGGCTGATGTCATGTGACTACGGAAAATCATGCGCACCCCTTAAAATTACTTTCCCATTAATTAAAGTTTATATGTTGATGTCTTTGGTGACTTTTATTAGTGCATTGATAACCTCTGTGTCTAGCTGAGCATTGCTTGGGTCGCCATGCCCCTTCCTCGCCTATTTATTCTATCGTTTCTAGGATAGTGGGATAGACATAAGTGATCATTAAGGGTTTACTCGCCGATAAGATTAGAGCCAACGAGAAAGGGTTAATTATATACACTTCATATAAAACTAGCAATAAAACAAGTGACAAGCTACTTAATTATCAGGACAGGTCTTCTTATTGTCTCAAGTATCTATCTGTGTACGTGTGTGCTAATCGCTGATTCGTGCTCATTAGTTTAGTTTAATATTTAATCATAACCAACCCGTGCCAGTCTCCCAGGCTGAACCCCCCTTGCGTTAGATTAGGTTGTATAGCTAACTTAGGATATTAAAATACTGATTAGAATAACTAGATAATACGTTCCACTCTTAGTGATCGACACTCTACTTACCATTATATTCATACTGACCGGGTACACTGCTCGTTAAGTGTGTGTGTTATTGATAAGTCGGGTAAAATAAATTTAAAACTTGAGTAGGCATTAATACTGCTAAACCGCAACGACATACACGCGCATCAAGTTTTTGGCGCCGTTGCCGGGGAGTGAATTGTTATTATCTGTTAATTTGATTAGTATTTTAATTAGGTTTTTCTTTTTAATTTTTAGATTCTAACCGCTAACTCTGTTATATATTAGATAAATTGCATTCATTGTATTATTTGCATATTTTCTGTTTTTGTGTGTTTTTATTTTCTTTAATTTTTGTTTCTTTTTGTTTGATTTTATTTTTGTTTTTCTATTTTTCTGCATTCTGCTATCGTTGTATTGAGCTGATACAAACGATACGGCGCATCTGTTTTTACAGATACGGCGTATTGCGTTTAATTTTTACAAAATACAACGCGTTTAATAAATTCGAGTACGACGCATCTTTCCCAAGATACGGCGTATTCTGTTTTTAATAAGAAATTTTTCTAAACCCTAACGCCATACGACGCATCTGTTTTAACAGATACGGCGTATTTTCGATTTAAATTAAAAACAGTTTTCGAATTATTAAACAGATACGACGCATCGATCTCTATCGATACGGCGCATCTACTAAATCAAAAATCTTGTATTTTGAAACGTAACGAAAATACGACGCATTAGCTTTTGTTAATACGACGCATTTAATTTTAATAAGTATAATCGATTTTTGATAATTTAAAACTGATACGGCGCATTCTAAAATTATAAGCGGCGTATCTGTTTTCTGAATAAAAGTCTGATTAAATTTTAACGAAATAAGATACGGCGTATCCAACTTTCTGGATACGGCGTATCGTCTGCAGATATCAGCAACTTTTATTTTACTTTGATTGTTTCACTCTTCTCTTGCACGAGTAAGTTTTATTTCAGGAAGATGGACGATCCGGATATTACAATGGAAGAATATGTTAGGTTTGAAGAAGAAAAAGCCTTGAGCAATAATCAGGTGTATAACTGGAAGAGAGCAAGATATTGTGCACAAGTCATTGAGACGAAAGAAATTAGTATGGAAGAATACTTGTTGCTGGAAAAGGTTAAGTCAAAGAAAGAAAGAAATGGGTTACCGTTTCAACACACTTGGTGTATGTCAAATGATGATGAGGAGGAGTCATATACCGTGAAACCAATTCCGGCAATTGTTATTGATAGTACTTTTTCTCCGGAGATTGTGCAAGATGATGGGTATACGGAACCCTACGTTGAAGAATATTCTGCAATCGTATTACCACCATTAGACAATCCAACGGATGAAGATGAAAAGTATTCTAATTTTGATTTCGAACCATTTGACGCCATTGTTTATGATGACATACCTCAACCAGATTTTGACCCAACGAGGGATTTTGAAGAAATATGGGATTACTTATTTAAGGATGAAATTCGGGACGATTATGAAATTGCAAGACCACTAGTTGAAGATGGAGATTCACAAGATGAATTGGAGTCACTTACAACACAAAGTGGTACAAATTTATTTAATATTATTAATCCCGTTACTAATAATCTTGCTAGTTTTCCTAAACAGGTTGCAAAACATAAGAATGATGAGGTCAAATTTATTACACTACCTATTGAAGCACATGAAGCACCTGTGATCAACCCGTTTTTGGTGGAGCTCGAGGAAGAATTTGGTGATGAGCTCTTAAACATTGCTATGATTGATGAAGATGATGATTTCGACCCTATGAAGGATATAGAGGAACTCGAACTTTTACTTGCTAAAGACCCTTTCTCATCTTCTGCGGAAGTCAAGGGACGCCTTACTACCAAAGAGACTAACCAAGAAGAAAGGAGACTCATTTTTTCCTCAACATACTACTCTTTCAGATGAAGTGGTCAAGTCATCCAATTTATCAACCAAACCGGGTAAGAATAGGGAAGATGTACATATATTGCCAAGGTATGATCTTTATGTATTTCTTCCATCTTTAATAGCAAATTTACACTCTTTTCGTGTTTATTGCTACTATCACCCGCACTTGATCCCAAGTGGGGGGAACAACACCCTATTACACAGTAAATAAGGGTGGAGTCAGGCTCGTGACTCGAACAAAAACAAGCGCTTCGTGGGAGGCAACCCATGCTTATCTTTTATTCTATTTTCTGATTTTGTATTGAGTCTGTCAGATCTGCAGAAGATGCGGCGCATCTCCATCCTAAGATGCGACGCATCGCCTGTACTGGTCATATCTTATTTTATTTTCTGCATTTTTATTTTTGACTTTAAAACTTTCTGTCAGTATTTTAATGCGACGCATCCCTGGTTAAGGATGCGACGCATCTTTTATTCTGATTCGTATTTATTCCAGGCTCGATACGGCGTATCTTTTTCCATAAGATACGGCGTATCGACTGACCTGATGATTTTCATTTTAATTTTTTTAAGTTTTATTTTTACTAACTACTAATATATTATGCAAGTTTGAACCTTCTTAACTCAGGTGTGTTAAAGTCTGAATGGTATTATAGATTCCTGCAATTTTTGTGGATACATCATCTATGAAGCTTAAACGTTATCATCCACAAGAAAGTTGATTTTTGCTCTTATACGAATAAAGGAGGATCATACCGAGCAAATCTCAGGGGAGTTTTTTCTGTTCTAATTCTTTTATTTTCCAGTTTTTAATCTTTGATACAAACAACGAGGACTTTGTTTAACTTAAGTGGGGGGATTGGAGAATTAGAACACTTACTTGTCCTAAACTTTTTCAAAATATGCTTAAAATGCGCTTAATATATCAAAATTTAAAATTTTATAGCATGTTTTTGTTTAAAGTCTAAATTACATAGCTGCACACATAACATTATTTCCAAAAATTGTGAACTTATCAAAATTCACAAATCTATGAGTGTGCCGGTGACTTGTAAACTTTAGAACTTGGCTTGTATACTATTCGAGACCACCATAATAAGTATTATCTATATAATTGGAATGACTTGTCTAAATTGGTAAATTTCTAGGATTACACCCAAATAGCCTTTATATGTTATGTGATATTAACTAACTACACTGGTTAGTTAACCCCCGTATAAACTCTTTGTTACTCTCACTTTTAGAGTAAGATACCCCTAGAAAAACCCTCAGAGCCATTCCTTTCGTTTCTTACACCTTTGTTATAATGTTTCGATACACCCTTACACCTTAGCCTACCCTGTAGATTAAAATCCGTGGTTGGTTAATTGCTTTAGGCAAAGTGTGTTTCCTTACATTACCTGTGTTCGCGTGCGTAATTCATTATCTTTGGTTGAGTCGGGAAATTGCACAATGCAATTGGTATGAAAGTAAATATTGTATAACTTTGAGTTTATTTTTCGTGTGTTTACTACTTTCGCTATTACAGTTATTTCTGAAAGTATGAAGAGTATGGAAAAATTATCCGGAAAAATAAGTGATAGAAAATTTGTGAAATTTTACACATATATGTTGATGTCAAAAAAAAAAAAAAAAAAAAAAAAAAAAAAAAAAAAAAATCGAAAAAAAAGAAAAGAAAAAGAAAAAGGAAAAGTTGGATGTTTATTTTAACCAACTTATGTAAAGTTTTGGATTAAGTGGGCGATATCACCACTATTTGTTGTATATTATATTTATGGATTGAATGGGAGTTGGTCGTTATAGGAACGCCAACTAAGGTTATTCTTTGATTGAGATCTTGTTGAGTATAATTCGTGTCTACCTAAAGCGTGTGTTTCAAGTGTTAAAGCGTGAGTTATTCAATGATATGAGTCTTATTCATGGGATGGTTGGGAAAGTAATTAACCACACTTAGGATTTTAATTTATCTGTTTTGTTTATTTTTCATTTTACACCAATTTGTATCCCAAATATTATCCATACCCTACATCATTCTTTATCCAAACCTTTGATTTATTGAGATTAGGGATTTGAGCAATCTTAAGTATCGTAGTCGTGGATTCGGCTATGTATTTATGATTTTGTCGCCCTTTTTGATATAATATTTTTGGTAAAGATTACTTGGTCCTATCTTTAGCCTATTCGAGTTAAGGATTTGAGCAATTGCAAGTATCGTGGTCATGGATTCGATCATGTATTTGTGATTTTGTCGCCTTTTCTGGAATGTGAGATCGATAGAGATTAAGAAGGATGATCAACCCTTAACCAACAAACCCTTTTTACCGCTTTAGACTTGTTATTCCTTGGCTTTAGTGGGGGAGATGCGTATACTTGCCAAGCTTATGATAGAATATTCGTCACGACTGGACAGTTAAACGATTAGATTTGCTTTTATCGAAATATTTTATTTTATTTCTAATTCGTTAAGTGTTTGGTTGTGCAATTATGACAAAACGAATACATGCTTAAATATAAAAATAAATCCTAATATCTTTTAGGATACATTTTCATAAGATTTATTCTAAGGTTTACTTGGGGACAAGTAAAGTTCAAGTGGGGGGATATTTGATGAACTCAAATAAGTACATTTTATTATCATCATTTATCCTATTTATTTGACTTGTTTTATTATATTATATATGAGAATTGATACGTTAATGTTTACTTTTGTAATTCTCAGGTAAAAACAAGTATTATGTGAAACTTGGCGATTTTGGACTAATTATGGAGCAAAACAAGCAAGATGTTAAGAGTCTACTGAAATGTACAAGATCAAGATCATTCTGCTCTAGATACGCCGCAACATACTTATTACATACGGCGTATCACTATCAAGATTTCACAAGTTACAATCCAAGACAGCAAAGGACATGCGCCGCATAGAGAAATGGAGTTACGCCGCATCTTAAGGCGGTGTACGAATATTCCTGAATATATTAATCTTGGACCCCACGCGAAGTTAAGTCAATGCGCCGCATCTACTTATCCTATGCGCCGCATCTAACCCTCAGACAGAAACTATAAATACCCCAAGGTCAGACGAATTTCGAAGGTTGGACAGTGCAAGATACCAGAGACGAATTCAGACGTATTGGCAGCACAAGACACACCCTGAACGAAGATACAAGAGCTGTAAGAAGGTCCTGCATGTATTCAATTCATTAAGTAGTTTTGTTTTATTGTATTAGTACACTTTAATTCATCAGGATTGATGGGCCGACGTCATGTGACTACGGAAAATCATGCGCACCCCTTAAAATTGCTTTCCCATTAATTAAAGTTTATATGTTGATGTCTTTGGTGACTTTTATTAGTGCATTGATAACCTCTGTGTCTAGCTGAGCATTGCTTGGGTCGCCATGCCCCTTCCTCGCCTATTTATTCTATAGTTTCTAGGATAGTGGGATAGACATAAGTGATCATTAAGGGTTTACTCGCCGATAAGATTAGAGCCAACGAGAAAGGGTTAATTATATACACTTCATATAAAACTAGCAATAAAACAAGTGACAAGCTACTTAATTATCAGGACAGGTCTTCTTATTGTCTCAAGTATCTATCTGTGTACGTGTGTGCTAATCGCTGATTCGTGCTCATTAGTTTAGTTTAATATTTAATCATAACCAAACCGTGCCAGTCTCTCAGGCTGAACCCCCCTTGTGTTAGATTAGGTTGTATAGCTAACTTAGGATATTAAAATACTGATTAGAATAACTAGATAATACGTTCCACTCTTAGTGATCGACACTCTACTTACCATTATATTCATACTGACCGGGTACACTGCTCGTTAAGTGTGTGTGTTATTGATAAGTCGGCTAAATATAAATTTAAAACTTGAGTAGGCATTAATACTGCTAAACCGCAACGACATACACGCGCATCAGTAAACGAAAAACTGAGATAATCTCGTATAGAAATGAATCCGGAAAATTGCGGGTTGTCACAAACACTTACTAATCATAACCTCATAGCTTATCTATTATAAACCTTCAAAATAAATTATTATTTCCATATAGATCTTGTTGCTTTATATTTTGGTTGTTGATTAAGGACCTATTTTTCTCTGATTGCATAATGCTCCAAATACTATTGTTCTTTGAAAAAATTATTTTACCCGAATACATAACATATTTTTTCTTCCCTATAAACAGCCACTGAAAATATAGAAAGGGACAAACACAACTAAGAAAAAATATCACAAACAGAACTTTGTGTCTAGTAACATAAACCAAAAACGGACTTCACTTCTTACATGCAAATATGGGCTGCACCTATGATGTTAAAATCTCTTTGATATGAGGGCATTTGTTTTCACCACAAAAACCATTTTTATGGTGAAATTTCTTTTTGACAAAGTAAATGGAAGTCCAACATATAAACAGATCTTATTTACTACCATGCCTATTAAATATTTATTAGATACATACCTGTTGTTTTTTAGCCAAGATCATTAATTTAGTAGTGACTGTGATTGTGGCGATGCCAATTCTGGGAATCCGATGGACGTATATGACTTTTTTCTAGATCCTGAATATTCAGCGAAGTGGATGTCAAAGGAGCCTAACACTGCAACCGCTCCTATGTTATCCATTATCTTTATGTGATCAATGCAGAGTGTTTCCTTTTCGTTAGCAGTCTAAACTTGCTTCTTATGTTGTTTACTACCCTGTTAACAGTTTGAAATTCACCAAGGTGAGTCAAAAAGCCAAAAGCACACCTATACAAAACACACACACACACAAAAAGAGAACACTTTATAATAATGAATGAACCATTAAACACCAAAATAAGTAAAATGAAGATAAATCCAAACACCTCTTAAGTCTGTTTAGCACAACATTAACAATAGCACAATCCAGACCACATAGATTAGTAATAAAAAGGGCATGCCTTAAAAGAGAATTGGACTGCAAATTGATTATATATACTAAGCGGGTGTTTGGATTACCTTAGTTTCAAGACCTATGGGCTTACTTGAATTGGGAAAACCTTATAAGCCCACTTTTTGGGCTTACCAGCTTATCAAGTTGAGCTGATGAAAATTCTATGTGTGATGACCTTTACTTGATAACCGCATAAGCTCAAAAAAGATCTTATGAGCTTTTCCAAAGACAAACAAATAAGCTAATTGAAACACCCCCTAAGTAACACGTTATAGGCTTCTGGTGCTAACTTTATAGCATGATACATACCAGTTTCTCTCATCGGTGTTTGGAATAGGTAATTCACCTTGAGCAAAGCATCATCATTCGATAGCAAAATAAGAGAAAGAAAAGAGGGAGCATAAGATGCGGCACTGTGATCAAAATATTTTTGCAGATTAAAATGGTCAACTAACAAAATTGTCATTATAAACACGTGGTTTACCTGCGTATGTCGTTATGGCATCGTGAGAACCGTATATATAATTTCACCCGATAGTAGCATTTAATCAAACACTTTATGGGCATCTTCCAAACTGCCACCAAAGAACTTATAAGTATAGATGATGTAACAATCATATTGACAACTAATAAACTGACAGAAATTTGATTTCAAAATAGTAAACCAAAATGAATCAAAATACCCAGAAAAATTAAAAATTTTAAGATATTCAAAAAGATGAAGAAACCATTACCCAGTCAAAAAGGCGTTCCTATTTGTACTTCATCCTTTCTTTGTAATCCATGAACCCCTCTCAAAATAGGTCGAGCCTGCAAATAAATAAAAAAACCCCATGGATAAAAAATACAGACCTTTTTGTAAAAAAACTTATCTGGAACTCGATTTGTTACAATTAAACAGAAACCCATGAATAAAATTGCAAAATTATTAAAAAAATACCTAGTATTTGAGGGTTCGATTGATGGTGATTTTTGAAGATGCAAGTGGCTTTGGGGATTCGGTTGATGTAGTAGTTTATTGAACCTGGATGTGGAAGGTTCGGGAATGGATGATGTGGAGGGATCTGTGGGGAGGGGAAATAAAATGGTGCCTTTTGGAGAAGCCAAGAAAGAAAATCAATGGATATATTGTGTGTGTTTTTCTTGGAAAGAATATCTGCCTTTTAAACAACTATAATGTACAATATACATGTATACAAACAATATGTGGTCTACTTAATGACTGTCTAATGACTGTCTAATTATGCAATTATGCAATAATGCTGGTGCTATAGGGTTACACAGTAGCATCTACAGTGCTACTACATAGTTGAGTAAACAGTTACAAAAGTGTAGACAAACAATATGGACCACATAATGGTCTACTAATGACTGCCTAATGACTTTCTTAAACCTTTTTTTTGCCAAACAGCAATTTTGCCTTTTTAATATATTAGATAATAGATAATTTGGCTTAGAATACCAGACCGAAATGTACGGTCCAGATCCAGGGCGGTCCGATATGGTTTGTCGGTTCGGTTCTGTCCGGTCAGACAAAGCATAATGGTCGATTTCACGGAAGACCGGACTGAACCGATGACCGAATATGAGGAAAAGGGTGGACCAAAGACAGTACCGAAATACGGTCGGTCCAATCGGTCCGGTTTCTTGGTTTCGTCCGGTCCATGATCTATTATGCTCAACCTTACCCGATATAAATCTGAAAATGAAAATAAAATATTTAAGTATTTTACAAGTGAATCATGCATAATGTAAAAAAAATTAATAAATATTTAGGTAAGTATGATATTATGAGTCGCTTTATTTTAGAAACCCAAAAACTGCTACTTACCAAGGGACGGATCTCAACCGTCGGATCAAAAAGACAAATTTTAGGAATAAAAAACACGGAGGGGCCACTTATGTAAATTCAGCAAACTTACCCCACCAACCCTACCCCCAGACCTCTCACTTTCCACAAATTTCCTATAAAAAAAAACTCACTTTCTCTTTCTAACTAAAATAAAAAACTGTCATAAAAATTCAAAATCAACCGCTTTTAACCGTTAAAATCAAAGAAAAAACACAAAAATGGAAGAATCATCGAGTGCACAAGCAGATCCACACAAAAAAAAACCGGTTCAAAATGAACCTACTGAGTCTCGAGATGAAGGTACGATGCTTCCGACTAATTATTTAGTTGTTTTATTAGTATCTCTAGCGATTATGTACTTATTTAAGTTTTATTAGTATCTCATGTGATGCATGTGTATTTTTTGTTGATTTTATATGTTTATTGAGGGATTGTTATAATAAATTGATGAATGTTGTGATTTTCTTCAGATTTTGATAGTATATCACCTATGATAAAACAGTTGTAGTTATTTTATTCGATTTTTAGTAGTATAACATTTGTGATGATGAACAGTGGTAGTGGTTTTCTTCGATTTTTGGTGGTATATCACCTATGATGAATGTTGTGATATTCTTCAGTTTTTGGTAATATATCACCTGTGATAAAACAGTTGTAGTTATTTTCTTTGATTTTTGGTAGTATAACATATGTGATGATGAACAACTGAAGTGGTTTTCTTCGTTTTTTGGTAGTGTATCACATGTGATAATGAGCACTTGTAGTGATAATAAGTTAATAACTATATTGCTAGTATATCTGATGTGATTTTTAGTGTATTTTTATTGTTTTGGAAAAAAAATACATGAGAGATTAAATTTTTGCTTTTGAAAAAAATGTAGAAGATGATATTTATGAGCATCTGGACACGATAAAAGCTTTAAACGGTTAGTTTATGTTAATAAAGCTTTACAAATAAAAATTGCAGACATTGTGTTACTATCTAAAAAAATTGTAAATGCAGTTCTGTCGTCAAGCAAATTTTTGACTCCATCTCCAGAGATTCATAAAAGTAAAGGTATATTGTAACATATAAGCATGTCTCCTTTAGAAGAAATAATTGTAATAAAACCCTGAATGTATGCGACGTACTTGATTTAACATTTAGATTATGTGTTATATCACCAATGATACATACACATTCAGTAGAATGTGTATGTATACTTTCAGTAGAATGTTATAATGGTATCCCTAAAAACACGGATATTTATTCTACAGTATGAACACTTTTCTATTTTTGTAGATTTTAGTAGTTTCTTGAGGGATTGTTGTGAAAGTTAGATGATTATTGTGATAATATGAGAGACTTAACATGCTAAAATAAATATTGTGACTATAACATGCTTTTGTTAGATTTATGGTAGATATATGTGCATAATTGATAGATTGGGCATGCTTTGTATTTTATGCAGATTTGAATATAAAACTGAGAACTATCAAGAATAAAAGAAGCAAAAAAGTAGGGGTTGAAGGTGATAGGAAAAAGACCTTTGTGAAAAAACGACCAAGTCAAACTGAAGAAGTGAACAAAGAAACAACATCATCATCGACAACACTAACAATACCAAGCAAATTAACAAAATCCGTTGCTAGACGTTTAAGCTTAGAAAACACACCAAGAACAAAAACAGAAACAGGAGCACCACCAACAAATACTGAAGAAACATATGTGATATCACCTGTGATATAACAGGATCTACAACCACTAACACCACCAACAGTAACTGTTGAACTGACAACAGAGACTGCATATAAGAAAGCAAGACGGTTGTTGAAAAAGAAGAAAATGAATGAAGAAGAAGAGGCTGCAAATTAAAAAGAATAGAGTGGGAAAGAAGACAAAAGGAGGGGATGCTCATAAAGCTGGCAAGAAGAAAGTTGTAGAAAATAAAAAGACAAAAGCATCAATTAGTAATTTTCTTTTGCTACTTAAATTGTAATTTTCTCTTGCTACTTAAATTGTAAACAATGGTAATTTCTATTTAGTTGTAAACAATGTTTTTGGTTTATCTGAATAAAACCTTCTTTTGGTAATTTTATTAGAGTATCACAAGTGATATTAATGAAAAGTCAGTTAAAAATACCGTTGACTTCATGAAGAAAACTATGAAAATAAAAACTTGACATATTCTCAAAATCAAACAAGAATAGGATTAATTAAGAATTGCTTTTGAGTAACATAACGATTCGGCAAAAAAAAGTCAACATATATATCAATTAAAGAATAATATCACAAATGATACATGTCAGAAACAAGTAAACACATAAATGATGTAAACATTTCATCATTTTTCATGCTTTATCACAAGTGATAAAATGACAAATATTTCATAAACTCACAAAGACCTCATAAAAATTAATTCAAACTATTTATCACAAGAGATACATAACTTCTAATTTATGACAAAGACGGGGCTTGGAACCAGGAAGCTCAGCTGCAATTGCTTTTCGCATAGCACCATCTTGACCAGTTACAATGATATTCGGATAACGCACAAAAGCTTTCTTGAATGCTTGTAGTAACCATACATAAGATTCAGTAGTTTCGTTCTTAAGCAAACCAGAACCAACAGTAACACATCCCCTGTGATTGTCAATTGCAGTAAAAGGCACAAAAACAATCATGTACCTGGAAAGAGAAATATCTCAGGTGATAATATATACAAAATGTACAAAAAACAATGAAATATCACAGGAGGTATTACAAATTAAAAAGCATACTTGTTTGTTTTGTATGTGGCATAAAAAGAGACGATATCACCAAACTATTTGTGATTGCAATTTGCAAAAAAACAGCTCCATCAAACGAAAGAATCAACAACAACTGCAGTTGTGGTTCAAAAAAGCACAACAGCTCCACAAACAAATTAAAGAAGCTCAAACAACTTTGATATCGCCTATGATATCATAAGATCCTCCATTACCACAACTGATTCAACAAATAAAAGAAAGCTTCCACACCTGTGATTTCACATTTGATATCACCTATGATATCAAATGTGATATCATATTTGATATCACCTGTGATACAACTGAGAAACCAGGCAATACAGAAAAGCAAAAAGGAGAAAAGCATAACCTCAAGTACAGCACACTGGGTCTTCTTATCTTCTGCAATTAACTGAAGTACATGATTCCAAACAGGGTTTAAGTTGTAATCAACAACATTTCTTTTTAATTTTTCAAGTGGCCGAATATATGCAATCACATAAGAATCAGACTTCCCAATCATTTTCATGTTTTTCAAATTATTTGCCTTCATGATTGTTAAGGTAAGCAGTCCTTGTGGCTTAAGCTCTAGGTCACTGCGCAATTATAGAACAGTACATCAAATTTGCATCACCTCAAATATAGAGTGATGGAGAAAGCAAAATACAAAATGCACTAAAATAATTCCAAAGGATGCCATTCAGAAAAATGAAAATAAGCATCAACTAATGCAACATAGGCTATGATTGTTAGTTTTGTGGACATAAATTAGTAGTTGTGTGTTAGGATCGAATTCGAGATCACGAGATTGCACACTTGACGTATGAAGAGTAAATGAATAATAATTATTTATAAAACGTTATATTTAATTATTAATAACACAAAATATATATAACGACCATTAGTTTTTTAACGGATAATGCCTAACGACCGTTAAACCGGAAAAAGGAAAGTTTTATAGGTAGAATTAATTAGAGAACAAGAAGGATCTAGAACACCCTTTGGGTGTGTATGTCGACCGGCCTAGGGAGGGGAAACCCAACCCAAAGCCTAACTTGTTCCATAAGTTTCTAATCCTATAAATATAGGGCCAAGGTTTATTGTTTTAAAGATCTTGTACACATACAATACCCTAAACCTTTTCTCTCCTCTTTTCTTGTTGAGTTCGATTGATCCCTAAACCCTTTAGGGGTGATCGACTTTTGTTTTCATTAAACAAATTGTTTGGTTTCTTGTTTTTTGTTCTTTTACCTAGCATAAACGTTTACTTGGTATTAGTACGTGTGTACAAGAATGTGATTCAATCACACTATTGATTGAATCTTGGATTGACTTACAAAAAGGTAAGGGGTAATTCCAATAATCCACATAAACCCTAATTAGGGTTCATAAGGTTGATTGCTTGGAATTGATTCTTGTTTGGCTAGAATCATAAGGTACGCATACTATTTATTTTTGGTTAATTAGTTTACATATTATATAATCCTATACGCTTCCGCATGTATACTTAATGTTTATTGTTTATATTTATGAGTAGTCATGTTATATAATTCCAATAGTGGCATCAAGAGCCTTGGATAATGTGTAATTAATTACCAAAACGCATAAAAATGAATCTTGAATTGTGTTTATACATGTTGATCGAATTTTTAAGGTTAAATATTCGAACCCTAATTTTTTATTAAAGGCCGATTGCCCAAAATTAATTTTTTATGGTTTTGAATTTTGTAATTTTAATTTGATTAGAAACCCTTGGATTGACATGTTTATGTGTTAATTTTATGCGATCTTGTGACAACGTGCTAATAATTGTTATGTAGAATCCATAAAAACGTGCATGTTTGGCATGGATTTATTGTCGATATAATTTAAATTGTTTAAATTGGCTATATGAATTAATTGTTAAGTTTTTCACTTGTTTATTTATTGATAATTCATGAATTGGGGGATACCTCAATATAATTAATGAATCGATTACGTGCTATGTGGTATATATTTATGTTATGACTAGAAATCTAACTTTAACACACAACTAATAACTAAATAACGTGACACTCAAAAGACTAGAGAAATATAGATGAGAAGAATATGTGTATGGATCGTATGATATAATAACTGGTCGAATGTTTATAACTTGAAAAGAAAGAAACAAACATAAACCATGAGAGAACACACACACTACACACTCTCACCTATACAAGACTATGAGGCACACATAAAATGAGGGTGAGAGTGTGTTTATATAGCAACATATGCCGCACCCTACTAGGCTTTAGAATAGGCTTGGTGGGCTTTGTGTTGGACATGGGCTTTTAACCATTACATTGACTTAACTAATACAAACTAACATGGTCCAACACAAAGCCTTCCTATACTTAGACATCTACACGACACACATATTACTAATAATACAAATGACCATCACTTGACTAATAATTTAAATGCTAACAATCTCCCCCTAAGGGATGGTCATTTCAATGATGCTCCTGGTGATAGGTCTTTTGTCTTCAACGTCTCGAACTTTGTGTGCCGATGTAGAATAGTCTTCATTCATCGTTCCTTCATGCAATGTGATCTTCAAAGTAATCGCCTTTTGGTGTTTCTTGCCTTGATCAATATCTTCGTGTGATGATGCGATGTGTCCTCCAACATACTCATACATCTTGGACTGTATACTTATGCTAACAATCTCCCCTTATACTTTCATCATTTGCCATATGAACTTGTTCTTGACATCTTGATTAGCTTTTTGACTTTTTCGTTACACTCTGTCTTTAACTTGATCCTTCTGTCTTGAACTTTTTACACTTGAGCTTTGTCGGGGATGTTCTTCATAAGTATGAGTATGCTGAGGTGAAGATGTTTGATGTATCTGATGATGGTTGATGGATGTTTATAGGTAGCTGCATAAAACCGTTAGTGATAAATCATCCAGCGCTTACAGGTTTAGATTTCGAGATTGTCAACAACATATTGTGAAGACTTTCTCTAATCTTAACCCAGGCCGTTCTGAACCGGATACCCCCGAGAGGGCTTACACGGACACACCGAAGTGCACCCACGATTCAGTGAGTCGCTGGAGATCACCCCACGACTGTAGACCGTTTGAAGCATGAAACCATCATGATATAAATGGCAAGATCCTTAGATCTCATTAAGATTTTTGTGTACAAGAGTCTTAATGGAAGTGTTCATAAGAGATATTTGATGAATCTCATGGCTTTAGACTCGATAGTGCGTTTTGGTTTTAGTAGTCGGAGGCATGGAGCAGAGTGCCACCTTTTCAATATCAACACATCTCGGAATGAGAGGCCGATAGATTATGCAGTGTTCTCCGTGAGAAATGAAACAAATATCTTTTAAGAGATATCTGAGTGGCTAGGAGGGGTGGTGCAGCGCGTCACTGGGTCCATGACGTCTTGTCTTCAATATCAGTATCACCTTAGTGAACACCGATAGCAGATGTATTGACCCGGTTTTTGCCCTAAGTTTTCATGGAGGGCTATTTCTTTTCACTCTTTCATTAAACTTTTCTTTTTAATTCTTCAACCCCTTCTTTCCCTTTCTCATTTACTCCTTTTATCAATCTTTCCTAAGGACTTCTAATTCTAATCTATTGGAATTGTCCTTGGGTAGATCCCTCCGGCTCTGGCGGATCATAGGACATAACCTAACCATAATCACCTTATTACTCCATGATTATCCTAGATTATCGATCACATGCCATAAAACCTTTTGTGAAAATCTCTCAAAGTGTTTATGAGTAAACACATTTTGGTTAACACTTTGAGAGTTTTTGCATTTTCTGAAATACTCCCCCTTCACATGTGCTCTTGCATTTTTAAGATAAATTTACACATGTTGGGTAGAGATCGCACCTTTGAAATGATTGATTTTCAGTTAATATGACCATTGCGAGACACGCTTATATCACTAGTTAGACTAGCTTGAAATTATTACCCGTCCCGATCATATTAAATGATTATCTCTCGAATTGGTACATTCTACTCAGACAAGTCCTTTGCGAGACACGTTTACATCACTGGATGACCAGCTTGAAATTATTACCCGTCCCGGACAAGTCTTTTCGATTTTTGACCTTTAGCTTTCGTCAATTCGAGGGTTAATCTAAGTCGAGCTCTTTTGAGGTTCAATCATAATCACATTTTAATCACATTTCTCCCCCTCAAAAATAGCATTTCGATGGTATTTTTTATACCGTTTGATTGAAATCTTTGTTTTTGGAAAGCTAATAGGGAGAAACTGATTTGCATGAACATTTTGGAATAAATTTGTTTTTGAAGTACTCCCCCTCAAAACTTGCATAGGTTTTGACATTTTTAAACTTTGGAGCGAATGAGGAGTAAAGATTTGAAAAATCTTAAGCAAAATTTTTTGAAAAGTTCTGAAAAACCTTTTGATGAATTTTGAATAAAATTTTGCTTAAGATTAAGAAGTTTGTTTTGATAAACTTTGCGTGAAAACTTCTTTTCTTTTAGGATTGTTGCAGTAAAATGTACAACAGGGTCCTTTCTTTGACAAACGGGTTATGCACTGTTATGTGTGCATAAGCCATAATGTTTAAGCCCGGGTTGTAAGCTGAAATACTTACAAGCCATTGAGATTTTTAAGATAAGTGCTCGAAAGTTTTGATTAAGCACTTTCCTTTCTTTAAAGAACGGGTCCTGAACTGATGTGTCGAGAAGCCATAATGTTTTTAGGATTAGACAACAACCTTGGGAACCCATTTAAGCACGGCGCCAATGGGTTTACCATAATTTGAAATCCATTTGTAAGCTGTGTCAATCCGATTCAAAGATGATGAATTCCAACGAGGACTGAAAACCGGTGTTTCATTTGGAAATAACACTCATGGAATCAATGGTGATTTAAAACTCTTTTTCTTGTGAAAATTGTTTGAGAAACCCGGTGTCTCTCTTGGAGTTTTAAAACTTGAAGAAGAAGTTTTCCATCCATTGTTGAAACCCGGTGTTTCATTTTGAAAATTCATTTTTGAGATGAATGGAAGCCTTCCGGAATTTGGAATTTTCAAAGCAGAGTCATTCTTATGTTGCAGCGAAAGCAGTTCTGATGTTGAATATTTGAAAGGTTTTGAATGACTTTGCTTTGGTCTCCACACTTGCTTTACCGGTGTAAAACGAGAGTGTGGAGTTTGAAAAGCTTGATTCTTTCCATTTGAAACATGTGACCTTGAAAGCGTTTGAGGAGTAAGTGTTTCAGAAAAACTTGGTTTCTTCAAAAACTTCCTTCCTTTTTGCAAAGAATAGGTTGTAAACTGGGAAACCTTTTTCGAAAATGGTTTTGAAGATTCACCCGTGTAAACCTTCTTCGAAACACTCACTTTTGCTGATGAAAAATCTGAGATAGGAGCTTTTCCTTTTGATCGATTAAGAGCATCAAACTTTGTTTTTAAGGCATTGTATGATGTTCTCAAATCACTGTATTCTTTTTGAAGAGAAAGATGATCTTGAGATGCCAATTTAGATTCCAAAGAGGCAATTTGTTTCAAAAATTGATCTTTTTCAGCTTTTGAATCATCCATTTTACGAGCCAATTTCTGTTCGAACTCAATATTTTCTTTTTCAAGTCTTTCAAAATAATTTTCGAATTTGGTCGTTTTGTTGAAAAGATCAGTTTTGGCATCCTCGAGATTGTTTGTTTGTTGAGCTAAAAGCATTTCAAGCTCGATCACTTTTGTTTTAAGCACATGATTTTCATTTTCTATTTCCTTTTCACAATCTGGAGTATTAGAATCAAACAGGGGATTTGGAAAGGAAACTTTTGTGATTTGAGACTCAACCTTTTTCATCTTCATTGATTCAATCTTTTGCAAAACCTTTTCAAACTTTTTATCAGCGAATTCAGACAATTGAGACTTCAAAACTTCAGTCTCTTTTTGTTTCGTGATTGAGTTTTGAGTCTTAACTCGTGAACATTTTATTGAATCAAACAGGTTTTTGTAAGTCTGTTTCAAATGCTCATTTTCTTTTTGTAATGATGCCACAGCATGTTCCAATTCAATATTTTTTGTATCAAGTTCGTCCAAATCAAACTTGATTTTGGCATCATCACAATTTTCTTCAAAAATCTTTTCCTTTTCTTTAAGCATTGTTGTCAAAGAGTTTTTTGAAGAAGCTTTCTGTTCCTGTAGTTTGAGTTGGAAAGAAATACTTTGTGCTTGGAGTTTTGTAAAGTCTTTCTCAAACTGAGCAGTTCTTTTTGACAATTCTTCTTTGACTTCAGTTGCCTCTGTTGAAAGTTCCGTGATTTTCTTTTTGAGACAAAGATTTTCAGATTTCAAAGACGATATTTGTTCAAAATTCACATTCTCATATTCATGGCTGACAAACACTGACTTGAATGACTCTATTTGATTTGTGAAAAATTCTTTTTGAATATCAAGTGTTAAGCATTTTTCATCAAATTCGTCTTCAAGAGAATGGATGTACTTTAAATCTTCTCTCATTTCAGTGACAAGATATTTTTCAAAGTATTCAAAACTTAAGTCGATATTTTTCACATGAGGTTCAATCTCATCTTTTAAAATCTTACAGACTTCCCTTTTTAGGTAAGCGTCTGGTGAAAGAAGATTATAGTAATCACTATTGGTGTATTGTTGCTTAGACCAAATGACCTTTAACGTGTGCTCAATGTGATATTTAAGATTACAAAACTGTTTCTTAGCATCATAAGTAGCAAGGTGTGCTTCTTGGAAATAACTTTTCACATTTGTGTCTTTTCTTTTCAAAGGTTCTTTTGGTATATCTGTCAATTGTGTACAACCATACACAAAGCCTTGGTACGAGAATGGGCTTTTTCTTTGTTTGACTTTTAAACGTTTTTCCTTTTCAGATTTTTCTTCATCTTCTGAAATGAACAGAACATCAGTCGACAAATCTTTTCCCAATTTTTCAGCATCGTACAAACTTGGTGTCAACTTTTGCACTTTGTTTAGAAACAAGGTTTTTCATTTCTCAAATCTTTTTCCAAATTATTTTCCACATGATCTGTATTTTCAAAACCAAGTCCGGATTTTCCGTGATGAAGGTTCTCATCTTTAGGAAGCATCATTTGAAGAGTTTGAACACTTTGTCCTTTTTTCCGAAGTTTTGCTTCAAGATTGTTTGCTCGTTTCAAAAACTCTTGATTTTCATTCTCAAGTTTTGTATTAACAATCTTAAAATTTGAAGTGGTTTTCTGAAGCATTGAATTTTCACTTTTTAAATCAAAGACTTCTTTTAAAAGCGGTTGAACCTTTCTGTTGTTAAGTACCATTTGTTCATCCAGTTTTTGAATGGAACGTTTTTCACGATAAAGAGCTTCTCTATACCCAACTTCAAGTTCTTCATTTCGTTTTAAAAGTGGTGTGACAAAATCTCCGTTTATTTCAAACTTCCGAGCTTGAGATTTAAGGTTTGAGATTTCAATTTCAAGTTCAGCTTTTCTTTTTGTTACTTTTTCAAAACCTTTTTCCATATCTTTAAATCTCTCAAGCTCTTTGGACAATAAGACAGTCGCTTGCTTAGCTTTGCGATTGTCCTCTTTGCACTTTTCAAGTTCATGTTTGAAATTTTTGATTAATGAAGCAAATAAGGCACGATCTTGTTCATAAGAGGATCCATCCTGGGCAAGCTCACCTCCATTAGGATCCATATCTGGAGTAATAGGAGTGATAATACTATCAAACCGTTCTACCACATATGTGTCACTTATGGACTCAGGGTGCGCAGGATGTGTCTTATCATGAGCAAACACATTATCAAACGAAACAACATTATCATTATCGTTTGAATGTTGTACCATAGCCAATATCTCTGTATCAGATGAAGATGTGATATGGTCATCCTCAGTATCCCAAACAGCTTCATTCCTGTGTGTACCATCAGCATCCGAATCATTTCTTGGAGTACTGCTTTCAACCTGCTGTTCTGAAGATGTATCACTTCCCGTGAGAACCAATCTAGCATCAGTTGTTGTACCCTCATTGACTGTTTGTTCATCTTTGTTTGCCTCTCTCTCATTCACCTCTGTTTCCTTTAATAGTACATCTTTTTCAATCTGCTCCCTTTCCCGTTTCATCTTCTCAATCTCATTAAGCTCAACTTCTTCTTCATCAAGTATCATTTCGAGTTCACTCATGTTATGGATGCATTGGGTTTGGAAGGTCTTGAAGTCTAGCCAAAATCTTTGGTAAAACGCATTGAGAAACTCTGACTGGCTCAATATCCAAGGTTTCAGTATAATCTGAAGTTGAGGTTTGATCACTTCAAGAGCTTCCTTGCAGTTGTGCGTATAAAGTTCTTCTTCATTCAGTATCTTCTCATATTGATTCAGGCTTTGTTTGAGTTGATCTTTGAAATGATGAAATTGGACTCTTATGTAGTATTCAAATGCCTGATCGAACCTTGAATCATATCCAGTTGAATTGATGACTTTCTCAATATGAGTCTTGAACACTTTAAACGCTTTCTTTGACTCTCTCTCTTTCATTTTCATTTCCTTTTCAATTTAGTGCCGATGTGTGATAAAGTTGATTCAGTTGATTCAGGATCGTTGCAAAGAAATAGGTGTTGTGGTTGTTGAAAGTTAAACTTAGTTGTTGTTGTGAAGTCTTGGTTCTTTGTTGATGATCGGTTGAAGTTACTTGCAATTTAGATCAACTATGACAATTTAGATAAACGTAGCAAATTAAATAAAGTTACTAAATTTGACTAGACTATAATTTAGACAAAATCAAAAGTTCACAAATTCGACAAAGTTATGTAAATTACAATTTAGATAAAATGACAATTTCTATAGAAATTTCAATTTAGACAAAAATTTATACAAATTAAGGTAAAATTTCAATTTATATAGAATTATCCAATTTATATAAATTGGCAATTTATATAATCGATCTAACTAATTTATACAAACTAGTAGATATTCCTTTGTCGAAGTATTCGTTACACTTATACAAGTGAAAGAATACTGAGTCCGCGATCCTTGATGTTGTAGAAATTACAAGTTTAATCGAATTTATAAAATTTACTTAAGTTGTTGAACGTTTATAAATAATTGCGATAGAGGACTGAAGTTGTCAATCTGTGAAAGTTCTGTAAACTGCCACAATTTCTATAAGGGACGAATTCTGCCAATTGCGAAAAGTACATAAAACTGCCTTAATTGCGATGAAGGGCTGGTTCTGTCAATCTGCGAAAGTTATTAGACAATTGCGATGAGGGACTATTCTTGACAAGTTGCGAAAGTTCTTGCAAGCAATTGCGATAAGTTTTGTTTGACACAATTGCGATAAAAGTGCTTCACCAGAATTGCGATAAACTCGTTCTAACAATTGCGATGAACTCAGTTGTGACAATTGCGATGAACTCTGTTGAGACAATTGCGATATGGAGAGGCAGGCAGAATTGCGATAAGAGGGGTGACAATTGCGATGAAATGCAGCTTTTCCACAATTGTGATGAAACCCTCTTTTATAGAAATTGTCAAAGACAACAATTCCTATAAAACCCCTTTTTATCTAAATTCTTATACAAGAAATTAGATTTTTCCAAGTCCATGAAGAACTTTTTTATCACAATTCTTTTACAAGAAATGTAATAAAAAATCACAAGCTTATGAGGAGTCGAACCGAATCCTTTTTGTAGCACTTTTTCTTTCGATCACAACTTCAAATATCACGTAAAACCAATAAAGCTCAAAACTTTTTGACGCCAAGATGATGTAGATCCAAAATATCGACACAAAAGTTATGACTTTAACGTTAAGACTCACGTAAAAATTCACTAAATAACAACTAACAACTAAAAAGCTACAAGCTTTTTTCTTTAAACCTCTCGTAAAGACCAAATAAGGATAAAAACTACACGACTTGAGAACAAAACGCAATTTTTAAGCTTATATTGAACAAAAAGGAGACACAGCTAATATCTATTTCCTTGTTTGGCGGATGATACCACTTGTTATGACTAGAAATCTAACTTTAACACACAACTAATAAATAAATAACGTGACACTCAAAAGACTAGAGAAATATAGATGAGAAGAATATGTGTATGGATTGTATGATATAATAACTGGTCGAATGTTTATAACTTAAAAAGAAAGAAACAAACATAAACCATGAGAGAACACACACACTACACACTATCACCTATACAAGACTATGAGGCACACATAAAATGAGGGTGAGAGTGTGTTTATATAGCAACATATGCCGCACCCTACTAGGCTTTAGGATGAGCTTGGTGGGCTTTGTGTTGGACATGGGCTTTTAACCATTACAATGACTTAACTAATACAAACTAACATGGTCCAACGCAAAGCCTTCCTATACTTAGACATCTACACGACACACATATTACTAATAATACAAATGACCATCACTTGACTAATAATTTAAATGCTAACAATTTAATTATGGCTTACGCAATTGATTCGTCAATGTATGTGGTTCACTTCCTTTGAAGTGAGGGCCTTAGTTGAATATATACAATATAAACCTAGAATTGATTATTAATAGGTTTTATCGAATAAAGTTTGCATGTGGCTACATGTTTACACATATTAATTGTTATGTTATGTGTGTTTATTTAGTTATGTTATTTTTATTTTTTTTAATTATTACTTGTTTGTTTAATTGTCTTATGACATGTTTATAAACAAAGGGTAATTTTGAATAGAAAAATAATATAGACTAAATAATAATGAAACAATGAATTATTTTAGAAGAGTTAAATTTTCAAGTGTTTAATTGAATGATGAGTTTTCTACCAATAGTACGAACGGCTCACCCAATTGTGACAAACTATAAGAGGGGTATAAGGAGAGTACGCATTAAATTGTGACCTTAAAGAAACGGGTTTTTAATTGGCTTTTAGCTAACCTTAGTTTCTCCGCTCCTTTGTGCATCAAATTGGAGCTACCTAGTACGACTATTTATGTGTACAAAATCACCTTAAGGGTGAATTAGCTTTAATTTCATGCGCCACTTTGTGGTAATTATCCGAAACACTAAGTCTTTTGACTTATGCAAAAGTACGATATAATGGACGATAATTAAAGGTAAATTATTTGATTGGTGAACCCAATACCTCAATTGAAAACCTTGGTAAATTTTATCTTATTGAATTGATAAATAAAAAGGTTTTATTAAACTTATGATACGAAGATGTATGCATGCTTCTTCGTACATATTTTGATTATATACATAAAAAACTAATACCCTTAAAATTAAGTTGATGCCATCTAATTAAAAGAACACTTGAAGTTGTGATTTACGTCATGTGAGAGCTTGGACTAGATTGCAATGGAAAGGTAAATTCTTACTTTCATTACTAGCAGATCAACTGATGTAATAGAACTATGTTAATTTGCAGTTCTTTAAATTAGACGACTTAATTGAGTTGTAAGTGAGAGCTTGGACTCAAGGCATAAGATGGGAATAAAACATGCTTACATTGCAATAATGTTTGGCAATGTAAATTTCATAAAGATCTAGGAATTGGAAATTGTTTGCCAATTATTGTTCGATATTTACCTTGTTGAATACTTTCATTACTAGCAGATTAACTGATGTAATGGAATTATGTCAATTAGGATCCTAGCTTTAAGAAAATTATATCGTTTATATGAATATTAACCAATGGGTATTTAATTTTCTTAAAGATTGTATTATCGAAAATACTAAAATTGAATTTTGTAAATTCTTTTAAATGTATTAATGCAACATTAAACCGTAAACGTGGGATATTCTTTTATTGGTAAATTGATCTACACCCGTAGGGGTTTTTGGCTAGAGTCAACTTTACTAAAAGGATAAACCTAGTCTCCTTTCCATGAGAGAAGCGTGAGACTTAATCCTATTCCTTTTCATCAATGAGAAAGGTATAAATTATAAATACATAACTCATAACAAAATTTAATAGTTAAGATTATTGCACATTTTATGAGTTATTAAATTAGAAGCTAGACTAATTACTGTAAAATGGTAAAAGATAAACTAGTGTATTTTATCTAGTTCTTTTGTTTTGACCATTTAAAGGTGCTACATACCATTGTGGGGATGACCTATTAAGGAAGAAATTGCACGCCCAATTTTTCAAGTTAATTGCATTGATGGATAGTCCATCATTTACAAAGTAGAATACATTCTTTTAGTACCTAAGTAATTGTTACGTATGGGTTTTCTCAATGATGTAGGAAAGTAAATAGCACACTATTTTCTTTCACTGGTTAATGAAACACTTACAATGTTGTCAAATCCAGTGGGAGCATTGTGTTCTTATTACTAAATAAGGAATTATTGTAATGATCTCTAATTCAGTGGGAGCTACAAGTTTTTGTTATCTTGGTAGTAATCTACATTATCTTTTGAATGTCTCAAGATAAATACTTTCCAAATATAGACACTAATATTTTCAAGGATAGTCATGTGCGTTTCCTTGTTAATTAAGTAGCTCTATATCTACTAGTTATGCTAATATCAATGACACAATCATATTCTTCACATTAACAAACGCGTGTCGTGTTGTTTATCTGGTACATGATGTTGTTCCATGCACAAGTGGGAGAAATATTTAATGTGTGCAAGGTACAACATATAGGAATATGATTTAGAGGATTCTCTTGACTGCAAGGTAAGAGACTAACATTATAATATAACGTTCTAACACATCTAATCCAAGAAACACTTGGTATTGCAATTTACGTTATGTGATAGCTTAACTAGATTGCAATAACAAGGTAAAACTCCATGTTACGTGAGACCGTATCTGGAAAATTTGCAGTTTCTAAATTAGACACTTAATTAAAACATGTGTCAATATGATAACAAGACTACTTCAATTTGAATATTTATGAATTCTTGGAATGACGTAAATGAATGAAGTAATCTAATACTACTTCAATTTGGATAGTTATGTATTCTTGGAATGACATAAATAAATGAAGTGATAAATTAACTTGAAATTACTATTGAAACCAAGAAGTGGTGTTCATGATTACTTTAGTTATACATGTTTATGATTTCTTTGTAAAATCGCAAACATGAAGTCTTTTAATTATTACAAGACTTATAATATAAAGTAAGACGTTAACTTGTTATGTCTTTTATTAATACATATACATGAAGTCATTGAAAAATGACTTATAACGTATAGTGGGATTATAGCTGTTTATGTCATCTTGATGAGACATGGACATGAAGTGACTTCGTCAAAAAGTACTTTGGTTGTAAAGCATGCAATTGGTTTGGAAATTCTATTATACCATTAAGATGACTTAGTTGGTAAATAAATAAGCCGAAAGATATATGTTTATCTTACATATTGTTATATTGTCTCACAATATTAGTTCTAATGAAGTACCACAAGTTTGTGGTATGTTCAGTTAGGAGAATCAAACTTTATTGGTATTGTTTGATTAAAGATAACTATAACTTCTTTTCTTCCAAAAGTTATCATGGTTAAGAATATTGAGTATGGATTGTACATACTTAATAAGACTCTAACCTAGAAGATTAATAAGACACCATTATATTATGGAATGTGATGAATCACATTAAGTCTTAAAATTGAAGTTCTGAATTTGTTAAACAACTTATGAAGTAGGATATTAACAAACTAATGTAAAGAACTGTTAATGTGTATTTGTAATGTCCCAAACGAGAACAATTTAGTGTTGCTCTACTCGCTAAGTATTTATAGATAGTCTATAAATTACAAAAGGTAAGTGGGAGTTTTATCTTAAAGGGATAAAATTACAAGATACATAATCTTCTAAAATATACTAGTGAATATCATGATGAGGCTAGACATGTAAATGTTAAACCTGAAGATGATGGAATTCTCATTCATAAATCGGCAAGGATATCTCAGATATTTGATTAATATGCTGAGAATTATGAGTAACAGGATTATGGTAAACCTGATGATCATTATGATGCATTACCAAATATTGAATTGGATAAATTACTCACTCTATGAATGAAAAGATGTTGTCCATCAGGATAATCAATTTTGGAAATTTGGGTTATCTTGAACTCTATAGTTAGACTAGAGAATGAAAATGAGTTTCTTCAAGAGATGGAAAACCCTAGTGGTTTAAATCTTTATGTAGAAATCATATGGACAATATTGTACACATATTTAATGCATGTCTTATGACAAGATTATTGAACACACTTAAGTAATTAACTGTGATTGAATATTCTTTCATAGGCACATTAAATATATTAAGTGTTAGTTATGCGCACGTCAAATCAATATTTATACGGCTAGAAATTACGTGAGCCTATCGGGGCACACACGTATACATTTAGAGAACTTTTTAGTTAATGTAATTAATATATTAGATGTATTAATTATATTAAGTAATGTTTACAAAATTAATTAATAGTCGATAGTTAACCGTTAGACGCTTATTTTAACTAACGGGCTAAATTAATTATTTGTAATGTACTAATAATTTATGATAGTCCACATGAACTCATTCAAGATTAGTCAGCCGAATATTTGATAAAGGAGGAAATGATTTTGTCATATTAAACATATTTGATAAAGGTGGAAATGATTTGTCATACCAAACCATGTGGACAGAATATTGTTAAATATGAAAAGATTGTGTCAAGCTTGGACAAGAAGTCAAAATGTCAGTATATAATGTAGGCCATGGTTCATTGGTTAGGCATGCATTTTAATATACATACATACGACACATCTTATATTTCTCCACCAAAACCAATCGGCTGTTCACATATCTTTGAATATTCGATCCTTATTAATCAAGAAACTAAACCAAGTGTTTTGTGTTTCATTCGTAAGCAAGCACTAGCATCCTAACGTTCTTGCTAGACGTGTAGTGTATGCATTTGATAGAGATCAACTTATCATAGTTGATTTGGTGATTCGTGGTGCAAGATCAAGATCCGGTGTTTATCTATTTTTCAATAGATTCGAGGTTAGTATTTTATGTAGTTTAATTATGTGTTTTAATTCATAACATTAAACATAGATCCATCCGCTGCGTACTCGTGGTATTGATGGTTTAATCAATATGAATTCCCAACAGTGGCATCACGAGCCATCTCGTTTGGTGTTATGGGTTACACATAGAGTCGCTTGCTACGCTAATTAAACACATATATTAATTGTTATGACAATAACATGCATTATTGTCATTTAATTAAATCTTGATCTTGTTTAATTATTAACGGTTAATAAGACTTAAAAGGGGTTAGGAAAATTAAAAAGATTATTGTAACATGTACTTCTTCTTTTTCTTTTCCAATCTTAAGGCTTACGCGGTCATTAGTAATGACGTCTGTGGTCCACAAGGTACCTAGCTCGAAAACTTGTGGGAGCCTTAGATTCTCCAATTGGGGAAGACTCATTCTTAAGTTTTGGAGCATTACTTGTTTTACTGCTTTCCATTAGAGTCTGTCTTCTCCTTCTACCCCTCTTCTGTCTGTTTTAATTGCTTATATGTTTTATTCCTTGTGACTTGTTTTACATATATGCTGTTGATTTTGGAAATAAAAACAGACTAATTACTTATATCGAAACTTGCTTTTAATTAAATCGTGGGTTCCATCAAGCTATTGAGGGTGTGGATCATTACTCGAAGCTACCAGGATATAGCTTGCTGGATATCGTGAGATTTAATTATTGTCTGTTAATATACACACTTAATTCCTTGTGACCAGTTATGTGTTATGTGTGAAACTTTTTTTTACACTTAAACGGACTATAAACTATTGAAATATGATTTAATTAAATCACGGGTTCCATCAAGCTATTGAGGGTGTGGAACATTAGCTTGCTGGATATCGTGTGATTTAATAAACTTTAACTATAAGATACCTAAAGTTTTGTGCTTTTATTAATGATCTTTGATCAAATCAAGATCTAGGGTTTTGTGTGGTCTTTTCCCGCCCCACTACATGCTTCGGCATATGAGGGAATTATTGGAAGAACTTGGGTCTTTTGACTCATGCAGAGTACAATATAGGGTTTTTGACCATTCTTTGCCCGTGATAAAAGTACACCTAATAAGTTGAAAAATTGTTTTTTGCAAACTTGTGTTACAAAGATGTAAAACCCAAAAATCTAAAACATGCAAAATGACCAAATTGCCCCTGAAACTTTAAAATTCAATTAAAGCATAAATAAAGCACCAAATTAATTCCAAACTTCTGGTAATGAACTACATATGAAGTAAAATAATTTTGAGGCAACATTCTAACATTTTTGCATGTCCAAAAAAATTATTATTGCACACAAATATATCTACCTAAATCAAAAATGTTATATAAGTTATTTATTTAATATTTAAATAAATTTACAAAGAGATAATTGACCAATAATTAGGAAATAAGATTATACATTCAAAAATCTGATTTTGTCAAGCTTGGACCGAATCTCCAGCCCATTTCCCCCCCCCCCATAATCTCGGTAATTTCATTATTTAATTATCTTCCATTATTTCCTATCCCAAAACCCTAAATTGACACACACAAATTCACACACACTTCATCCGATTTTATGGAAGAGATCTAGAATTTTTCTGGTGTTCATCAAGGTCTAAGGAGGCTGGGAAAAATAAGTTTTGGGTCATGGAATAGCTGATTCGATCGGTGGTAATTTTATTGTGTCGCGTTTTAAATCCGAGAGGTACAAATTCATACGCCTAATTCTACACGTTCGAAAATTGATTTGGTATTTTTATGATGTTACTTACATCCTATATGACGTATATAAAATGGTAGATCTGAATCATGCATACTCTTTTGATCATACGAAAATTAATGAGAAGTAAACCCTAAAAACACAAATAAATTCGATATGGCTCATACGACTTTTCTGGGTCTTGTTCATAATTTTTCTGGGTTCTAATATCATCATAACACTCTGGAAAAATGATCTTTTGATTTGTTAAAGCTTAGATCGATTGTGGTTAATTTGTGTTCAATCGGATTTTTGAGAAAAATAAGGAAAAAGGTGAAAACCCTAATGGAACGATTAGGGTTATGCTTTTATGATTGAATCTAGACATTTAATGCATGTTAATGATGATTTGATGATTGTTGGGTGATTGGAACAATTAGGGTTGAGTTTTGATGGGTTAAAATGGTTACCGATTGGGAATAAAATAAGGAGGGTGTGTTTTGCCAATTTTGAAATTTGTGGGATATTTTTGTAATGTTATATAGATCTGGGATAATGTATAAAAATTATAACATGAGGGTCCTATGTGTAAAATTTGCAAGAAAAGGATTTAATTGGTAATTATGGTGTCGAATTGAAATAAATTAAAATAGAGGGACTAAAAGTGTAAATTCTGGAAACTTGAAGGTGTCTCGTGTAAAAAATGATATAAAGGGTGTAATGTGTAATTTTGAATATTTAAGGGCTTAATATGTAATTATGGATAAATTATTATTCGAATTGTATTTTGGAAACTATAAGGACTAGTTTTGTAATTTATGAAACTTAAGGGGGCTGTCGTACCACATATTAATTTGAGGGGTATATTCTGTAAATTGGTGAAATAAAGTGCTTGATGTGTAAATATAAATGTGGTAAGGATTAAATTGTGATTTATGTAATTATAAGGTTTATTTTGTAAATTAAATAACTAAAGGGGTATAAATTGTAAATTGCTAAACTTAAGGAATTAAAAGTGTCATTCTGAATAACTTCTGTATTAAATGAGTAAATTGAGATATTTTCATATTAGACCTTTGACTTTGGTAAATTTACATTTAAAACCCTAAAATATGGAAACTTGTTATATTTAACCCTAAACTTTTATAACTTGCTAAAATAAACATTATTTCCATAATAATCTTAATTAATGACTTAACCTAACTGATATTATTTGAATCTTGCTAATTATGGAAACTTACTAAATAAGAAAACTTTCTAAAAATAGAAACCTGTTAAAAATAGAAAGTTACTTAAAATGGAAGATAAGCTAAAAACAGTAATCTGAGCTAGAATCTTTTGTAATTCCATCTTCTACTTCTTTAGGTGTGAAGAAGGAGAAGCATTGATTTCGTTCCTTTCTGCTTATTTATTTACTTTGCTTTGCTCATAAGGTACAGATATTCTGCCCTTTTTCAGTAAGGGTGTTTTCCCTCTCTTAACTTTGATTTTGATCTTGTATTAAGATTCCCTAAGCCATTGCTATGTTCCCTTTTTGTTTGTGAACCTTTGATATGATCCCTTGTTCCGTGAACCTTGATTTGAACCCTGTTATAAACTTGATCTGATGAACTCTGATTTGAACCTGATTTATTCTGAACCTCTGATATTTAATTCTAAAATATTTAACATGAACCTTATGCTATGAACCCTTATATATGACACTCTGATTTTGACCTGATACTTGATACTTGACTCTGACCACGGTTTGATACCCGAGCCAACTCACTAGGCATGAGGTGTTCATGTCCTTGTCATTGATGCACCGATGACTTGACTCTAGGGTAGGAGAGAGATGACATATTCCGTCCCTGATTTTATTGTTATGTAAGAGAAGAATCTGGCCTACTGGGGCGCATGGATGCATCCTAAATTTGTTCTGTCTCTGTTATCTGTTATTATTTACTGGTTATACATATATCTCTGGTGACTGATGGTGTGTGCGATACACGTCTTTCACATCTCTGGGAGCTGATCACTCCATATATATTTGATACATGAGGACACCCCTCATATTATCTGGTTACTTGAGAGGCATCCCCTCTGGATTACTGATATGGTTACATGGTTATGATATTTTCTGTTTCTGGGCTCGTGGTGGATTACTGTTCCTTATCTTTATCTTTACCTTTACCTTTACTTTTCTTTACCCTTTATCCTTATTCCTCTACTTATCTCTTCACTCTGATTATGTCTGTTTGATCTGTATTTCTGATTATCTGTACTTGTATCCGTTACTGCTTTGTTATTATTATATCTGTTCACTGAGCTCTCGTAGCTCAGCCGTATTTCTTTTCCTGCGGCAGGTACTTAGCTAGGAGCTGGGTTATGGCTTTGGGGATGAGAGCAATCTGTTTGGAGTTTAGACCTTAGACTTTCTAGTATACCATTTGGATATTATTCTATTATGCCATTGTTTGGGCATTTGGATTCTGTTTTGTACTTCATTTATTTTCTGTCTTACGTTTGATATAAGTCTTGTTGACTTATGATGTTTTGGTTTAAATGTTAAGACTTCCGCTGTTTTATTAATGAATGCTTTGATCTGATATGAAACCGTTGTTGTGACATCTTTACCCTTGTCGGGTTGGGGTGTTACAATTTATGGTATTAGAGAATAGGCTTCAGAAACCCTGAGAGCTTAGGCTTTTGATCTGTGAGGATTGGGTAGACATTAGGTTTCCTTTCGCGCACTCTTTTTCCTTGTCCTACTCTATCATATTCTGTTTAATCTTGGTAATCGTTTTGATAATTGTTCAGATGGTTGTCACTCGCCGTAATACTGGAGGTGACTTTGAAGGGGAGGATGAGATCCCTAACTTGGAGACTTTGGTTGCTAATGTTGTGGCCAACATGTTACCGGGGCTTAACGCCAATGAGGTGATCGCTCGGATCATCAGTGATATTCGTAATGGAGCAGGTTCTTCTGGAGGTTCTGGTGGTTTTGGTGGTGGTGGGGGTCGACCCACTACTATTCATGGTTGGCTTGAGAGTTTCAATAAACTCAAGCCCTTGTCTTTCAGTTTGGCTGCCACTCTTCAGGCGGCAGAGGTTTGGATTACGCACCTGGAGAAAATGTTTGAGGTACTGGGATGTGTAGACGAGTTTAAGACTCGTCTGGCTGCGTTTAAGCTTGAGGGGGATGCGCTGAATTGGTGGAAGGCGCATAAGGAAGCTAAAGGAGGTGATCCGTATGTTCTTGGTTGTACATGGGCTGAGTTTCGTACTACCTTCTATAATCGGTATTTTCCAGATTCTGAGCAGCAGAGGTTTATTAGGGAGTACAACACGATTTCCCAGTTGGATTCTGAACATGCAGGGGAATTTATGCAGAGGTTTCAGAGGTTGGTCAGTTTTGTAGGACCGATTGCTGGAGATGCTAGACGCCAGGCTAAGCATTTCAAGTGGGCGCTTAAAAGGTGGGTACTTGATCGTTTGCTAAATGTGGAGTTTGCGGATGTGTCGGCCGTTTGCGACGCAGCTCGCAACATTGAGATTTTTCATGAGGGGGTTGGTTATAAAAGGAACCGCGACGGAGATAGAGTTCAGCCGCATAGTCAGAGTCGGGACAACAAGGGGCATTCTGGTAGGAGCTTCGAGCAGCGAGGTCAGTCAGATCGTGGACGTGACCATTAGGGTCAGTCGGGCAGGAGTTATGATCAGAGGAGATCAGATTCGAGGGGTCAGGATTCAAGGTCGGTTTCTAGATAGGGTAATGAGCGTCAGGGACGCAATGATAGTCTGAGGCAGTGGAAGGATCGGTCTTCCAGGAGTTATCAGCCGAATCGGGGTTCTGGATCGATTTCTCAGAGGGGACCATCTGAGAACTTACCTCCCCATCCTATTTGTGTTACTTGTGGGAAAAGTCATTCTGGAGCGTGTCATAAGGTTTCTGGTGCTTGTTTCAGATGTGGTTCTTTTGAGCATCGAGTGCGGGATTGTCCTAAGCAGAATCCGGCGCCTGTTGTGAACTATCTTCCTCCTCCTCCTCTTCCGAATACAGGTCGTGTGTTTTCGACTACTCGTGACCAGGCAGCTAAGATGTCAGGTACCATTACTGGCATTCTGTATATTGGTGATTGTACTGTATTCGCACTATTTGATACTGGCGCAACACACTCTATTATATCTGTGAAACTTGCTAAGAAACTTAAAATGACTCCAACACCATTAATAAATCAAATATCTATCTCTACCCCAATGAAGAATCGTCTTCTCATCGATCACGAGTTTGTAAACTGTCCTTTGCGCTTTGATGACCGGATTCGTCCGGCGAACTTGCTTCCTCTGGATATGATTGATTTTGATGTAATCCTGGGTATGGATTGGTTGGCTTCCCATAGAGCTACCATCGACTGCCATGCTAGGAAGGTGATATTTGGTGATCTGAATCGTCCCGAATTTGTCTATCATGAATCTCGCCCTCTGAAATCTGTTAAAATCATCTCTGCTATGAAAGCACGAACTCTGATATCTCATGGTTGCCAAGGTTATTTGGCTTCTGTTAAAGATTCATCTGTTGAAAGTCTTGATATTGCTAGCGTTCCTATTGTTCGGGATTTTGCTGATGTTTTTCCTGAAGAACTTCCTGGTCTTCCTCCGGCTAGAGAAGTTGAATTTGGTATTGAACTGATTCCCGGTGCCGAACCTATCTCTAAGGCTCCGTACCGGATGACACCTGTTGAACTGAAGGAGTTAAAGGAGCAATTGGAAGAATTGTTGGAAAATGGTTTTATTCGACCTAGTGTTTCGCCATGGGGTGCTCCTGTTCTTTTTGTGAAGAAGAAGGACGGTACTATGCGTTTGTGCATTGATTATCGTGAGCTTAATCGTATTACTATCCGAAACCGTTATCCTCTTCCTCGTATTGATGATTTGTTTGATCAATTGCAAGGAGCTAAAGTCTTTTCTAAAATTGACTTGCGATCTGGTTATCACCAATTACGGGTTTAAGAGCAGGATGTTTCTAAGACTGCTTTCCGTACCCGATATGGTCATTATGAGTTTCTGGTTATGCCATTTGGTTTAACAAATGCTCCTGCGGTGTTTATGGACTTGATGAACCGGGTTTTCCATGAATTTCTTGATAAGTTCGTTATCGTTTTCATTGATGATATTCTGGTGTATTCTAAATCGGCGGAAGAGCACGAGCAGCACCTGCGTATCGTTTTGGGTATTCTGAGACAGCATAAATTGTTCGCAAAATTTTCGAAGTGTGAGTTCTGGTTGAACCAAGTCGCTTTCCTTGGTCATATTGTGTCTGCAGATGGTATCACCATGGATCCATCTAAGGTTGAGGCTATCACCAAGTGGCCGAGACCTACCACCGTGACTGAAGTTCGGAGTTTTCTGGGATTAGCTGGTTACTACAGGCGTTTTGTCGAGGGATTCTCGAAGTTGGCTTTACCTTTGACTCAGTTGATGCGGAAGGGTGAAAAGTTTGTATGGACAGATGAGCGTGAGCAGAGTTTCGAGGAGTTGAAACGGAGATTGGTTTCCGCTCCTATTTTGACTTTACCATCGGGTTCTGGAGGTTTCCAGATTTATAGTGATGCTTCTAAGAAGGGTTTAGGCTGTGTGCTTATGTAACACGGTAAGGTGATTGCCTATGCTTCCAGGCAATTAAAACCCTACGAAGAAAACTATCCGACCCATGATCTGGAATTGGCGGCTGTTGTGTTTGCTTTGAAAATCTGGAGACATTACTTGTATGGTGAATCATGTGATATCTTCACAGATCACAAGAGTCTCAAGTACATCTTTACTCAAAAGGAGTTGAATATGAGACAGAGGCGATGGTTAGAGCTTCTTAAGGATTATGACACGAATATCCAGTATCATCCAGGCAAGGCAAATGTTGTTGCCGATGCCCTTAGTCGGAAATCGGGTATGATTGCTAGCTTGGAGATTGATTTCCATGTTCTCAGGGATTTAGAGCGGTTGGATGTCGAGTTGTGTATTCGGCGTGATGTTGGTTATTGGGCTAGTTTGAAGATAGAATCGAACCTTATCTTGCGTATTAAAGAGGCTCAGAAGGATGATGGTGAGCTTTGGGCTATAGTGCAGAATATTGAAGATGGTAAGCAGACTGAGTTCAGAGTTGATGATAACGGAATTGTATGGTATGAGGATCGCTTATGTGTGCCTAATGATCCTGATTTGCGTGAGGCGGTGTTGACTGAGGCTCACAGTTCTCCTTTCTCTATTCATCCTGGTTCTACTAAGATGTATCGTGATCTTAAGCAGCATTTCTGGTGGAACGGAATGAAACAGGACGTTGCTTTGTTTGTGGCTAGATGTATGACTTGCCAGCAGGTCAAAATTGAGCACCAGCGGGCTAGTGGTCTATTACAGCCTTTGGAGATTCCTACTTGGAAATGGGATGAGATTTCCATGGACTTTGTTTCTGGTCTGCCTTTGACTCGTAAAAGACATGATGCGATTTGGGTGGTCGTTGATCGGCTAACTAAATCTGCTCATTTCTTACCTATCCGTATGACCTATAGTGTTAGTAAGTTGGCGGAGATTTTTCAGCAGGAGATTGTTCGATTGCATGGTACTCCTTCGTCTATTATTTCTGATAGAGATCCTCGTTTCACTTCGCGTTTCTGGAAAGGACTTCATAAAGCTTGGGGCGCTCGCCTTAAGCTCAGTACTGCATTTCATCCCCAAACTGATGGTCAGTCTGAGAGGACCATTCAGACTTTGGAAGATATGTTACGGTCTTTTGCTTTGGAATGGACCGGTAGTTGGGATGAGTATTTGTGTTTAGTGGAGTTTGCGTATAACAACAGTTGGCATGCGAGTATCCGAATGGCTCCCTTCGAGATGTTATATGGTAGGAAGTGTAGGGCTCCGGTGTATTGGAATGAAGTAGGTGAACGTCTTATTGAGGGTCCTGAGATGATCGAGATCACAAATGAAAAGGTAGCAGTTGCTAGGGAGAAATTGAAGGAGGCACGTGCTCGTCAGAAGAGTTATGCTGATAAGCACCGTCGTGATCTGGAGTTTAATGTTGGTGACCGGGTATTTCTGAAAGTATCTCCTTTCCGTGGGGTTAAGCGTTTTGGAATCAAGGGCAAGTTGAGTCCTTGATTTATTGGTCCGTTTGAGATTCTGGTGTGTGTTGGAGAGGTTTCTTATCGTCTGGCTTTGCCTCCTTAGCTATCTCATGTGCATAACATATTCCATGTATCTCTTCTGAGGGGATACAATTATCACCCGTTGCATGTGGTATCTTATCCGCTTGATCAGATCCGGCCTGATATGTCTTTGTCTGAAGAGCCGGAAGCTGTTCTAGATCGTCAGGAAAGGGTCATGAGAAATAAAGTTATTCCGTTCGTAAAGATTCTTTGGGAGAACCACCAAGAGCGTGAGGCTACCTGGGAAACCGAGGAATCGATACGAGCTAGTTATCCGCATTTTCTGTTATAATCTGGTATGTCCTTGTTTTGTCTTCCGTTCTATTTCTTTCTGCTTTCTGCAAATTTCGAGGACGAAAATTTTCTTTTAGAGGGGAAGAAGTTGTAAAACACAAAAATCTATAACATGCAAAAGGACCAAATTGCCCCTGAAACTTAAAAATTCAATTAAAGCATAAATAAAGCACCAAATTAATTCCAAACTTCTAGTAATGAACTACATATGAAGTAAAATAATTTTGAGGCAACATTCTAACATTTTTGCATGTCCAAAAAAATTATTATTGCACACAAATATATCTACCTAAATCGAAAATGTTATATAAGTTATTTATTTAATATTTAAATAAATTTACAAAGAGATAATTGACCAATAATTAGGAAATAAAATTATACATTCAAAAATCTGATTTTCTGTTTGAATATTCGATCCTTATTAATCAAGAAACTAAACCAAGTGTTTTGTGTTTCATTCGTAAGCAAGCACTAGCATCCTAACGTTCTTGCTAGACATGTAGTGTATGCATTTGATAGAGATCAACATATCATAGTTGATTTGGTGATTCGTGGTGCAAGATCAAGATCCGGTGTTTATCTATTTTTCAATAGATTCGAGGTTAGTATTTTATGTAGTTTAATTATGTGTTTTAATTCATAACATTAAACATAGATCCATCAGCTGCGTACTCGTGGTATTGATGGTTTAATCAATATGAATTCCCAACAGTGGCATCACGAGCCATCTCGTTTGGTGTTATGGGTTACACATAGAGTCGCTTGCTACGCTAATTAAACACATATATTAATTGTTATGACAATAACATGCATTATTGTCATTTAATTAAATCTTGATCTTGTTTAATTATTAACGGTTAATAAGACTTAAAAAGGGTTAGGAAAATTAAAAAGATTATTGTAACATGTACTTCTTCTTTTTCTTTTCCAATCTTAAGGCTTACGCGGTCATTAGTAATGACGTCTGTGGTCCACAAGGTACCTAGCTCGAAAACTTGTGGGAGCCTTAGATTCTCCAATTGGGGAAGACTCATTCTTGAGTTTTGGAGCATTACTTGTTTTACTGCTTTCCATTAGAGTCTGTCTTCTCCTTCTACCCCTCTTCTGTCTGTTTTAATTGCTTATATGTTTTATTCCTTGTGACTTGTTTTACATATATGCTGTTGATTTTGGAAATAAAAACAGACTAATTACTTATATCGAAACTTGCTTTTAATTAAATCGTGGGTTCCATCAAGCTATTGAGGGTGTGGATCATTACTCGAAGCTACCAGGATATAGCTTGCTGGATATCGTGAGATTTAATTATTGTCTGTTAATATACACACTTAATTCCTTGTGACCAGTTATGTGTTATGTGTGAAACTTTTTTTTAAACTTAAACGGACTATAAACTATTGAAATATGATTTAATTAAATCACGGGTTCCATCAAGCTATTGAGGGTGTGGAACATTAGCTTGCTGGATATCGTGTGATTTAATAAACTTTAACTATAAGATACCTAAAGTTTTGTGCTTTTATTAATGATCTTTGATCAAATCAAGATCTAGGGTTTTGTGTGGTCTTTTCCCGCCCCACTACATGCTTCGGCATATGAGGGAATTATTGGAAGAACTTGGGTCTTTTGACTCATGCAGAGTACAATATAGGGTTTTTGACCATTCTTTGCCCGTGATAAAAGTACACCTAATAAGTTGAAAAATTGTTTTTTGCAAACTTGTGTTACAAAGATGTAAAACCCAAAAATCTAAAACATGCAAAATGACCAAATTGCCCCTGAAACTTTAAAATTCAATTAAAGCATAAATAAAGCACCAAATTAATTCCAAACTTCTGGTAATGAACTACATATGAAGTAAAATAATTTTGAGGCAACATTCTAACATTTTTGCATGTCCAAAAAAATTATTATTGCACACAAATATATCTACCTAAATCGAAAATGTTATATAAGTTATTTATTTAATATTTAAATAAATTTACAAAGAGATAATTGACCAATAATTAGGAAATAAGATTATACATTCAAAAATCTGATTTTGTCAAGCTTGGACCGAATCTCCAGCCCATTCCCCCCCCCCATAATCTCGGTAATTTCATTATTTAATTATCTTCCATTATTTCCTATCCCAAAACCCTAAATCGACACACACAAATTCACACACACTTCATCCGATTTTCTGGAAGAGATCTAGAATTTTTCTGGTGTTCATCAAGGTCAAAGGAGGCTGGGAAAAATAAGTTTTGGGTCATGGAATAGCTGATTCGATCGGTGGTAATTTTATTGTGTCGCGTTTTAAATCCGAGAGGTACAAATTCATACGCCTAATTCTACACATTCTAAAATTGATTTGGTATTTTTCTGATGTTACTTACATCCTATATGACGTATATAAAATGGTAGATCTGAATCATGCATACTCTTTTGATCATACGAAAATTAATGAGAAGTAAACCCTAAAAACACAAATAAATTTGATATGGCTCATACGATTTTTCTGGGTCTTGTTCATAATTTTTCTGGGTTCTAATATCATCATAACACTCTATAAAAATGATCTTTTGATTTGTTAAAGCTTAGATCGATTGTGGTTAATTTGTGTTCAATCGGGTTTTTGAGAAAAATAAGGAAAAAGGTGAAAACCCTAATGGAACGATTAGGGTTATGCTTTTATGATTGAATCTGGACATTTAATGCATGTTAATGATGATGTGATGATTGTTGGGTGATTGGAACAATTAGGGTTGAGTTTTGATGGGTTAAAATGGTTACCGATTGGGAATAAAATAAGGAGGGTGTGTTTTGCCAATTTTGAAATTTGTGGGATATTTTTGTAATGTTATATAGATCTGGGATAATGTATAAAAATTATAACATGAGGGTCCTATGTGTAAAATTTGCAAGAAAAGGATTTAATTGGTAATTATGGTGTCGAATTGAAATAAATTAAAATAGAGGGACTAAAAGTGTAAATTCTGGAAACTTGAAGGTGTCACATGTAAAAAATGATATAAAGGGTGTAATGTGTAATTTTGAATATTTAAGGGCTTAATATGTAATTATGGATAAATTATTATTCGAATTGTATTTTGGAAACTATAAGGACTAGTTTTGTAATTTATGAAACTTAAGGGGGCTGTCGTACCACATATTAATTTGAGGGGTATATTTTGTAAATTGGTGAAATAAAGTGCTTGATGTGTAAATATAAATGTGGTAAGGATTAAATTGTGATTTATGTAATTATAAGGTTTATTTTGCAAATTAAATAACTAAAGGGGTATAAATTGTAAATTGCTAAACTTAAGGAATTAAAAAGTGTCATTCTGAATAACTTCTGTATTAAATGAGTAAATTGAGATATTTTCATATTAGGCCTTTGACTTTGGTAAATTTACATTTAAAACCCTAAAATATGGAAACTTGTTATATTTAACCCTAAACTTTTATAACTTGCTAAAATAAACATTATTTCCATAATAATCTTAATTAATGACTTAACCTAACTGATATTATTTGAATCTTGCTAATTATGGAAACTTACTAAAAAAGAAAACTTTCTAAAAATAGAAACCTGTTAAAAATAGAAAGTTACTTAAAATGGAAGATAAGCTAAAAACAGTAATCTGAGCTAGAATCTTTTGTAATTCCGTCTTCTACTTCTTTAGGTGTGAAGAAGGAGAAGCATTGATTTCGTTCCTTTCTGCTTATTTATTTACTTTGCTTTGCTCATTAGGTACAAATATTCTGCCCTTTTTCAGTATGGGTGTTTTCCCTTTCTTAACTTTGATTTTGATCTTGTATTAAGATTCCCTAAGCCATTGCTATGTTCCCTTTTTGTTTGTGAACCTTTGATATGATCCCTTGTTCCGTGAACCTTGATTTGAACCCTGTTATAAACTTGATCTGATGAACTCTGATTTGAACCTGATTTATTCTGAACCTCTGATATTTAATTCTGAAATATTTGACATGAACCTTATGCTATGAACCCTTACATATGACACTCTGATTTTGACCTGATACTTGATACTTGACTCTGACCACGGTTTGATACCCGAGCCAACTCACTAGGCATGAGGTGTTCATGTCCTTGTCATTGATGCACCGATGACTTGACTCTAGGGTAGGAGAGAGATGACCTATCCCGTCCCTGATTTTATTGTTATGTAGGAGAAGAATCTGGCCTACTGGGGCGCATGGATGCATCCTAGATTTGATCTGTTTCTGTTATCTGTTATTATTTACTGGTTATACATATATCTCTGGTGACTGATGGTGTGTGCGATACACGTCTTTCACATCTCTGGGAGCTGATCACTCCATATATATTTGATACATGAGGACACCCCTCATATTATCTGGTTACTTGAGAGGCATCCCCTCTGGATTACTGATATGGTTACATGGTTATGATATTTTTTGTTTCTGGGCTCGTGGTGGATTACTGTTCCTTATCTTTATCTTTACCTTTACCTTTACTTTTCTTTACCCTTTATCCTTATTCCTCTACTTATCTCTTCACTCTGATTATGTCTGTTTGATCTTTATTTCTGATTATCTGTACTTGTATCCGTTACTGCTTTGTTATTATTATATCTGTTCACTGAGCTCTCGTAGCTCAGCCGCATTTCTTTTCCTGCGGCAGGTACTTAGCTAGGAGCTGGGTTATGGCTTTGGGGATGAGAGCAATCTGTTTGGAGTTTAGACCTTAGACTTTCTAGTATACCATTTGGATATTATTCTGTTATGCCATTGTTTGGGCATTTGGATTCTGTTTTGTACTTCATTTATTTTTTGTCTAAGGTTTGATATAAGTCTTGTTGACTTATGATGTTTTGGTTTAAATGTTAAGACTTCCACTGTTTTATTAATGAATGCTTTGATCTGATATGAAACCGTTGTTGTGACATCTTTACCCTTGTCGGGTTGGGGTGTTACAAAAGATGTATGCATGCCTCTTTGTACAAAATTTTTGATACATGTTTTTGTCAAAAATTATGTGATACCCTATTTGAAATTTAAGTATATGCCATCTAAGTTTGAGAACACTTGCACTTGCCTTTTGCTCTTCGTGGGACGTGAGTGAATTGCAACCCAAGGTGTTTATTCTCTAGCGTTAGACCTAGAGTTATTTACACATGTTCTCTAATTGGACGACTTAATCGAGTCAAGCGGTGAGATCCTTGAGCCCGAGGCATAGGAGGAGACAAAACATGCATGACACTAGTAGCTTGCACTCTAGTGCCATAAGTCTCATAAATCTAAGAGTTGCACTTGTAATGCAATTGTCGCACGCCGCCTACCTCTTGTACCCACAAGACTTACCAGAGTAGTAAGCACTACCGTGATGAGTGGGAGTTCAAGAGGGTCTTAGTCTTTTAGTAAATTAATTGTTTTATTTAATAAAACATGGGTAGTTAATTTGTAAAAGAATTAATTATCGAAAATACTAAAATTTTGAACTTTGTTTTATTGTAGATGGCAGCTAATCAATCCGTCAACAATTCGATCTTCAGGTCTTTCCTCGAAAAGGAAAAACTTACTGGATCCAACTTCCTCGACTGGTATCGGAATTTGAGGATCGTCCTCACAGCTGAGGATAAGTTAACCTATGTGGAGCATCCCATACCTGCTACTCCTGTTCCTCAAGCTCCTAATCAACAGGTTCCTGCTGATGTCCTTGCCGCTCACGCCCAATGGGTTAAAGCATCCAAGGACATAGGCTGTCTTATGCTCATAAGCATGACTCCAGAACTTCAAAAGAATATGGAGCACTTTGATGCATATAACATGCTTAAGGAATTGAAGACCATGTTTGCTCAGCAAGCAGAACAGGAACTCCTTGAGACTGTGCAGGCCTTTCATGCATGTAAGCATGAGGAGGGTCAATATGTTAGCACCTACGTTCTGAAAATGAAGGGCTATATGGACAGACTGGAACGCCTTGGTCACCCCATGTCATCTGGCCTTGCAGTGAGCTTGATTCTTACCTCTCTGAACAAGGACTTTGCTGGATTCAGACAGAATTATAATATGCAATGCATGGGGAAGACAGTGAATGAAGTGCATGCAATGCTTAAGCTGCACGAACAAGGGCTTCCTAAGAAAGATGCCACCCTTGCTTTACTTGCTATAAGAGCAGGAAGGATCCAGAAGAATAAGAACAAGAAGCCGCTGAATGGTGCTCAGGGTAAGAATCATGGTAAAGGCAAGGCTAAGCTTGCTTATGCCCCCAAGGCCAAGATTCTCCCTCCACCTAAAAAGGAGCATCCTGCTAAGGACACTGAGTGTCATCATTGTCATCAGATTGGACACTGGAGGAGGAACTGTCCTGCCTATTTAGCCGAGTTGATGCAAAAGAAGTGAAATGTGGCTGGCAATGCTAGCACATCAGGTATCTTCGTCATAGAACTTTATGCTTTTCCTCATAAATCTTGGGTATATGACACTGGTTGTGGTACTCACATCTGTAATACTACTCATGGTCTCAGGGGAAGTAAGAAACTGAAGCCAGGAGCTTTGAGCCTGTACGTGGGAAATGGAAACCGTGCAGCCGTTGAAGCTATCAGAAGTTTTGATTTATACCTTCCTAGTGGTTTAATTATTGTGTTGGACAATTGTCATTATGCTCCTAGTATTACTAGGGGTATTGTTTCAGTTTCTCTTTTGAAAGACAAGGGTTTTTCTCATTGTTTTACAGATAATGGTATTTCAGTTTCAATGAATAACGTGTTTTATTTTAATGCTGTTTCTAGGAATGGTATTTTTGAAATTGATATGCATGATTCTGTTTCGAATGATTGTTCTATGTATTCTGTTAATAGTAAAAGATCCAAGCGTAACTTGGACTCGACATTCTTGTGGCATTGCCGACTTGGGCACATTAACAAGAAACGCATTGAGAAGCTGCAACGTGATGGGCTTCTTAAATCAACTGACCTTGAGTCTTTTGATAAGTGTGAATCTTGTGTGTCTGGGAAGATGGCAAGAAAGCCTTTTTCGCATAAAACGGAGAAAGCTACAGATCTGCTTGGACTCATACATTTTGATGTATGTGGCCCTTTTAGAACTGTGTCAAAACAAGGATACAGCTATTTCTTAACTTTCACTGACGACTTTAGTCGATATGGTTATGTTTACTTGCTTAAACATAAACATGAAGTCTTTGAAACTTTCAAAGTATTTCAAAGTGAAGTTGAGAATCAACTTGGTATGACCATAAAGGCTTTACGGTCTGACCGTGGAGGCGAATATATGAGTCAAGAGTTTATAGATCATCTTAAGAAGTGTGGGATTGTCTCACAGCTATCTTCTCCACGTACACCACAACATAATGGTGTATCTGAGAGAAGAAATCGAACCCTGCTTGACATGGTAAGATCTATGATGAATCAAAAAACTCTACCAATGTCCTTTTGGGATTATGCTCTTGAGTCTGCTGCACGCATTCTCAATATGGTTCCATCAAAGAAGGTTGAAAAGACACCATATGAACTATGGCATGGGAAGGTCCCTAATCTGAGAGAAGAAATCGAACCCTGCTTGACATGGTAAGATCTATGATGAATCAAACAACTCTACCAATGTCCTTTTGGGATTATGCTCTTGAGTCTGCTGCACGCATTCTCAATATGGTTCCATCAAAGAAGGTTGAAAAGACACCATATGAACTATGGCATGGGAAGGTCCCTAATCTGTCTTACTTAAAGGTCTGGGGTTGTGAGGCATTCGTGAAACGTGATACGCCTGACAAACTTGAACCAAGATCTATTAAGTGTATCTTTATAGGATACCCAAAGGAAACAATGGGTTACTACTTCTACTACCCACCTGAGCACAAAGTATTTGTTGCTCGGTTTGCTGATTTTTTTTAGAATCGTCTCATCTCACAAGAAGCAAGTGGGAGGATCGTAGAACTTGATGAAATTCAAGAAGATACTCACCCTTCTGAAAATACTAGCCAACTTCCTGAGATGGTTGAACATGAAAGTGTTGAACCAGAAAGTGAAGTTATTCCTGTTCGTAGGTCCTCAAGGACAATACGTGCACCTGAACGTATGTGTTTGTACATCGATTCAGAAGAGCATGAGTTAGGGGATATCAATGAGCCCGCTAACTATAAAGCTGCATTAGCATATTCTGAATCTGAAAAATGGCTTAAAGCTATGAACGAGGAAATGAAATCCATGAAAGACAATGAAGTCTGGGTTGAAGTTGACCTCCCTCCTAACACTAAAACCGTTGGTAGCAAGTGGCTCTTCAAGAAGAAGACTGACATGGATGGAAAAGTACACACCTATAAAGCTCGTCTTGTGGCAAAAGGTTATACTCAAACCTACGGTGTAGATTATGAGGAAACCTTCTCGCCTGTTGCAGACATAAAAGCTATTAGGATTCTTTTAGCCATAGCAGCGTACTATGACTATGAGATTTGGCAGATGGATGTCAAAACTGCCTTCTTGAATGGTCACTTAACTGAAGAGGTTTACATGGACCAACCTGAAGGATTTGTCAATCCACAATATCCTAACCGTGTATGCAAGCTACAACGATCCATTTATGGATTAAAGCAAGCATCTAGGCAATGGAATAAAAGGTTTGATGAGGAAATCAAGAAGTATGGTTTCACTCAAAACCTTGATGAGCCATGTGTATATCGTAAGGCTAGTGGGAGTAATGTAGCATTCCTAATCTTATATGTTAATGACATATTGATCATGGGAAACAACATTCCAATGTTACAAGCTATTAAAGCCTATCTTGAAAATTGTTTTTCTATAAAGGATTTAGGTGAAGCTGCATATATTCTAGGAATCAAGATCTATAGAGATAGATCTAAGCGGTTGATTGGACTTTGTCAAAGTGCATACATTGAGAAAATCTTGAAAAGATTTAATATGGCGAATTCCAAACGTGGAACTACCCCAATGCAAGTAAAACTTGAGTTGAGAAAATCTCAAGGACCCTCAACACCTGCAGAGGTGGAACGCATGAAGAGGATTCCTTATGCCTCGGCTATAGGATCCATCATGTATGCGGTGAGGTGCACTAGACCTGATGTTGCGTTCGCTCAGAACTTAACAAGTCGATTTCAAGTAGATCCAGGGGAGATTCACTGGTCTGCTGTGAAGAACATACTGAAGTATCTCAGATATACTAAAGATATGTTTCTTGTTTACGGTGGAGACCCAAACAAAGAGCTCAGAGTTACCTGTTATACTGATGATGGGTGGCAGACCGACAAGGATGATACCAAGTCACAAACCGGATACGTTTTCGTTCTAAACGGAGGCGCAGTAGTCTGGAAGAGTGCCAAGCAAAGCATTACAACGATGTCTTCTACAGAAGCTGAATACACTGCTGCTTCAGAAGCTGCAATGGAAGCTATTTGGATAAGGAAGTTTATTGATGAGCTTGGAGTAGTCCCTACCAATAAAGAACCTATGGAAATGCTATGTGACAACACTGGAGCATTAACTATCGCCAACGAGCCTGGAGCTCAGAAAGGCGCCAAGCATTACAAAAGGAAGGTTCACTATCTCCGTGAGGTTATCGCAGATAATGAAGTAGTACTTAACAAAGTTCACACAGATGACAACTTAGCTGATCCGTTTACTAAGGCGTTGCCTTTAAACAAGCATGTTGAGCATGCTAGTGGTATTGGACTTCGTTCAGTTAGTAGTCTCATGTAAATCTGTTTTGATTTTAGTATTTGGATAATGGGATATGTAAAACATTTATTATTTTGATGATTAATATACGTGGTACTTGAGTTATTCATTCATATATTAATTGTGTCCTATATTTGCATGTTTAATCCATAAGTAATTTATTACTTTAAATTGTCCATTGTCGATCAATGATATGGGAGTATTGTTGAATTAAGGCAAATGTGAGAGATTGGTTATATTCTTTGAATACTAAGGATGTGTCCGCCAAACTCACATGTTATCCACGTGCTTTGGATATTGGATTTCCCCAAACCCACGAGTCATCACTTTATGGATCGGCGTCATTAAGTGATATCTCGCAAATGGTTATTTTATTTGTCCTCTGACTTGAGATGCAAGCAGGTCTTGCATGTGTGGATCTTTCTTCTTGACTATAGTCAAACGCTATCCTGAACAAGGTGGTTATTAAGGCTATTCTCAGAAGTTGGTTGAAGCACATGAATGACACGTGTAGTCAAAATAGAATTTGTTCCTCCACTTGCCTTCTGGAGCATGATACTACTGGGCTCCTCGCTGAATTAATCAGATGTTTGCATGGCCGTGCCCAAAGTGTAAATCAAGATTATGCTTGTTTTACGTTTGGTAATCTTGATTAATTTCTAAAACGAGAAACAGAATAGTTGAGCAATATGGAATGACTTTGATCCATATCCATAGTTCAACAAGTATCTGAAACAAAAGGATAATTTAAAATTGTAAACCATTTACCTAGTTGTTTTATGAAACCACACTCATGTATTTCTGGGAGCAATGCGGTGTTGCTAGACGCTTAGCATTGTTAGTATATATTATTGTTTATGACGATCGCAAGTGGGAGCTGTTGGTTATGCGCACGTCAAATCAATATTTATACGGCTAGAAATTACGTGAGCCTATCGGGGCACACACGTATACATTTAGAGAACGTTTTAGTTAATGTAATTAATATATTAGATGTATTAATTATATTAAGTAATGTTTACGAAATTAATTAATAGTCGATAGTTAACCGTTAGACGCTTATTTTAACTAACGGGCTAAATTAATTATTTGTAATGTACTAATAATTTATGATAGCCCACATGAACTCATTCAAGATTAGTCAGCCGAATATTTGATAAAGGAGGAAATGATTTTGTCATATTAAACATATTTGATAAAGGTGGAAATGATTTGTCATACCAAACCATGTGGACAGAATATTGTTAAATATGAAAAGATTGTGTCAAGCTTGGACAAGAAGTCAAAATGTCAGTATATAATGTAGGCCATGGTTCATTGGTTAGGCATGCATTTTAATATACATACATACGACACATCTTATATTTCTCCACCAAAACCAATCGGCTGTTCACATATCTTTGAATATTCGATCCTTATTAATCAAGAAACTAAACCAAGTGTTTTGTGTTTCATTCGTAAGCAAGCACTAGCATCCTAACGTTCTTGCTAGACGTGTAGTGTATGCATTTGATAGAGATCAACTTATCATAGTTGATTTGGTGATTCGTGGTGCAAGATCAAGATCCGGTGTTTATCTATTTTTCAATAGATTCGTGGTTAGTATTTTATGTAGTTTAATTATGTGTTTTAATTCATAACATTAAACATAGATCCATCCGCTGCGTACTCGTGGTATTGATGGTTTAATCAATATGAATTCCCAACATTAAGATGATAATTGTCATACCTATTTTCATTAATATGAAAAATAACAATGGAATATCAAAACTCTTTCTTGAGTGATTACTTGAGCGAGGACGGTAAGTAATCGAAAGGATTTTATGAATTCATATAAATCTTTGAAAGTGTACAAAATGCAAGAATTCAAGTATGGATAAATGCATGCATCTAAGAGATGAGTCTTATGTTTAAATATTAAATCCAAGTTTTGATTTATAATTTAAAACTAGCTTATAAACCCGTGATAAATCACGGGTGGCTTATAAAAAGTTTGGACTGATAATTCAAATAGTCAAAGTAGAAAATGTTGCTTAATTCTTAAACAATAAGTGACACCATGAACAAAAGGTAAAGTTTACCTCACAAATAAATAAACTTGTATATCATTACAGAATGTTATCTTTTGTGAAATGATAAAAAACATCGAACAGAAAGTTAACATGAAACAAAAGTTTGCGTTAGATGGTAGAAAGATGAAACATGTTACAAATACAATGTCTTTTAGATTAAATCTTGAGAAGACACACTATTATAATAAGATATACAATAGAATTATTATGTCGTTTTAACCCGTCAGAGATAAAACACGGTCCAAGTTGACCCATTCTACCATTTAATAGTAAGAGGGCCGGAATTGACATACTTTTAAAAAATGGCCTACACATTAATTTTATACCTCCGCTGAGGATCAACATCCTACAGAACAACTTGATTAGATAATATAGTTAGGCATATAATCTAATGTCAGATACATAGAGCGAACCTCTACACCCAAAAATTGTTATGACCAAATGTATATCCAATATCCAAATAAACATGAACGAAGGGGAGATTCCAAAATGAACTCACAACAGTAATGCAAAACAACTTAGGAGCTTGTGAATTTGAAAAATATTGCAACCATATGATATACTATGAACCGTACTCATGAAAATATTAGTAATGTTACATATACTATACCCACTATCGTAGATTACAATAAACACAAAGTGAAATAATGTTGATAACGCTTTTTGCAAAGTTAATTAGTCGTAACATGAACATACATCATGTGCATATCATAGATTAATCATAACAAACGCCAAAATATTAATAGTGATTATAGTATCAGTCATAACATATAAACGGTTCCTAAAATTCATAAACGGAATTGATTTCATTTACTAAAATACTAAGATGTCTTGAACTTATAATATCATATCCATATGTGATCAAATCTTAACTAACCAAACTCACCTCCAACTAACAGGTCATCGTACAAAAAAGGCATTTAACTGTGAAGTTCCGTAGAAGACCTTTTATCCCTGCCACTACGAATCCACTTTTATGAATATTTATTTTCATCTTAGGCTTACTTTTGTGCCTTCGGCTTTCTTCTGAGACTATGTATTTAGCATTGTCTGCATTTTAAAAAATTGTATAGTTTAGACTTGTCCAATGCTGAGAAAAATAAATTGCAACATTCATTAAGTACTTTTAGCATTAGCATCACACTAATAATGCATGAATTTGCATTTGAGGGAAAAATAAATTTTCATTTAGCTTGAAGCTATGTGAAAAGTAAAAGTGTAAATTCAAAAGCATGAAACAATTATACCGAGAAAAAAAAAACGTGTATATCATAACACTTATAGGCCAACAAAGTGCTAACTGCTTTTAAGTATGATTCAAAGTTCCCCTCTCATAAGGGCTTATATTTGCTTAGACTTTTATTGAAGAATGGTAATTTGATGATTATGTGTATTATACGTAAGTATGTAACTACACTATAGAAAACTGTTATAACATTCTAGAAAACCACAATTCTAGCAAAGGATTTTTAAGTGATCATAATCATAAAAATATTTCTATTAATACATTTCAGTGAACACTTTTCATTCACTCCTTAAATTACTTGATTTACTATATATCCTTATTTTACAATTCATATCATCAAAATGATGTCAAATTCAGTTCAAACAAATATATGAATCTCGACCTTCAAAGAATAAAGAAATTGTTTATTAAAAATTCAATTAAGCGACAAAAGATATGGATGCTACTGTAATGAACCAAACCAAACATGAGTTGGAACAAAAGAGAATTCTTGAAATTCATTCTTCACTTGGGTTTATCTCGACACCTTCAAATCAGCCTGTCAAAACTGAAAGGTATTAATAAAAAAGAATTTAAAGGTATTAATAAAAAAGAATATCAAAATATTAATTGTCAATTTAAGCAAAAAAAAATGGCGATAACAATGAAGATGAATACTCTTGATGGGTAATCCTTTGAATTTTGAACCCATTATACAATTTATGTGAATAAAACGCTTGATTTATGGGATAATTAATGCACATTCCAAAGTTAGCACACTGTATTAATTGTTGAATCAGTAAAAAGGTCTAGAAAATTCAATTGTGATAGACACGTGGATTAAGTGACGTGGCTTAAATTGCCAGCGTGGCTTTAATGAGGTGGCAAGAATTTCAAAAAAACCTTCTTTTATTATATATATGTAGATAGATAAGATAACTCCTAAGTGTTCCTGAAAGCTAGTGGGAGTATTATGTTTATTTTCTTGAATCATATATGTTGTATAACATATAGGAAGTAACATTCCATATAAGTTAAATGTTAAGACTTAATTTGGAATGAAACTTCATATAAAATATTTAGGAAGAAAAACATATAACCTTGGAATATATGTTTATTGTTATAAACATGTGCGGTAAATAAATCTAATAGAGCATGATATATCATTTAGAAAATCTAAATGGATACGAATCTTTTGGAAAGATAGAATATGAACAAAATCTAAGTATGACTCGAAGATTTTTCATGAACATCATGTTACATAAACGAATTGTTATAAGATGTTATGACAATGTTGATATCTAATTGAAAGTTATTAGATAACTAGTGTAATGAATATTCTAATGGAATATGTTTGGATATAGAATTACATCCTCAGCCTGGAACAGCTTCTAGATTCTATAGATGAACAATTTGTCAATTGTTGTGAAAATTGTCATAGCCAACAAACTTGAAAGTTTGGAAGGCATCAAACATTACACAGTAGATATTAAAGTTTACAGAATTTTAAAAACCATATTGTTGTTTGTTTACAATGATGCTGGTTTAATTGAGATGACACTCAATACTAGTCATGGTAGGATTTCATCCTTGGCCATGCGAACTAGTTATGCTCACTAAGAGCATAGTTGCATTATACATTAAAAGAATAAGAATACTTTAAACTTTAAAAATGTTTGAAAGTTTGATAATCATAAATTGGTGATTGAGGTTGTCACACACTTTAAGAAATATTATGTGACAATATCCAATTATTTGAATGTACACATACAAGAACTTCACCAGTTGAATTCTTGAAATAAGTATTCTCAAAATTCTGATAGATCAAAGTTGGTTGATTTATGTCTTGTCAACAAGTATGATTGTCATAGCTTGAGACATAATTCATCAACTAGAATTTTCATGCATTGATCTATTTAGTATTTGGATAAAGGATGTTAAGTGTTTATTATTTGTAATGAATTTAAGTACTTGGTACGTTTATTTTCATTAATAATAAATTGTGTCCTATATTTGCATGTTTAATTCATGAATAATTTAGTTATTCTAAATTGTTTGTTGTCAATTAATGGTATGGGAATATCATTAAATTAAGACAAATGTGAGTTTTGGTATAATATACTTGAAAGTATATTGATGCGTTGACATACAAAATTCACATGATATTCAATGAATTGAATATAGGACTTATCCCAAACTACATGATGTTACTTTATGGATATTGTTATTAAGTAAATCATGAATAATTATCCTCAGACTTGAGATACCAGATAACTGTTATGAATGTAGTGCATTCTGTGGAACAATTTAACGCTACACGTAACTGGTAGTCATAAGGATTATTTTCGGAAGTGTTACAAAATTCATGGGTTATGCTTGTAGTCAAGAAAGAATTTGTTCCTTCAAATTTATTTTGGAGTTTAATACTGCTGGGCCCCTCGTAGGGTTGACAAGATGTTTGCGTGGCCACGCCCAAGATCTCCCTTGAATATGTTCAAAAGATTTGGTAATCTTGCTCAATCACAAACAACGAGAAACAGAACAGTTGAATGAAGAATGACTTAGATCCATATATTTATTTAACATGGTATTAGTGACAAAAGGATAATAATAATAATGAATCATTAAAAGATTTTTCCAGGAGACCTTACTCGAGTTATACTAGAGGCATCGAAGTGTTGCTAGACGCTAACCGATGTGATCAAACTATTAAAATATGTCCAAGTGGGAGCTGTTAGTTTTGTCGACATAAATTAGTAGTTGTGTGTTAGGATCGAACTCGAGATCATAGGATTGCACACTTTACGTATAAAGAGTAAATGAATAATAATTATTTATAAAACGTTATATTTAATTATTAATAACAAAAAATATATATAACAACCGTTAGTATTTAACGGATAATGACTAACGACCGTTAAACCGGAAAAAGAAAAGTTTTATAGGTAGAATTAATTAGAGAACAAGAAGGATCTAGAACACCCTTTGGGTGTGTATGTCGACCGGCCTAGGGAGGGGAAACCCAACCCAAAGCCTAACTTGTTCCCTAAGTTTCTAATCCTATAAATAGAGGGCCAAGGTTTATTCTTTTAAAGATCTTGTACACATACAATACCCTAACCATTTTATCTCCTATTTTCTTGTTGAGTTTGATTGATCCCTAAACCCTTTAGGGGTGATCGACTTTTGTTTTCATTAAACAAATTGTTTGGTTTTTTGTTTTGTGTTCTTTTACCTATCATAAACATTTACTTGGTATTAGTACGTGTGTACAAGAACGTGATTCAATCACACTATTGATTGAATCTTGGATTGAATTACAAAAAGGTAAGGGGTAATTCCAATAATTCACATAAACCCTAATTAGGGTTCATATGGTTGATTGCTTGAAATTGATTCTTGTTTGGCTAGAATCATAAGGTAAACATACTATTTATGTTTGGTTAATTAGTTTACATATTATATGATCTTATACGCTTCCGCATGTATACTTAATGTTTATTGTTTATATTTATAAGTAGTCATGTTATATAATTCCAACAATGATTACTCATTTACTATAACTACAATGCACTTTGATTAATTCCCTAAAGCTCGTTTATTCAAATAAATATTTTTGATTTGGTTACACATATGAAATGATGGACAAACAGGAACATGTGATTGCTTATCAACTTATGCATCCCTCTCTTAGGCATTTTGTCAAACACCTTCCTTGCATCAAATTTCCATCACTTCACCCATCCCAAAATGATATCATACTAAAACCTAATGCTACTCACAATCTAATACATAAACTAAAAGTATCAAAGTAATGATATTCAATTATTCATCATCGAATACCCAAACGAAACGAATAAGATTCATAATACAATACAAAATAAAGATCGATCATTAACCTATTAATTTACAAACTAATAGAGTAATTAGTATATACCTTCAGTTTCTAACTCAAAAATTGGAGCTCGTCAATTTTAATCCATCAATGCCGACAACGGGGGTATGCGACTGATGGCGGTGGGGGTGCAACGGCAGTGATCAGACGGCACACTATGATTAGGTGAAGTGTGTGTGGGTGATGACGGGACATAGTTGTGGTTAGCTCAGTGATGATGGTGAACTGATTTTTGGAGGGAACATGTTGAGAGGAAAACACACTAAGTGTGTGTGTAAAAATGACGGTGAATGAAATAAAGAAAAGAAAAAGAACTTTATATAGTAAATGGAAACTAGGTTTAATTAAATTAAATCTTACATTAATCCCCACCATTAGATCAAACTAAATATATGGTGAGGATTTGTCCCTCAGTAAGCACCAAAATAAGAGTAAGTAAATAAACTTTTACCTAATATTATAGTATCTATCACGAACACTTACTAATCCAGGATCTTTTATCGAATCATTGCAATAATCCTATTTCTCACACGTCGCTAGTGAATTATCCTTGTTAATTAATTTTTTTAATGTAAAATTAGAATTTCATGCTCTTGTATAAAACAAATATATTTTGGGACTTCTTGATAACCAGTATTATCCTATGGCTCATGTACATATAGTTATATGTTCTTTAAAAGCTATGGTATTTAAATGAGTAATACTCATAAACTACTTTGTTAAAAGATAAAGTCTTGGTGTGACGATTTTTCTTTTGCTTCAATCTTGTAAATACATAAATCAATCGATTTTGGTAGCACGATAAAATTGAAAAAATCTTCTAAAGCATAAGTGTGATACCAAACTTGTGTTGGTTAGTTGATGCAACTAACATTGATGCCATATACAACTTTATTCTTATCAACACTTTTTTTGGCTTATACAAAGGCATGTGAGACAATCTTTATCAACTTTTTTTTTTTTTTTTTGAACAAATCTTTATCAACTTATGCATGAAATGACATATTGGAGATTATATTGGATTTTCATAAAATATAATTAAATCGATCTTAACTAAATCATTTAACAACGAGTGGGACGAACCCCCCGCGTTGCGGGGGAGGAGGGGTGGGGGGTGTTCCCCAACTTCTTTTTGTTGGAAAAATTATTTCGTTAATAATTACGCAAGTTTCATAATTTTTCGAGACCGTTTGATACGAAAAATAATAAAAACAAAAACAAAGACAAATACATTGATTTCGAGAAAGTATTGCATATTTATACTCATTTTTGTTGGAAAAATTATTTCGTTAATAATGGCGCAAGTTTCATAATTTTTCAAGGCCGTTTGGTACGAAAAATTAAAAATAATAATAATAATCATTTACTGTAGCTACAGTACTGTAGCAAAATAATAAAATATACTTTTGGCATACTTGTGTTTTAATATAGATATATAATAACATTGCGTATACCTTAATTAGGTACCTTAAAATTGGATTTTGATCGTATATTGGTTTCATTTGCGTGTTCATGTTGAAAATTCAAGAAACACCCTAAGATTTTCGGCAAGAAATTAATGAAAAACACAATGATTGCAGTTATATTTTCGTATATATTTTGAAACTAAAATACGTTAATTTAAAATAGCTAAATTCGTGTTAAATAAAGACGCTCGTAGTTGGCGGAAAATCAAAATTTAATGTCGTGGTTGGTTTTTGGTAAGAAAAATCAAGCACATCTAATGAATGCCTTATTGTCTATTGTTAGTGCAAAATGTGTGAAGGGTATGAAATTGGGCTAAGGTTGCGTGTTGGGCTACTTGAGTAGGCCGCAGATGGGTTAAGCTTGCACTAATTCAAGTGATAGAATGATTCCCACCACAAATGAAAGTAAACCGTTAGCCTTACCGTGGGGACGGAACCCACGATTATGCTCCGACGTGAGAGTAAGTAATCATGTTTATCATAGAATGTTTGTAGCATGTGTTTACGTGTGAGAAAGTCATACCTCGTAAAGTGTGTGAGAGCCTCCTATTTATAGGCGCGTTTAATACTAGGGTTTCCAAGTATTTCACTTTTTATGGTTAGTTGCCAGAGTGGGACCCTTTTCGGGTAAGGGTCCGCTATAATCATGATTGCGGACACATATCATCTTCCGCGGCCCATGGTTGATCCGTTGTGGGACTACGGAAATGCCCTTGGGATGATTTGCGTGCGTCTCTGTATGTCTGAGCCGTAAACTTGTTCATTATTGGGCTTAGCGGCCCAGTATGTTTATTTGTTGGGTCGGGGCCCAAATGTGTATAAATACGGTCCAGGCCCAGTAGGCCTGCTATCTGTATTATACGTCATCAAGTCCCCCTAGTCTAGTTCGTTCATTGCGTGCGTCCTTGTTGGTAGCGTGCGGTGAATGTTACTAAACTACGGTTCCGTAATTGTTCCACCTCTTCTGTAGTTCGCTACTTATCCGCGACATTTTGTTATATTTGGTAGCTGAATCATTGATACGTGGGTGCTTCTCGACCTTCCATCTTCTGAGGTATGGGGACGTGGGTGCCTCTTGGCCTTTCATCTTCTGGTTGATTTGATTAGGTGGACCCTTTGTCTTACTGTCATCCTTATCTTTTACTTTCAATCTGCACCGTTAACTCAACGTCGCTTGGCACGTGTCGTTGATATGTGTCTCAATACACATATATTTACCTTGTTCAAACCCACATAAACAGCCAAAAACACTCTGAAAAGTCAAATAATACAGAAAATATCATAAAATGTGTTTTTATTTGATTCAGGAACAAAAAGATTGAAAACAAGTGAAAAACGAACAAAGTTTGCATAATTGTCATTTTCAGTCCCTGAACTTTCATAAATTGGCAAAACTAGTCCCTGGTTATTCAAAACATGTTAAATATCATCAAAGGTCCTTGGGGATTCATAAGTTGTCAAGATTAGTCCTTTAAAGTTCAAGTTTTCAAAATTACAACTTTGGTCCCCCAAGTTTGAAAAATGTCAATATTAGTCCCCGGTGTTTTTAAAAATGGAAAAATATGTTTTAAATCCTTGTACTATTTAAACTTGGCAAGAAATACCCTTGTGATAACTTTGGAAAAATTACAGGTCAGGCCCCTCAACTATTCAGAAACTACAACTATGGTCCCTATGTTTAACTATAACCAAATCCGGATCCTATCTAAAATACCACCCAACCCAGCCTACCCATTATACATACCCCAAGCCCAATCCTAATATAAAACCCGGCCCACTTTTTCTTAAACTAATAATACGGGGTCAAACAAAACCCAGAAGAGAAGTCAAACTTCTCTTCTTCTTCCCCATACCGCCAAAAACCATACCGCCCTCAACCCACGGTTTTCTCTGCCAAACCACCAATCAACCCCTGACAAACCACCACCCCCTCCTCTATTGATAAAAACTTCACACGTTACCCCCCACTTGCTCAGAACAAGCCAAAATCCCACATGCCACTTTCCCGCCAAAAATCAAGTGGACGTTTGAGAAGATATTAAGGCAATTAAAGGTTCAAGGATGACTCAGAGGTGATGACAAGGAGTTTCCCAGCAACTTGTACTATATATAGTACCCTCTGCTTGTATAATTAAGTAGTAGATAGTAGTAGGTAATTTAGTGTAACTTGTTTTTAATTATTCAGTCACATTAGTTGTAATTTCTTGTCTTCAGTTTGTAATTCAAGTTAAAATAAATCAATATAATCTTATTTCAAGTACTGTGGTTCTATATTTCATTTAAGCTCAATTTCAAAGTCCACTGTGTAGTTCGAATAAGCTCTCAGTCACAAACAAGCTACCAAAAACCCTTGCTATAAGCTTACATAAGCTTTCATAGCTTATTGTAAGCCTATATAGTTATTAGCAGTCTTTAATCTCAATTTATGGAAAAAGTCAACGCAGGTCAAACTGCTTATTTAGAGCTTACTTTTAATTGAAACTTGCTTTTATTAGTTTAATAAGTTAATTCAGTCAGTAATAGGTCAAAAGTATAAGTCATTTCAGCAATATCCAGTTTCAATCTCAAAACAGTTGATATTAAGGAGTGTTTGGATTGTGGGTCAAATTAGATCAAAACAGCTTCAAACTGTTCATTTGCACTTTCATCAGAATTGATTGAGCTTTTTGTGGCTTGTATAAGCTTGTTTCACTATCAAGCTTGGTTGTTTGAAGTTTCTTGCAGGTTAGAGTTGGGCAATGCAGTCATAAGCTGTGAAACTGCCAAGAATAAGCTCCAATAAGCTTGGCTTATTTTGGAGTTCCTTTTTGCATTCTCAGGTTCTCATTACTCCCTTTTCAGTTTGAAATTGAAATCCCTAGGCTTGGTTCTCAGTTTTTACCCATAACAGTCCTAAACTTAGCATAGCAGTATTAAAAAGTGGTTTTTCATAGTTTCACAGATTTTCAAGATTTTCTAGCTTCTTCAATTTAAGTTGTCATTAGCTGTAACTTAGGATTATTAAAGTTCAATAGCTCACCTCTAAGTAGTAATTTTTTTTCAGATTTATAGAGTAGCTTATAGTGGCTTTTAATCAGCTTAAACTTGCCACTTTTGCCCTGCACACTAGTGTAGCAGCAGACCCTTGGCTTATTTCCCCCTCCTAGTGCTTATCTGGCCTCCTCAGTGATTATTTTAGAGTAATTAGAGTTTATTTAGTTCCCCCTAGATACTTTTAGTTTAGTTCCAGTACCCCTAGCTTATTTAATCAGCTTAACAGTTAGCTTTAATCATCCTTAGCTTATTTTCATAAATTGCAGCCCAACTTTGCTTATTTCTGGCTTATTAACTGAGTTCTAGATCAAGTCCCAGTTATAGAAAATGCTTATCTTCACTAGCTAAATAAGTTTTAATAAAAAAATCAAAAAAAAATAAAATAGTTCAAAAAAAAATGGTGCAAGTAGGGTTCGAACCTGGGTCTCTCGGGTAAACAACCAAACACTCAACCACTGCGCCCTAGGGTCTTTATCGTTAGTATTTGTATTCCAGTTCTATTTAACCCTTATTTTCTTTTTAGTTTTTTTTGCTTATATAAGCTGTTCAGCTTATAGCAGCTTATTAGAATAAGCTGATTCCACCTTTTTATTTTTCTTATCTTTGTAATCATATAAGTTAATTTAGGAAAAAGTTTCATAATTTTCTTAATAGTTTTAATATTTTTAATCTTTTAATTAGTTTAAATTAGTAATTAAATCATAATAAATAAAATATTAATCATAAAAATATAAAATCTTTTTTACATAATTTTCTTTTGTCATTTATAATCTAGGAAAAATATAATTATATTATTAGACCTTAAGAAAAACCAAAAATAGAAATATAGTGATAGCTTCTATTTAATAGAATTTATCTTTTTAAATTTTAATTAAGTAATTTTCATTTTTATAATTTTCTTAGCTTCTATTTACTTAATAATATTTTTAGAAAAAGTTTTAGAATTTTCTTTGTCCATTTAGTATTTTTTATAATTTTAAATAGTTTAATAAGTTATTAAATAATAAATAATTAATAATAATTAAATAAAAAGTGTAAAAAAATATAATTTAAGTTTTTAAATAAGTTTTAAGTAATTTTACATTTTTAGGTTTTAAATTTCATAAATTTTATAATATTTCAGTTTTAGTCCCATTTTTAGCTTTACCGTTGCGCGTTTTTAGTTTAATTTTCCTGTGTATATCTGTTTTTTTAATTTGTTATTTAGAATTGTTAAAAAGCAAAATCAAAAGCAATCTAAATCATCAGTCACTCTAATCCTAGCTTTTCACAGTTTTCCATTCACACCTCGTTGGGAAACGACCCAGGTGATCACTTGCCTGGTTTCACACTACACACGAGTATTCGTTCTGAGACTGTTTATATTTATATATACGTTTTCAGACGGATCAGTCGTCATCTTGTATTAACCTAGAATAAAATATACCGTGGGTATAAATACCCGTTTTGGTTTTACTATTCTTCTTCTTCTTTTCCACCATTTTTCACCATCGCCATTGTTACAACTTCTTCGAGTTTTTAACTGACCTTCTTGTGTCGCACTTCCAAGAGATTTTTGGGTTCTTCAGGTTAGGTTTCGACCCTTTTCTTTATGCTATGGCTACTATTATGGAAATTAAATCCAAACTTACTCAGGGTGTGCTTAACGATTTTTGCGGTAAATTCCATATTCCCAAAGAGGTGCACCCAGAATTACCTAGCCCAAACCAAACCATTCACGAGTACCCTGCGGGGAAGATAGGCGTTTATACCCGATTTTTTTATTACGCCAACTTCTGATTGCCTTTGTCCAAGTTTTTCGTTGATATGCTTAGATACTACCACATCAGCATATCCCAACTTTCTGTGATAGGGTGGCGAAAGTTTCTCACTTTGAGATTTTGTGTCATGTTCGTAATATCGTACTGATGGTTGGTTTGTTCAGGTTCTTTTACATAAAGTCTAAGAACAAGGGTGGCTGTCTTTCAGCAAGCGTCCGGACAGTTCCGATGTTTGTTACACAAAAGTTCTAGATTCCGTCAAGAATTGGAATGACTACTTTTTCTGGGTTGATGCCTTTGATTGCCCTGATATTTTTCCGTAGCATACCGCAAAGGGTGTTTTTAAAGATCCTTTCCCTAAACCTGGTGTTTATAATTAGCAAGATTACGATACATTTGTTACCCATCCCGCTCCGTTCTGGAAGTTTCTGTATCCCTTCCTCTGCTGGGTTGGGATAAGTCGTTATTATACTTTGAATGAGGAGATTTAACCCTCATTTCTGGACAACAACGGAGTGGGTGGGTACTTTTTGCTATTTATTCATCATCATCATTTTTTTAAAACAATTGCCCTGTTTTGTTTTGTAGTGATAGATTTGTCCGCCTTTATCCAAGTTGCTGATCCCACTAAAGTGAAGGTTGTTGAAAGGGAGCGTGTGGAAGGGGAACCAAAACTGCTTGCTTCTACCATAGGGCGAACGGTTCCTCTTCTTCCTGTTGCACCTGCCCGTCCAAAGGGTGAGCTGGAGGCTAGTATTAAGAGAGATTTTGGCGATGAAGGCAGTGGTGTGGATCAGGATGATATTGCTGCTGGTGGTGGTGCAGGACCGATTGGTTCCGCTGCTGGTGATGGAGGTAACTTGGATATTCAGCCAGTTCCTAAGATTTTTGTCACGGCGGCGGAGAGTGTTGCTGCCTATAAACCTAGACAGAGGATGAGGGAAGGGGATGGTGCTGATGCACCGAACCATCCTCCAAAAAGGCTAAAGGATGATCATGGAGATTCTAGCAGATCTGCCGTTGGTGGCAAGTCTAGGATGACTATTGAAAGTTTGCTGGCTTGGAGCGTTTTGGAATGCGAGGCTGGGGTTAAAGCTTTACCTACCATGCCTTTTATTACCTCTTCCGTTTCTATCTCACCGGAGCATGAAACGGACGCTCAGTCTGACTCTTCTGCTAGGCCTCAATTCCATTCTATTGATTCTCCCGAAAGGTTTGTTATCTCCTCCGATTCTTCGCATTATTCTAGCACTCACGGACCTGAAGATGATTCTTTTACCAGGACTCTAGTTCTGGTGATGACAGTGGTCACCACTGCCTCTGCCTCTACTACTTCTGCCTCAGCTTCGAAGATAAACGAGAAAGAGAAAATTACTGAGCCCTCTCCGTTCCTTGCTGCTTCTCCATCCACTAGTGGTACCGAGCTTAATGCTGGTGGTTTTTCGGATCTTTTTGGAGGTGAGTTATTGACTGGGGGTATCTGTGCTGCCGTTGATGTGGATTCCAATTTTCTTGAGAAGACGTACGTCCCCAAGTGGAACGTGACTTATGGTTCCGATATTGATGATCCTCGAGAGTGTCGTGAGATGATCGATCAGTTTGCTCATCCTAAGCATTTTTCTACAGTTCGTGGTATGGATTATAACAAACTTTTTACTGAATTCAATGTCGGAGCGGCCCGCCAGACAGTTTTAGGCGCCGAGGTGAGGATGCGAGCTGAGTATAATGTCACGGAGAGGAGGAAATTATCCGCTCAGTTGAAAGAGAAGGATACGAAAATTTATAGTTTAAAGGCTAAACTGGCGTTGGCGGAGGCTGAAGCCGCGGAGGCGCTTCGTCTTCATAACCAAGTTTCCGCTCTTGAATCTTCTGAGAATGCCCGTGCTGCTGAATTGAGCTCTTTGAAGGAGCAGAACGTTGTTCTTGGGAGAGATCAAGACTCTCTTACAGCAAAGGTGGCGGAGCTTCAATCTTCCACGGTGGACAAGGACCGCGAACTTGCGGACCTGAATGCAGTGGTTAGTACCACCAAGTCTCAGACCGACGCTCTTGCGGGGCAGGTAAATATCTTTTAAGCTTGGACACTTTGCACATCCTTTCTTCTCCCCATTTTTAAACTGATCTGCTATATGCCTTCCTTTGTTGTAGGTACACACATTGGAGGTTACATTGGAGAGTTTGAGAGACCAGTTTGAGAAGATTCAGGATGCTCAAATGAATGACATTGTTGGCAAAGTGGCCAAATTAGAGGCTGATCTTACGGAAATGGCTTTACATTTAGAAGAGGCATTTTATCCGCGCCTTCTTACGGCTGTGGCAGGTTGAAGAACTCAAATAAGTACATTTTATTACCATCATTTATCCTATCTATTTGACTTGTTTTATTATATTATGTATGAGAATTGATACTTAATCGTTTACTTTTGTAATTCTCAGTTAAAAACAAGCATTTGGTGAAACTAAGCGATTATGGACTAATTATGGAGCAAAACAGGAAAGAAGATAAAGAGTCTACTGAAATGTACAAGATTAAGACATTCTGCTCCAGATACGCCGCATCTTACTGATTACATACGGCGCATCACTATCAAGATTTCACCAGTTTCGATCCAAGATACAAGAGGACATGCGCCGCATCTGAGAATGGAGTTACGCCGCATCTTCTGGCGGTGTACGAATATTCCTGAATATATTAATATTGGACCCCACGCGAAGTTAAGTCAATGCGCCGCATCTACTTATTAGATGCGCCGCATCTTACCCTCAGACAGAAACTATAAATACCCCAAGACCAGACGTATTCAAGAGGTTGGACAGTTCAACAGTTTTAGAAGACCGAAGAACACAGAAACCCTAGGATGAATTCAGTCGAAGTGGCAGCACAAGACACACCTTGAACGAAGATACAAGAGCTGTAAGAAGGTCCTGAATGTATTTAATTCATTAAGTAGTTTTGTTTTATTGTGTTAGTAAACTTTAATTCATCAGGATTGGTGGCTTGTGTAATGTGACAACGGAAAGGTTGCACTCCCTTAAAACTGCTTTCCCATTAATTAAAGTTTATATGTTGATGTCTTTTGTGACTTTTATTAGTGCATTGATAACCTCTGTGTCTAGCTGAGCGTTGATCGGGTCGCCATGCCTCTGCCCTCGCCTATTTATTAGATCGCCTATGCATTCTATCGTCTGTAGAAAAGTAGGAAGAAAGATAAATAGGATAGTCATAAGTAATCATTAAGGGTTTACTCGCCGATAAGATTAGAACCAACGAGAAAGGACTTAATCTCGGTGCGTTGCAACGAACTATACACTTCATATAAAACTAGCAATAAAACAAGTGACAAGCTACTTAACTATCAGGACAGGCCTTCTTATTGTCTCAAGTATTTATCTGTGTACGTGTGTGCTACTCGCTGATTCGTGCCTATTAGTTTAGTTTATTATTTAATTGCAACCAAATCGTGTCAGTCTCTCAGGCTGAACCCCCTTGCGTTAGATTAGGTTGTATAGCTAACTTAAGATATTAAAATACTGATTAGGATAACTAGATAATACGTTCCACTCTTAGTGATCGACACTCTACTTACCATTATATTCATACTGACCGGGTACACTGCTCGTTAAAGTGTGTGTGTTATTGATAAGTCGGCTAAATATAAATTTAAAACTTGAATACTGCTAAAACCACAACGACATACCGTGGGTATAAATTAGAGCATACGCACACGACACATCAAGTTTTTGGCGCCGCTGCCGGGGAGTGAATTGTTATTATCTGTTAATTTGATTAGTATTTTAATTAGGTTTTTAATTTTAATTCTAACCGCTAACCGTGTTGTGTATTAGGATAAATTGCATTCATTGTATTATTTTGCATATTTTCTGTTTTTGTGTGTTATTTGTTTTCTTTTATTTTTGTTTGTTTTGGTTTTTTTTATTTGTTTTTATTTTTCGTATTTTCTGTGTTCTGCTATCGTTGTACTGAGCTTATTCAAACGATACGGCGCATCTATTTTCATAGATACGGCGTATTGCGTTTAATTTTTATAAAATACAACGCGTTTAATTAATTCGATACGACGCATCTTTCCCCAAGATACGGCGTATTCTGTTTTTAATAAGAAATTTTTCTAAAAGTTAACGCTATACGACGCATCTGTTTTTGCAGATACGACGTATCTATTATTTTAATTAAAAACAGTTTTCGAATTATTAAACAGATACGACGCATCGATTTTTATCGATACGGCGCATCTTTCTGAATCAAAAATCTTGTATTTTGAAACGTAACGAAAATACGGCGCATTAACTTTTGTTAATACGACGAATATAATTTGATAAATATAGTTGATTTTTGATATTTACTTTGATCGGTCCGCTACTCTCGTGCACAAGTTGTTTATTTTCAGGATAAATGATGACTCAAGCATCACCATGGAAGATTACATTCTGAACCAAACTAGGAGACTATAGCTGGAGTGATCAAACCATTGAAGACTTAAATGCTGTAATAAGACAACAAGAGTGGAGGAAAACTCAGTACTGCATGAGAGTACGAGAGGACGTGAGAGATAAACCGTGAAACGAGTCATTTTACAACAGACTATTAACAGTCTGTCTGGTAACTACATGCGCCGCATCTGGTAAACAGATGCGACGCATCCTATCCTTGATTTCGTTTTATTTTATTTTTATTTCAGGCCCGCAGAGGATACGGCGCATCTCAATCCTAAGATGCGACGCATCTCCTGCACTGGTCATATCTTACTTTATTTTTCTGCATTTTTATTTTCGACTTTAAAACTTTTTATCAGTTTATTTTAATGCGGCGCATCCCTGGTTAAGGATGCGACGCATCTTCTATTCTGATTCGTATTTATTCCAGGCTCGATACGGCGTATCTTCTTCCATAAGATACGGCGCATCGACTGACCTGATGATTTTCAATTTTAATTTTTAAGTTTTATTTTTACTAACTACTAATGTATTATGCAAGTTTGAACCTTCTTAATTTAGGTGTATTAAAGTCTTGGTGGTATTATAGATTCCTGCATTTCCTGTGGATACATCAAATATGAAGCTTAAACGTTCTCATCCACGAGGAAGTTGATTTTTACTCTTATACTAATGGAGGATCATACCGAGCAAATCTCAGGGGAGTTTTTCTGTTCTAATTCTTTTATTTTCCAGTTTTTAACCTTTGATACAAATAACGAGGACGTTGTTTAACTTAAGTGGGGGATTGGAGAATTAGAACACTTACTTGTCCTAAACTTTTCAAAATATGCTTAAAATGCGCTTAATTTATCAAAATTTAAATTTTTTTAGCATGTTTTTGTTTGAGATCTAAGTTGCATAGCTGCACACATGACGTTATTTTCAAAAATTGTGATTTTTCAAAATTCACAAATCTATGAGTGTGCCGGTGACTTGTAAACTTTAGAACTTGGCTTGTATACTATTCGAGACCACCATAATAAGTATTATTTTTATAATTGGAATGACTTGTCTAAATTGGTAAATTTCTAGGATTACACCCAAATAGCCTTTATATGTTATGTGTTATTAACTAACTACACTGGTTAGTTAACCCCCGTATAAACCCTTTTGTTACTCTCACTTTTAGAGTAAGATACCCCTAGAAAAACATTCAGAGCCATTCCTTTCGTTTCTTACACCTATGTTTATTATGTTTCGTTACACCCTTACACCTTAGCCTACCCTGTAGATTAAAATCCGTGGTTGGTTAATTGCTTTAGGCAAAGTGTGTTTCCTTACATTACCTGTGTTCGCGTGCGTAATTCATTATCTTTGGTTAGGTCGGGAAATTGCACAATGCAATTGGAGTGAAAGTAAATATTATATATCTTTGAGTTTATTTTTCGTGTGTTTACTATTTTCACTATTACCGTTATTTCTGAAGTCATGAAAAGTATGGAAAAATTATCCGGAAAGAAAGTTATAGTTATGTGGTGAAATTTTACACATCTATGTTTCTAGTTAAAAAAAAATAAAAAATAAAAAATAAAATAAAAAAAAATTGAAAAAAAAATAGAAAAGAAAAAGAAAAAAAGAAAAGTTGGAAGTTTGTTTTTACCAACTTATGTAAAGTTTTGTATTAAGTGGTCGATATCACCACTATTTGTTGTATATTATATCTATGGATTGAATGGGAGTTGAACGTTATGGGAACGCCAACTAAAGGTTATTCCTTGATTGAGATCTTGTTGAGTATAATTCGTGTCTACCTAAAGCGTGTGTTTCAAGTGTTAAAGCGTGAGTTATTCAGTGATACGAGTCTTATTCATGGGATGGTTGGGATAGTGATTAACCACACTTAGGATTTTAATTTATCTGTTTTGTTTATTATTTATTTTACACCAATTTATATCCCAAATATTATCCATACCCTATATTATTCTTTATCAAAACCTTTGATTTATTGAGATTAGGGATTTGAGCAATCTTAAGTATCGTAGTCGTGGATTCGGCTATGTATTTATGATTTTGTCGCCCTTTTTGATATAATATTATTGGTGAAGATTACTTGGTCCTATCTTTAGCCTATTCGAGTTAAGGATTTGAGCAATTGCAAGTATCGTGTTCGTGGATTCGATCATGTTTTTGTGATTTTGTCGCCTTTTCTGGAATTTGAGATCGATAGAGATTAAGAAGAATGATTAACCCTTAACCTCACAAACCCTTTTTAACCGCTTTAGACTTGTTATTCCTTAGCTTTAGTGGGGGAGATGTGTATACTTGCCAAGCTTATGATAGAATATTCATCACGACTGGACAGTTAAATGATTAGATTTGCTTTTATCAGAATATTTTATTTTACTTCTAATTCGTTAAGTGTTTAGTTGTGTGATTATGACAAAAATGAATACATGCTTAAATATAAAAATAAATCCTAATATTTTTTAGGATACATTTTCATAAGATTAATTCTAAGGTTTACTTGGGGACAAGTAAAGTTCAAGTGGGGGGATATTTGATGAACTCAAATAAGTACATTTTATTACCATCATTTATCCTATCTATTTGACTTGTTTTATTATACTATGTATGAGAATTGATACTTAATCGTTTACTTTTGTAATTCTCAGTTAAAAACAAGCATTTGGTGAAACTAAGCGATTATGGACTAATTATGGAGCAAAACAGGCAAGAAGATAAAGAGTCTACTGAAATGTACAAGATCAAGACATTCTGCTCCAGATACGCCGCATCTTACTGATTACATACGGCGCATCACTATCAAGATTTCACCAGTTTCGATCCAAGATACAAGAGGACATGCGCCGCATCTGAGAATGGAGTTACGCCGCATCTTCTGGCGGTGTACGAATATTCCTGAATATATTAATCTTGGACCCCACGCGAAGTTAAGTCAATGCGCCGCATCTACTTATTAGATGCGCCGCATCTTACCCTCAGACAGAAACTATAAATACCCCAAGACCAGACGTATTCAAGAGGTTGGACAGTTCGACAGTTTTAGAAGACCGAAGAACACAGAAACCCTAGGACGAATTCAGTCGAAGTGGCAGCACAAGACACACCTTGAACGAAGATACAAGAGCTGTAAGAAGGTCCTGCATGTATTTAATTCATTAAGTAGTTTTGTTTTATTGTGTTAGTAAACTTTAATTCATCAGGATTGGTGGATTGTGTAATGTGACAACGGAAAGGTTGCACTCCCTTAAAACTGCTTTCCCATTAATTAAAGTTTATATGTTGATGTCTTTGGTGACTTTTATTACTGCATTGATAACCTCTGTGTCTAGCTGAGCGTTGATCGGGTCGCCATGCCTCTGCCCTCGCCTATTTATTAGATCGCCTATGCATTCTATCGTCTGTAGAAAAGTAGGAAGAAAGATAAATAGGATAGTCATAAGTAATCATTAAGGGTTTACTCGCCGATAAGATTAGAACCAACGAGAAAGGACTTAATCTCGGTGCGTTGCATCGAACTATACACTTCATATAAAACTAGCAATAAAACAAGTGACAAGCTACTTAACTATCAGGACAGGCCTTCTTATTGTCTCAAGTATTTATCTGTGTACGTGTGTGCTACTCGCTGATTCGTGCCTATTAGTTTAGTTTATTATTTAATTGCAACCAAATCGTGCCAGTCTCTCAGGTTGAACCCCCTTGCGTTAGATTAGGTTGTATAGCTAACTTAAGATATTAAAATACTGATTAGGATAACTAGATAATACGTTCCACTCTTAGTGATCGACACTCTACTTACCATTATATTCATACTGACCGGGTACACTGCTCGTTAAAGTGTGTGTGTTATTGATAAGTCGGCTAAATATAAATTTAAAACTTGAACACTGCTAAAACCACAACGACATACCGTGGGTATAAATTAGAGCATACGCACACGACACATCACAGGTCAACGGTGGTTATTGACATATGGAATGAAGCTTGTTATCCTCAAGTGTTTGAACTCGCTCGACTATCTTGGCGCTTTGGGAGCGGCCATCAGCCGGGCTACCGAAAAGGGGATGCAAGACGGGCTTGCTGCTGGTATTGTTCATGGTAAGGAAGGTAGGAGTCATTTGGATATAGCTGCCTTTAATCCTAGTGCAAAAGCGGATTATAATTCTGCCTTGCAAAGATTCCGTGACCTAGAGTTCCCTCTGCTGGCCGTCCTGGCGGATCACAAAGATGCCAGTATTGGAGATATTATGGATCTTCTCCGTCTTGAAGGTCCGCTTGCAGATATTCCTGGCATGGATGGCCTGCAACCTGTCACGGAACAGCTTGTTGTTCCGATCCATAAAGCTGAGGATAATGTAGTCATTGGGGAGTCTTTCTTATCTTCGTCTCTAGATATTGCTCATCAGCGCATTGAGAAGATTAGGGAAAACATTGCTGCCTATCGGTCGGCTCTTGCTGATGTCTTCACTCCTCTAGTTGAGCCTTTATCTGCAAAGGCTTTGACAGGTACAGCTGCTATTCCGGATGGTGAACCTTCTGCCGCCGCGACAACTACAGCTTTGTCAACAACCTTTACTCCTGCTGCATCTGTTGGTGTTATCTCAACAGATGACTATGAGATAATGGACACCGGAGTCCAGGGTAATGATGGGGATACTGCTTCTTTCTTCCCTTTGGCTGAATTTGAGAAAGAAGGAATTCCGACCACTCCAGAACATAATCCCATGAGTTAGGTTTGAACTGTTTTATGCCGCGACCATGTGTGGTCTTTTTGTGGCGACAGTCTGTAATACTTGTATGTTACAAACTTATTTCTGGTGACGCGGCTGTATGTAGCCTTGATGCGGCTTATTAGACATTGTCCAATGCTATAATGTTTGCTTTGCTATTGTTTTAATATCGTACGGATACGTTTATTTTAATAGTCTTGCTAGAATATTTTTGGGTTATTCTCCTAGTACCGGGTTGGCAATACCTCTTATGTACTTTTAATGAATTTATTTGTTATTCTTTTTCTTTTTGTTATGCGGAATAACGTTCTTGGGTCATGACCTGATGCGTGCGCGTCTTACATATATAAATGACTTTGCAAAGTAAGTATTAGAAACTCGATAGGGTAAACTGGTGAAGGTTGCTAATCTTCACTTTTTTCATTAAAATTCTTAAATTTAAACAGTACAATAAATAAGATAATTTGAAATGCCTATACCCATTGCGGATACCGCATAGGTAAATGGCTTACATTTTATGAATATAGAACTTCTTGAGGTTACAAACATTCCATGTTCGCGGAAGCTGATTTTCTTCTCTGTCCTTAAGCTTGTATGCGCCCTTTCCTAGTGTAACACCCCCAAATTACCGCAGCGGAACAGTAGAGTCAAGGGGGTATTACTTCATAATATAGATCAAGGTATAGAAAACAACCTTAAAATGAGACGTTTTGAAATATTATCACTCGAATTATTAAAATCAGAGTTAAACAAGTGATTCAAAGTATAACGTTACATAGGAGTTTTCAAAGTATATCGATTATCGAATGATAAAGATAAGATATGAGTCTTCAAGTATGCAAATGACTCTAGAATCCATGCATCCACTATCGCCTTAAGACCTGAGATAAACATGCTAAAAAGTGTCAACCAACGGCTGGTGAGTTCATAGAGTGTAAGATATAAACATATTGATTGTGTGGATCGGGTGGTCTTGGATGGTGGAAGAACATGATGTTCATGGTAGAAGAGTTAGAGAGAAAAGATAGAGAGATGGAAACCCTTGAGAGAAAACTTGGATAAGATTAGCTTGTGTGTGTGAAAGTTACAAGAGTTCCAACCCTTCCCTTGTGAGGGAAGGGTCTTTATATAGTTACTAATATTGTGCCCCTAGTGGGCTGTGGAGTGAGCTGACAGTGGGGAAAGCCCCGACCCACTCCACAAATATAAATACGACTAATACTATTAATACTAATACTAATATTACTAAGCTAATATAAATAAGCCTACGAGCTATGTAAATGCTAAATAGATACTCGGGGTGACCGAGCCTTCATCTGAATATTTATATTCCTAACAATCTCCCCCTAAGGGAGGTCACCCCGGAAATAATAACTTGAATTCTAGCATTTTATCTTCTGAAGTTGTCTTCATAGCTCGTAGTCTTTGATTCTTCAAAGTCTTGTATCTTTGTGCATTGTGCATCCAGCAGTAATCATTTGATGACTGATTGATTGTCTTGGATGATCTTTGAGTATTCTTCGACTTTATCATCCAACATTTGTTTCCAAGTCATCTTACAGCAGTATGTCTCCACGTGATGTGATAGTCTTCGAGCCGACATGCTCACACTATTTGGTGTCATGATCTTCTGCATCAGAGTTTGCAGAAGCTGTGTTAAAGGTCTTTAGGTTGATCATGACTTCTTTGATTAAGATGATGATGTAGTGTGAACATGTGGTAGAGGATTGGCATCTTTTCTACAACCAGCTACAACTGCAACCAGCTACAGCATTCAACAGCTACAACCGCCAGAAGTTCCTGCATACGACAGTTAGCAACAAATCGACCGGTACTTACAGGTTTGGACTTTGAGATTGTTAACAGCATAGTGTGAAAACTTTCTCTAATCCTCACCAAGACCGTTCCTAATCGAAAACCCACAGAGGGCTTTTTAAGATCGTACCGTAGCATATCAACGATTAGGTGAGTCGCTGGAGATCACTCCACGACTGTAGACCGTTTGAAACCGCCGCGATCACTAAGCGTAATCCACAGGGAATTACCGAAGTGACCTGCTTTCAGGGCTGTTTGATGTTGACCCTGGCAGGAATTTCCATTCAATCATTGAGAATTACATTTGTAAATTCTCTCATAAATGTTCTGGCAGATTGCTAAGATCTGTGTAGGACTCATGAGTTTACAAACTGGTGTCCTTGATGTTGAACAAACAGTGTAGAAATAATTCGTGTCCCTATGAGATCTTATTATGCATCTCGTGGCTCTAGACTCGATAGTGCATTTTGATTTAGTGAGCGGAGGCTGGAGAGAACTGCCACCTTTTCAATATCATCTAACTCGGAGTGAGAGAGACGATAGAAATGTATTGAACTCCGTGACAATTGAAACAAGAGTCCTTTGAGGGACCTTGAGTGGCTAGGGAGGGTTGTGCAGCGTATCACTGGGTCCATGATACTTTGTCTTCAATGCCAGCAATCAACTAAGTGATTCTGACAGCATATGTATTGACCCGGTTTCTGCCTAAGTTGTAAGGAGGGCTTCTTTCTTTTCACCCTTTACCTTTACATTTCTTTTTCATTCTTCAACCCCTTCAGTGCATACCGAGACTTCCTTACTAGTACCTTGTTGGGTTTGTTCCAGTACTAGCTCCATCTCAGTCGGCACTCTTCCCTTATTCACTTTTCTCCTTTTTTAATCATACCTAAGGACTTCTACACTAACTAGTGGATTGTCCCTGGGTAGATCCCTCCGGCTCTGGCGGGATCGTGGGAACTTGAGCCTAACCTAACCATCCTTATAACTCCATGCATTCATTAAAATGGTCAGTCTTTGGTATTCTTCCACGATTTCCATAAAACCAAATCCTTGAAAAATCTCTCAAAGTGTTCATTATTCTGAAAACACATTTTTGCTAACACTTGAGAGTTTTATATTTTTCAAATGCTTCCCCTCAACATGTGCTCAAATGATTGTTTTATAAATTTGCACATGTCAGGTGAAGCTCGCACTTTTGAATTGATTGATTTTCCAAGAACATGATCATCGCGAGACACGCTTACATCACTAGTAAACTAACTTGAAATTATTACCCGTCCAGATCACATTCAAGGAAAATCGCTCGAAATCGGTACATTCTACTCAGACACGTCCTTTGTGAGACACGCTTACATCACCAGATAAACTGGCTTGAAATTATTACCCGTCCAGGACATGTCCTTTCGACTACTGACTTTAGCTATCGTCAATTCATTTGTCAAGTCTGAGTCACGATCGCTTGCGAGGCCAAATCCATTTTCTCCATTTGCTCCCCCTCAATATGTGCATCGATATACGAAAGAGTTTAGCACATATGGGAGAGCCTAACGTTTAATTCCAAAACATCACATTTTCATCAGGTTTCATATTTAAATCACATTCTCTCCCCCGATCAAAAATTTCAAACCTTTTGAGATTTGTGATCCCAATTGATTTAAATAATTTAGAAAACATGGGAGAAAATGTGGTCAGGTTTAACATGTTCTGATGATAAGACATACTATGCTCCCCCTTAATCTAAGAGGGAGATTCACTGCTTGTTTTGCACAAAGTGACTTTTATGACACGAATGATATTGACCTTTTTGGCACAGATGATGTTATCATCCGCTTCTCTGAGGGAGTCAGTGGTCAACATCGATTATCCATCCACCAACAAAACGTCCAAGTATTGTAGATCCTCACTTGGCGAGATCGGAACAAATATTGCTTTGTTTCACTGAAGGTGGTGGTGGTGATGAAGGTGTTGATGTTGTTGTTGCTGCCGATGTTGTTGTCGTGGTGAATTCTGAGCCAATCAATAGAGTTTGAATGTCTGATCAAATGGTTAGAGCGGGAACTGGTACATTCATTTTGGCTATGGAATCTGCATAAGAATATCAATACAGATATACATACATACAGATACACTATCCCTTAATAGCTACCCTTCAGTAGCTTGCCACATTATAATACCATATTCATTTAATCAAACCACAGTCAGGAAATACGTCAAACTACTATCTAGCATGAAGAGCAATCAGCAATCATGAACATGGCAATTCACTCATATTTCATCATTCAATTCAGGATCTTAGGAACAAGATTCTAACACGATAGATATATACCTAAGGATAACCTGAGACCATATGCACTATTTCAACAACAATTATGCAGCAATCGACTAACAGAAGTCAGACAACATTTGAAACTCATTCATTCAGATCATACAAATGTCATAGGAGTATTCAAGAACATCAAACACAACTGGTTTTCTTACTTCTTTTAGGTTTTGAGTCTTAAAGTATTTAGGGGATTAAACGAGGATACCAAAGTAACACAAATGAACCTTCTAGATACATAAAGCTAGGAAACTATAAGCAAATTGCACATAATGTCCTAAACTTTCTAGCAACTAACACGTTTGGCCATTTGATATAAAGTTTTAGCAAGATCCTCTTCAACTAATACCCCATTAACTACAAAACCTTTTCAAAGCGTTATGAATTAATCAAGAAACCCGTTTGATGATATAAAATTTGAATTCACTCTCCCCCTCAATCAATGACTCGTATTCTAGTTAAAGATTTGTAGTCGTTGATTGAGTGACAAATTTTATGCATAATCCAAGAGTAAAAGAATTTCAGGCAACACATAATCACCGAGTGTCTCACAAATAATTTTCAGAAGAATCATTGAATGAAAACTATTTGTATGCAAAGAAGATTTCTCTTCCTTTACCAGAAATGATGCACTGAAACGTACATCAGATCGAAGAAACATGGATATAAAGTAATCCATGCCCAGGTGAACATCACCCAGTTGGAAGAACAACCGTCTTTTTGGCGACGTATTTTCCCCAGTATGAAGCGCGGGTTGCTATCTAAAGTAATAGCAAGCCACTTAGACATGTTTTAACCATACATTTTAACTTCTGCTCGTGCTTCATTTAAAGACCCGTGCCATTATTGAATGACATTTCTAAGTCCGTAAATGTTATCGATAAACAGAAGACATGCCTAGGTGAAACTATTTTTGGTATTTTCTATTTTTTAATTTTTATGGTTTTTCCGGATTTACGATTCTCTATTTACAAATTGCAGGTTTTCTATGTATCTATTTACAAAATGGTATAAGATATGAACAAAAATGAATGAAGCAAATATATACAAGGATACGAAGCAAAAACCATTACTCCTCAGCTTCCAGAATATCTCCGCTGCCATCGCTTTACTTGCTGAAGAGTAATGTGAGCACATTTAATCTGGGATTAATTCAGACTTTTCACTCTCCCCTAATTAGTGCTCTCCCCTAATCTGACAACCTTTCTGATGAACACCCATAATAGAAAGAAGACTTTGGATGAACGCCCATAATATGAAGAAGTCTTTTGATAACCAAATGCATGCCGTCTTTAGTCTTCTAACACATAGCGGAGAGTGTAGAGGAGACTGTAGACTCGACCTTCTTCAAGATTGCCCAATATGGAGGAACAGAATGCCAATCATCTTCATCTCACCAAATGCCTTCCAGTAACCATACATATAACCCATCAGCCCGCAGCATACACATGAGACGATAACACACAGCAGAGAATGAAGAATAGACTGACGACTCGACCTTCTTCAGTCTTTAGTATAACACCAAAGTAACAAGTTGAACCACTGATCATCTATAGTATGTATCCATCCTTGGATATTAAGCCCTGATCACGTGAACCTGTTGTGCGTCCTTGATGTACACATTCTCTCTCCCCTGATGGTTACGATTAATCAGCACATAACGTAGCAGTGAAACGATAATACCAAGGTAACAAGTTGAACCACTGATCATCTCTGCGGTTATCAACACCGGAATAACTTCAACTCAGAAGCAGTATAAAGCCCGATCACGTGAACCTGTTGTGCGTCCTTGGTGTACACATTTCTCTCCCCTGATGGTTACGATTAATCGGAATCATCATCATGATGTGTACATGTAGCCTGATGACGTATACATGAAGCATTGACTAGAAACCCTTTGATACTGATTGAATCAGCCCGTGAGAAGATGTCGATTAGCATTCCATGACCATGTTCTTCAACACCTTGATAGACGGAAGAAGTAGTGTTGGAGAAACATGGTTTGCACGACTCCTGAACTGACGTATTCAGGAGTCGTATGACCATTTCTCAATCATCATTCAACATGTAGATTAATATTCACCCTTCCCCCCCCCCCCCCTAAAAAATTGCATATGCCTGGCAACTGCAATTTTTGATGATTGAACTAGTGAATATGAATACCATCAACGGTAAGTGGCTCCGCTTGACGGTTCTTGAAGACTAACACGTTGTTTATTCACCCTTTCCCCCCCTCAAAAATTGCATATGCCTGTCAACTGCAATTTTTGGTTGAATATGTGAATAAAAGTATACTCCAATATGCGCCGATCCACTTGAAGATTGAATAAGCACGGAAAGAGCATGAATCTTGTTGATGAGAATGGCCATAAATAAGAAGATTTCTCTTCTTCCAAAGATAAAGCGCACTGAAGCGTACACCTTTCTTTTCTTTGAGGAACGAGGCCTGAACTGAGGTATTCAGACGTCATTATCTCTCTCTTTACTACTTCTCTCATTTAACTCGTTACCAACCCCATTATCATTTTGTCGGCTTGAAGTCGTGACCACTGATGGAGAAAAACCCAATATGATGAACTTGAGACTGAAGTAACATAACCCGAACTTGTGACTTAAACTTGTACTAATGCGTGACAAAGAGCGGTGTAGAGACTTCGTGCAACATCGAATCCCTAAGTACTCTATACTCTTCAACCAACCAACCATCAAGTATAAGACGTACATCACCTCTTGGATATCCACAACTTCGTGTGACACTGAGCACTACAACGTGACTCCTTAAAGTGATAGTTATTTTGTAATAGAGAGAAAGAAAAAATAACTAGATATCCAAGTCCTCGTCATTGTAAATGTTGAAAGCTCGAACAAGGATCTCGAAGAATCTTCATCCAACCTCTCCGATATCTTCAGATACTAAGTGCACGCACTCATGAAATTTCACTTCAGCCTCAAATAAATAATACTGAACAAACGCCGTAGTCACATCTTGTCGATTAAATGCCCCGATCCAGCCATTTGTGATGTTATAGCTGAACTTTGATAATGGTTTTAACCCGATCATGGTCAAGAGCGCATAGCCCATCAACACGGGATTTTACAAATCTATGATTTAAACCGAGAAATAAGTTCTTTCGCGGGATTTTACAAAACCAAGAAGAAACCGTGAGACAGTAACCGATTGAATGTGGCGTGACTGATTTGGTTTTGGTAAACATCAGTTTGGGTTAAGAGTATCCCGTGAGAATTACAGAACACATCACAACTTTTAAAACCTTTGGCCAACTAACCAACCTTGTACACAGATTAGTGACCACTTGATGAAGGAAACCCGATATACCAATACTGAAAACTGAAGTAGAAGTTCCCAAATTTGTTACTTAAGCTTGCACTAATGTTGGAAGAACGGTGTAGAGAATTAATGCTCCAAGCAAATCTCTAAGTGCTCAATACCCAACCAAAGTATGAGACATTAACACCTCTTGCGATTATCGACATCGTCATTGACGTGTGACACTGAGTACTCCAATAACTCTTAAGTGACAGTTACCCCGACTGCTGGTAACTAGATAACCCAAGTCTTCAACTTACATCTTAAGCACGAGCAAGTTATCATTGAAATCATGCATCCAACCATCCCCGATTTCAAGATAAAATAGGTAGACTCTTTCGTGAAATCCAACTTCACTCTCAAGCAAGGAATACCAAATTAACTTTGTGATCATTTTGTGCGGTTGAATAGTCAAAGGGAGAAGAAATATGCGCTAATTCTTAGCAGTGCCCATGACTCATAGTCAGTCCAAACAAACATAGCTGTCTGACCCAGCTGCTTGGATGATATCGGTGCAGTGCATGGAATAGTTGTCGTACTGTGTACAGGATTTTACAGTTCTTGAGATTTAACCGAGAAGTAAATTCAAGAACAAACTGCACAACAGTAAGTATCAAATCGCTGAAATCTTAGGCAATTTGCTAAGACCCAAACCACTAAAAGCTAAACCACTGAAACTGGAACCACCATTCAAATCGCCGGAGACTGAACCACTGAATCCTGAACCGCTGCGATCTGACCCGCTGAAACCGGAACTGCTAAGATTCAAACCGCTGGAGACTGAACCGATACGATCTGACCCGCTGTAACCGATACGATCTGACCCGCTGTAACCGGAACCTCTAGGAATACCGCGCTAATTCTCCCCCTCAAAAAGGGCATGAAATGACCTTTTTGCCAAAGCTGAGAGTCCGTGATTTTAGTGAATTTGTCAGGCACAATACATGGAAAGAGACAAATAAAACTACTGCAACGAAGATGGTGATTAAGACTCTCTTGTAGTAACCCCTCGTTTGTCTCCTCATCAATGGTTTAGCAGATTAAAAATTCCCTGAAGCTCATAGTATGCCAAAACCGCTTGATGAAATATGGTTAACTATAGAATGTGTAACAGGTTAAAACACGTCTCTGAACAAACCACCTCCCGTCTTTAAGTCTGACCACCTCTTGAGAAGATCTTGTACTACAATCCCATTAGAAGCTTGAGAAACAACAATCTCTTGATGAAGCTTGATAAAAGACAGATCCGCGACTTATACTTGCACTAAATTTGTGATCTAGAACCTATATTGAGCACAACAACGTAACTCCTTTAAATATAGGTAGTGATATATACCCAACCTTCCATCCTTTATTGTATATATCCACTTCTTGAACATCCAAGTCTAATCACCGTAAATACGCTCGAGCAAGGGTCATCAAACATCGTGCATCCATCCAACCCCGAGATGTTTGTGACACTAAGTACACCAACCCGTGAATTAACAAACCAACCAAGTCACCATAATTTCCCAATTCCTGCCGATCTCGAAGCACAAACTTATCCCGAAAAATTGGTCACACCCCGTAATTTTTATTATGTCTAAATCCAAGTCCGGCCTACTTGTCCAAAATTAATTTCACGGGATTTTACAGCTCTTGAGATTTAAACCGAGAAATCGAATCTTTCGCGGGATTTTCTAAAATCAACAAGAGAAACCGTGAAATCAACAAGAACAACTAAGAGTGAAGTGCAATACTGATCTTCGAAATTCAAGTCACAGAAGTCAAGTCACACCTTGATTAAATCGCAACAAGTCAAGTCACAGATTGTCAGTTTGCAACAGGTCAGATTGCAATAAACCAAATCACAATTAGTCGAATCGCAAGTGTTAACTCGCAACGTCAAAACGCAACTGGTAGCATCGCAATTAGTCGAGTCGCAAAAAGTCAAATAGCAACTTGTCAATTCGCAATTAATCAAATTGTAATTAGTCAACTGTAACTCAAATTGCAAATATCAAATCGCAGGCTCACTCAAATCATAGGCATCACTAGGACAATGCTGACAAACTCACAACTCTGTAATCACATTGACATTTGATATACCCAAGTACTAGCCTAGACGTGTGAGTCCACGTAAAATGTCGTAGATCACACCATTCTTTGATCACCAAGACTGTTAGAGACTCACCAATACAATTTGAGACTCACAACAACCAAAAATTCTTGTGTCTCAACCAAAATTCATACGACTCCTTGGTGAGTTTTTCATTCAATGAATCTCTTTAGCAGTTAATGGCTTGGCAGTTAACATAAAGCCTACATCCAACAACCCAACATTATATGTATATACCATAAGCCCACATGAGATATATCCAATCAACACACCAGCCCAAGAGTACAAGTGAAACGTCCAACTATTGGTTAACCCTAATAACTAGTGTATTTAACACTCACCCTAATCCCGAATAGATCAACCCTAATCTCATTCTTCATAAAAAAAATCCGCCTCCCTGCTACTTCAAAAAAAAATCTCAGATCGTGCCTCATCTCACCCACAACTCCTAATCATAACTAAATCTTCTGCTCCTCACTCTCAACATTTCACCAACCTTAAACACAACACCATAGAAGTATCCCCAACCATGTATCAATCTAATCCATGACTCAGTCCACGATCTTAATATGGTTACTCACGAATCGATCCAATCCAAGAAGATCAGAGGATGATTTGACTTCAAGATCTTTTGATAAGGTCTCGGGTAGGTCGTGTGTTGTGAGTTGTTTTCTTGTTGTTATTAGTTTATTACAAGTCGAGATGAAGACCGAAGATAAGAGTGAGTGAGATAGGTTAGATGAGAGGTTTTGTTTTCTTTACAAACCGAATAAAAGGAAGATAAAACATTTAATTGTTTTGATTTTTCTTTTAATTGTTCGGATATTAATCATAAGGCTTGGTCCTCAAAATAGATCGATGATGAAAATGTCTTTTCGTGCTTAGATCTTTAAAAATCTTATGGAAAAATTGTTCCACATGAATAGGGACGCCTGAGATCTTCTTTTTATTAGCTTTGTTGAGGTTAGGAGAAGGGTTGGTGTTGTTGTATTGTGATGGTGTTGTTATGGACATGTTAAGGGAGTGATGTTGATTTTCCAGCATAAGTTGGTCTTGACGTTTTGCTGTTTTCTCGTTGTGATTTTAACTTGTGATGTTTTCTTGTTATAATAGTGGTCAACAATTATGGTCAAATGGTTGCTTGTGGTCGACTGGTCTTAATCTTTACATCTTAATTCTGTTTCTCTTGAGTCGTAGTTGCTGCTATTAGTTTTGGTTTGACGGTGACAGATAGACAAACCGCAACCATGAACAGATAGACAAACCGCAACCATGAACGGATAGACAAACCGCAACCATGAACAGATAGACAAACCGCAACCATGAACAGATAGACAAACCGCAACCATGAACGGATAGACAAACCGCAACTTAGACAAACCGCAACTTTGACCAGTCAAAGCTGTCACTTTCACCCAGTTTTGTTGTTATACCAGTTTAAGCTACAGTCCAAGCAGCAGAACCAACACATGCAAAATTGCAACACATACCACAATCAAAGACCACAAACCGCATACAAGAAACAAGGCATCCCACAACCAAGAACAAGCCTTTTATAAACCACAAATCGCAACCAGGAGGTTGCACTAAGCACAACCAGGAACAACTTATACAGATGGACTTTTCACATCAACTATAAACCACAAAACAGCAAGAGCAACACCTTAGAATCACAACTTGTGTATACAATCACACCACAGTGATGAAAAACCTTAAAAAGCTTTTGACACCTTAAAAAACTTTTGACCACAAGATAATCATGTAAGAGGTTGTGGGTTGTGAATTACGGAAACCATTGGGCCCAACACATAATCAAGTGAACACATGAAACTGCTCACCACACACTAGGGACGTATAGACAAGAAGTTGTTTTGAAATAATATTCGAAAAAATAGAACAAAGAACCAACTTTAACGAAGAACCAACTTTCTTGAAACTGTGTTCGAACCATCCTTACACGACCTTGAATCCAAGCACACAATCAATCGAACCTAACCATGGCTCTTGATACCAATTGTAAGATATAAACATATTGATTGTGTGGATCGGGTGGGCTTGGATGGTGGAAGAACACGATGTTCATGGTAGAAGAGTTAGAGAGAAAAGATAGAGAGATGGAAACCCTTGAGAGAAAACTTGGATAAGATTAGCTTGTGTGTGTGAAAGTTACAAGAGTTCCAACCCTTCCCTTGTGAGGGAAGGGTCTTTATATAGTTACTAATATTGTGCCCCTAGTGGGCTGTGGAGTGAGCTGACAGTGGGGAAAGCCCCGACCCACTCCACAAATATAAATACGACTAATACTATTAATACTAATACTAATATTACTAAGCTAATATAAATAAGCCTACGAGCTATGTAAATGCTAAATAGATACTCGGGGTGACCGAGCCTTCATCTGAATATTTATATTCCTAACATAGAGTTTAGTTTGACAGTAAAGTATTTGAATAAAGATTTCACAGCAAAGGCCTTGTAAATCCACTCAGTCCCAAGCCCCGCCCATACAAGACTTGCAACCTGTGTGTTTACAATCCACTGCCAACATAGTATGAATAGTAGAAGTACAGATGTGCATAGAAATATGCATCAATGTATGAATAAGACTAAAAATAGATCAAGTACAGATGTGTATAGAAATACGTATCAATGTATGAATATGGCAAGTACAGATATGTATAGAAATACGTATCAATGTATGAATAGGACAGATGAGTATATAAATACATATTAATGTCATAAGTATTTTGGATAAACGAGTAAAGTAATTTAAACATGTTAACAAGGCATAATGTATAATAGAATAGATATGTATATAAATACAAATCATGACATAAGTACTTGCAAAAGTATATAAGTATAGTTTGAGCATGTATCTCCCCCAAAGAGTAAATCAAAACGTATAAAAGTAGGGGCTATGAATTCTCACCTTAGCTGTAAGGTCAAGAAAATGTTAAGTCAAAAGTATCACGGGAACGGCTCCAACACACGACCTGAATAATAGGGAAGTCTGAGATTTCGATGATTTAAGATAGACTGGGTGTGAATAACGATTGTGAAAGAATATCGAATAACGGATTTGTTTGTGACGTGAATGCATGATATGCTTAAAATGCCTAAAGTTCAAAAATAATATTATATATAATATTATTTTGTTTTTATGTCTTTAATTCCAAAAATATCGTTTCCCCAAAAGTGGTGAAACGAAACGTTAAGTTAAATCGTTTAAAAACTCGTTATATATAAATAACGTAACGTTATAAATTAAATGAACGAAACGTTGCAAATGCAAGTGTCTGAGATGTGTATAGTTTGGTGAAGTTGGCAGTTTTAGTCCCTAAGATTGAATTGCGTTGCAAATTTAGTCCAAAGTTCATAAATCATAAAGTTTTTTTTTTTTTTTTTTTTTTTTTTCATTTGTCCGATTTAAAAGCTTGTATTTTAAGTTTATTGCATACTGATTTTTCGAAAAGGATTTCTACAGAGTTCGAATGGGCCTTAAGGCCCAACACACATTTATGTGGTCTATTTATAATTTGAAGAGTTCATTGGGCTTTCAAGCCCAAAGTGGGTCTGTTTGGTTTTCTTGTAGCAGCGAAGCAACACAGGGAAAAGAAACCAACTAGAAAAATATATTTGTGACTTCATCATGCTTATTATTTATAAATCTAGTAGTTTGCTTCTTAATGGAGATCATTCTTTTTAACAAGTTCCATAGTATGCGTCTGTAATTTACTCCTCACGTCCAAGTTCTATAGGGTTTGGAAATGTTGTGTTTCATCCTACTTTAATTAATAAGAATACGTTTACATGCATGCATGGGTCGAATAGAAATAAATGAACTTAGAGTTTGCGTATGAATTTGTAGGTAATAGAAAAGGCGTGAATAAGTGAGAACATGTAAATATATATCGACATGGTTTCCTAGCCTTCCGTTAATGAGGCAAGCAAGTTTTACTAGACATGTATAATAAAGATACGTAAAAATGGGAGAATTCAATATACGTTCGAAATGAAATAAACACGATGCATGGTGGTATATAAAATGATGAAACGAATTGGAAATGAGTTGGAGAGACTTACTACACCAAAATGGTGGAGAGTTAACGTGAAAAACGAGCTAGAACCTTGGTAGAAATCGAATAAAACTTATTAGGATATAAACCAAAGCTTCGAATATAATACCTTTACTTGGAAATCAACTATAATGGAATTGAAAAAGGTTCCTTGGTCTCCTCAGTAACTCGACAAAGGAAGGAAGAGTTTGGAAACATGCATGAACTATCCTAAGGTGTGAATGGATTTTATTGCAAGGGAAATGTGTATGCATATGTATAGATATGGATCTATACTATTTTTAAAGGGCAAGTGGAGATTGAGTTTGAGATATCATCCATATTGTCAGGAGGTATGTAAGACATTTGACTTTAAGAAAGATTTAGAATGTATTTTGTAAGGATATTGTGTAGGATTTTGCTTTGTGAGTCGACATATATATATACACATATAACTCGATATACATATAATATGGGGCAAGTGGGGAGATTTTATTCCCTTGTTAGATTCTGGTGATATTTCACTGAAGATAAGATTTGTTTAGTCTAGTTAGGAAGCTATCAAGGGGGGGTTCCATGTGGGTTCGGTTATGACTAAGTATGCATGTATATGTATATCGCATAACATGTTTATGTGTCCAAAAGTATTTCTAACGTGACCAAGAAAAAGGAAATGGTTAGAAATCATGTTAAGAACTTAGAATTGACTAGGAATCATTAAATTCATAGGTAGAAATCAATTTCTTTCGAGTTTCGTTAAGTTGTAAAAATTATTTATCGAATTTGTACATGCTCGAGTGCGTGTTACTTTGGGCTTCATTTATTGATCAAATGTTCGAATCATGCTATGATATTTGTTGTTCCTTATTCTTTGTTGTATGAAGAATTGAGTTGTGTAATTTAAATGATATATTGTGTGTCGAAATAATGATTAAAACAGGCCAAGTGATGTGTCTTGAGTCGATTTATAAAATAGAATAAAATGAAATGTTGGGCTTGGATGAATAGTAACAGGCTAGAATTTGGGCTGTGAATAGTAACCAGTAATGTGTTTGGTTTATAATTAGTTTTAAGAGATTTTCGCGGTCCGCGTGTGAGCTCGATCCGTGTATTGTATCCCGTAATAATGTTTGAATAGAAATGAAATAACAAAAGTCCAAATTGGCTTGTAAAAATGGCTAAGTGAACAGTAACGAGGGATTAATAATAGATTAGTATTCACTAATGACTAGGGAATTTTACGAGTTGTTACAGTACCTACCCCTTATTTTTTAATCTCATCCCGAGATTCAGTCTGCGTTATCTGTTAAAAGATGCTAACGAATAGTCGATGTGCGAAGTTTTAGGCAAAAACTTGTGTATATAGGGTAAAATACTACTTGTCTAGGGAAAACATACCCATTATTTGTTAGTTGCACCCAAAGGACCCAAATAGTATGCTCTGCCACGAGTTGGACTAATATGCACTCCAGGGGTTGGGTTACTTCCTTCAATTGCGAGAGCTAGATTTCCTTGTATTTGTCCAGGTGCTCTATTCAACCTAGGACACGTGTTCTTGAAGTGATCCGGGCTGTTACATTCATAGAATGCCCTCTGATGATTCCTTATGTTGCCTACATTCCTTGGCGCTTTACACTGATTCGTAAAATGACTTGACTAGTTGCAGTTTGTACACTCACGGCAGGGTATAGACCCCAGGTGATGATAAGCGCATTTAGTACACTTAGGAAGTGGACCTGAGTATCCTCTCTGACCCGACCCAGTGGCCATATAGGTTCTCGTTCTTTTGTTGTCAATCATGGGGATCGCCTGCTTGTCTGACTCATTCTTTCCTTTCCTTTTGTCACCGTTTCTTAAAACTCCATTCCTAACCATCTCATCTGTTAGAGTCCCTACCTTTAATATTGCACTTTGAATTATAGATGGCTTAGTTGCTTTCACAGTTCCACGAATTTCGGGGACAAGACCGAAGATGTACCTCTCGATCCTCTTGGATTCAGGGGTAACCAGATGAGGAACTAGTTTGGCTAACTCATGAAATCGATCTGTGTAGGCTGCATGACCAGCCCCTATCATAGCGTGATTCTAGAGTTCACCTTCCAGCTTCTGCATCTCATTGTCCGGATAGTATTCCTCTTTCAGCAGTGCCTTGAAGTCGTCCCATGTCATACCCACAGCTGCTTCTCTTCCTCTAGCTTGTATCTGTGTGTTCCACCAAGTTAACGCCTTTCCTGACAGCGAGCATGCCGAATACTTCACCTTTTGATGTGTTCCACAGCTACTGATGTCGATTACTAACTCTATCTTTTCGATCCATCGGGTATACTCCAATGTACCTCCTTTACCATCAAACTCCATTGGTTTGCATGCCGAAAATTCCTTATACGTGCATCCAGTTGCGTGGTTGTTAGTATCATTTCCACCTACACCATGGGTGTCGTCATTCCTGTTTCCGTGGTTTCCCGAGTTGATGATATGGTTGCCCACCTGGGTGATAATAGTTGGAAGCAAGTTTTGGAGCTGTTGAGCGATGATGGCGGCAAAATCAGGATTTCCACCATCGTTGTTGTCATTGTTACAAATGTCGCGGCCACCTCCTCGACCTCCACGTTCACTAGTCCTTCCACGGTTAGCGTTACGAGCTGATTTCCTTGATGTCATTGTCTCTGCATGGAAGGACATGTAGCGAACGTCAGAGATGAGGGAAAAGCTGTTGACTATCCAATCTATACTTAACGTTCTCACAAAACAACATCACTAGCTGTTATCCTAAAGGCGTGCCAATACCGATTGATGTAAGTATGGTTACATATGTCCACGTGAGTCGTGATGCACTTATAATTATGTTGTACACCATAATTATACTTGCCTCCTTTCACATGTGTACATATCACCAAACACACATATCTCAGCGATCGACATTACTTAAATGGTGAAAGAGTAGGGTGATTATCTCTCAAAAAATCCTCGAGTGAACTCATCAAATTTCTGTGGCTAAGTGATAACCTTTATTTAACTTAATCCCATGTCTCATCAAACAAGAACTGTCACAAGATTAAGTTAAAAAGCCATTTATCACTGAGCTCCATGCTTCTGATGTCTCGATTTTAGATTCTGAGATTTTTCCCTATTGGTACAAATACTATAACATCCAACAGCGCACATATAAATGGGAAAAGTTCTAAGTAAGCAAGGCGATATGGATGAGAGTCCCAATGTATATAGCAGTTATAGTCTAGGCAAATAAATGCAACCTAGTTCTCTATAACCAACTCTCTGATACCAATCTGTAACACCCCCAAATTACCGCAGCGGAACAGTAGAGTCAAGGGGGTATTACTTCATAATATAGATCAAGGTATAGAAAACGACATCTAAATGAGACGTTTTGAAATATTATCATTCGAATTATTAAAATTAGATTTAAACAAGTGATTCAAAGTATAACGTTACATAGGAGTTTTCAAAGTATATCGAATGATAAAGATAAGATATGAGTCTTCAAGTATGCAAATGACTCTAGAATCCATGCATCCACTATCGCCTTAAGACCTGAGATAAACATGCTAAAAAGTGTCAACCAACGGTTGGTGAGTTCATAGAGTTTAGTTTGACAGTAAAGTATTTGAATAAAGATTTCACAGCAAAGGCCTTGTAAATCCACTCAGTCCCAAGCCCCGCCCATACAAGACTTGCAACCTGAGTGTTTACAATCCACTGCCAACATAGTATGAATAGTACAAGTACAGATGTGTATAGAAATACGCATCAATGTATGAATAAGACTAAAACTAGATCAAGTACAGATATATATAGAAATACGTATCAATGTATGAATATGGAAAGTAAATATATGTATAGAAATACGTATCAATGTATGAATATGACAGATGAGTATATAAATACATATTAATATCATAAGTATTTTGGATAAACGAGTAAAGTAATTTAAACATGTTAACAAGGCATAATGTATAATAGAATAGATATGTATATAAATACAAATCATGACATAAGTATTTGCAAAAGTATATAAGTATAGTTTGAGCATGTATCTCCCCCAAAGAGTAAATCAAAACGTATAAAAGTAGGGGCTATAAATTCTCACCTTAGCTGTAAGGTCAAGAAAATGTTAAGTCAAAAGTATCACGGGAACGGCTCCAACACACGACCTGAATAATAGGGAAGTATGATATTTCGATGATTTAAGATAGACTGGGTGTGAATAACGATTGTGAAAGAATATCGAATAACGGATTTGTTTGTGACATGAATGCATGATATGCTTAAAATGCCTAAAGTTCAAAAATAATATTATATATAATATTATTTTGTTTTTATGTCTTTAATTCCAAAAATATCGTTTCCCCAAAAGTGGTGAAACGAAACGTTAAGTTAAATCGTTTAAAAACTCGTTATATATAAATAACGTAACGTTATAAATTAAATGAACGAAACGTAGAAAATGCAAGTGACGTGACGAGAAATCGTAAAATATATAATAGGAATAAAAATGTCATAAAGATTCTGTTGGTCCATGATCTTTCACTGTTTTTACATTTTATACTCTAACGGCGTTTGCGTTGCACCGTTAATCCTTAATTATATATACTTTTAGTCCAAAAAGGTCAAACTTCACATTCTAAGCCTCCAACTTACTGTTTTTATCATCTTCTACTTTCAGTTTACTGGTTTTACAGTTTTGGCCATAGTTTGGTGAAGTTGGCAGTTTTAGTCCCTAAGATTGAATTGCGTTGCAAATTTAGTCCAAAGTTCATAAATCATAAAGTTTTTTTTTTTTTTTTTTTTTTTTTTTTTTTTTTTTTTTTTTCATTTGTCCGATTTAAAAGCTTGTATTTTAAGTTTATTGCATACTGATTTTTTGAAAAGGATTTCTACAGAGTTCGAATGGGCCTTAAGGCCCAACACACATTTATGTGGTCTGTTTATAATTTGAAGAGTTCATTGGGCTTTCAAGCCCAAAGTGGGTCTGTTTGGTTTTCTTGTAGCAGCGAAGCAACATAGGGAAAAGAAACCAACTAGAAAAATATATTTGTGACTTCATCATTGATGAAGCGAAAAGTGTACCGCTTTTAGGGGGTCATTTAAGCCCTAAATCGTATTTATTTGATCAAATATTGCCCTAAATCGTTCCTTTTGTCATTTTAGGTACTTTGGAGAAGAAATCTGGAAAAGGAAGCATTTTGGACGTTTTTGGAGCATAAAAGTGAAGAAAACGACAAAGTCTCAAAATTATGCTGGAAAGTACCTTTGACGGCGTCAGGGATTAGCCCAGACGGCGTCATGGCTTGGCAAAAAAAGATGGATATGAAAATTACTCATGATAAGCCAGAGAATTTTGCATGAAAAATCTGACGGCGTCACCCTTTGAAGTGATCAAGGCCATCACGGTTTAAATTAAAGAGGGACGTCGTCAAGCTCAATTCTGACGGCGTCACCCCTTGATAGGCCAGAGCGGATTTTGGAGCACTAAAGAGGGACGGCGTCAGGAAGGCCATCCGGGAACCCTAAAAGCGGCGAGGTGACGGCGTCAGGATCTATAACGTGACGCCGTCAGCCCTTAAACTCTATATATAGTTTTGCAATTTTTTGTCATTAGTTTGGAACTTATTGTGTGTAACTTTGGAGGGGAAACCCTAGGACGAATTTCTGCCATTTTTAAGGGTTTTCATACCCTTGGATCTCCCATGTTTAATTGAAGATAAGTGTTCATTTAATCAATCAATATGTCTATGTGTTGTTTGATTATATCTTGTTCTTGTCTTTTGATTAACATGCTAGGCTAGATTTATCTTGTGTTTGCTTAGATCTAATGAAACCTAGCTATTGATTATTGGTTATTAGTGTGTTATTAGTTGTATTGGATGATTGTTCATCGATGTTAGGCTTAAGAAAACTGGCTAACTTCCTATTCGGTAACTTGCTTGAACGTCTTAAGAAACATGAACCAATGCGTACTAAGGTTTTTATGGTTTTATTTAATGCATGAGCGAATTCTAGTGATCCCATGTTAGGAGCTTCCTAGCCGGCTCGACATAGGAGTGAAGTAGGAGCTCATAGAGTTGGGGAAGTACGTACGCCACCCCACGATTGGTATTAAGGAATACACCCGTCATCCACGCAATTAATACACACTAATCAACCGGTAAAAGATAGTTAGGGAGTAAGGAAATCTAAGTAAACACATTTCTCTCCATATAAGTTTCACCACTCTTTTCATTTTCAGTATTTTATTTTATTTGCATTTGTAGTTATTTGGGTTAGTTGACTAGCAACTAATTCCGCCCACTCCTTCAAACCCGAGATTTTACTTGCTTTCATAAAAATATAAAAACATAAAAAGAATCTTCTCTCACCCTTAGACCTATTAGAGTAGTTTTTCAATCCTAACGACACTATTCCCTGTGGAGAACGATCAATCCCCCGTACTTACCACTACACTATACTACATCGGTCAGGTACACTGCCTGGTGGGGTTGTAAGCCTCTTGAGATCCCTTGAGAGGTAAAACCTGTTGTAAGGTCGCAAAACCACGCATCAAGTTTTTGGCGCCGCTGCCGGGGAATAGTTATTGTTTAGGTTGAATTTTTATTTTATTAGGTCTACTCACTAGATTCCTTTCTAGTGAGATTTTTATTTTCTTTTTCTAGGTTTTCTTTAGTCTATCTTTTTTCTTCGTTTCTTTGTTCGTAACCATTACCATCCGACATCATGGAAGATGGTAATATCCTTGATCCCAACAACCAACCACCACAACCTCCTAGAGCCCGTACCTTAGGAGACTACTCCCGTCCTAGCCACCATGGCTATCGAAACACCATTGAGCTCACTCAAGGAGCCAATGTCACACCCTTGCGATCCGACACCATCCGGTTGGTGCAAAGCGGATGCGCATTCCATGGACTTCGTTCTGAAGATCCTAATCAACATCTCAAGGACTTTCTCAAAATCGTTGATTCCATAGACCTTGATGTTGCCACTCGAGAGACGACCCGACTGCGTCTCTTTCAATTCTCTCTGCGGGACCAAGCTAGTCAGTGGCTAGAACGTCTACCCGCAGGATCCATCACCTCTTGGGATGATCTCACCACTCGTTTCCTTGCTCAGTTTTTCCCACCGGGAAGAACTACCAAGCTAAGGAATGATATCTTGATGTTCCAACAACGTCAAGGCGAAACCCTCTACGAGGCATGGACTTGATTCAAGGACTTACTCCAAAAAGTCCCTCACCATGGCATAGAACTTTGGCTCCAAGTCCAAATCTTCTATGACCATATCAATCTCTCCACGAGGCAAACCATTGACCAATCGGCCGGTGGTAAGCTACGTGACCTAAGTGCGGAACAATCATGGGCTCTCCTAGAGGATCTTGCTCTTTATGACAACGAAAGTTGGAGTGATCCCCGTGATTTGAATAAAACGGTCAAGGCAATATCTTTGCCTTCGAACAATTCAAGCACTTCCGACCGTAGGATCATAGAACTTGAAGACCAAGTCAAGTTTCTTATGAAATCCTACGAGGCTCCTAAACCTTCAAGCCAAGTGAACAAAATCACTTCTTCATGTGAATTATGTAGTGGTCCCCACGACACTCGTGATTGCATGGAACTCCCCGAACAAGCTTTTGCGGACTACGCATCCTCGCGTACCGACGGAGCGGGAGACAAGTGGTACACTTTCAAACCCGAGCCAAACCCCTACGGTGATTCATACAACCCCTCATGGAAAAATCACCCAAACCTTAGGTGGAAACAAAACCAAAACGCACAACAAACCAATTCTTCCAACCCACCTAATCGTTTCCAATCAAGCGGTTCCAACTCGAACCGTACTTTCAATAACAATCCTTCCAACAATTATGGTAGTACCAATAACTTTGAAGGATTGATGTCCCAATTTATGGCATCTCAAGAAGCTCGGATAGCTAAGTTTGAATCCGAATTCAATCAACAACAAACGGAGATGACCAATAAAATTGACAACTTATTGAGAGCCCTCAATAACCAAGTGCTATCACCTCCACATAAGGACGCTAGGAACACAAATAGCGGACCCCAAGTAAAAGACCCCTCTTCATCCAAACATGTCCACTTCGTCAACATTGTCACTATGAAACCGATTGATAGGAATGATGATAATAGTGAACCTATGGATGAGGTTAAGAAAGTCGAGGTTGATAAGGAAGTTAGGACAAGTGAGATTAAAGAAGTGGATGATGATGAGGACTACTTCAATAGGCTACCCACTAAGGAAGAGCGCGCATATCATACAGACTTATTCGATGACCCCGAGACACCATACTTCCTAGGTAGACCAATTATAAAAATAGGCGACCCTTCTAATCTCAACATACCATGCAACATCGGACATTTGCATGTGTGGAAAGCTTACATCGACCTTAGATCGCCCATAAACATCATGACTAGAGCCCACTACAACTTGATAATGAAAAATCAACTTGGGTATAGGATGTTCCCTGACAAGGGTTGGATGAGTAACTTCACGGGAAGAGTTAAGGGATTACCGGTTTATGTAGGGAACTTCACCTATGTCACCGACTTTGTAATTGTAGAAGATATCCGCCCAATAGTCGATGCATCCTTAACTCAAGTGGTTTTTGGAAAACCATTTGTTGAGGTCTCTAGAATGACTTATGAACCTTCCTTAGGGATAGTTAGATTTAAGGATGATACCGATGAGGTAAACTACCAAATGCCATATAAGATAGAACAATTCCAACACTTGTCAAATGTTGAGAAGGAGCTTAAGCAAGCGGTCTACTATAGGAATGATGAGGATAGAAATAAAGGAGTAGACTATGTTATGGAAAGGATATCCGGTTTCTACAAGGATTGTTTGAAATTAGGACCGGAATATAAAACCGGAAATGAGAATGGCCTAGGAACCGTGACCAATGATGGAGTCACGTAATGTACGTGACTTTGAGTCTAGCTACAAGACTCGTTAATAAAGAAAAGCGCTTCTTGGGAGGCAACCCAAGCTTTATTTGCTTTGTGTGTTTATTTATTTGTTTGTTTGATTTTATTTGTTTCCGTATGTATGTTTAATTTTTATTATTATTGATTCATGTTCAAAACTAATTTGTGAAAATGCTTTATCTTGTTTTTAACTTCGTCTTAACTACATATAAAGGTATTTTGCAAAAGATAAGTGTAAGGGAAATCCAAATCGGTTTATTAGAACACAAATGAACATGAATCGTAATAATAATAAATTAACATACATATTAGTATTTGTTTGAGTCAAATGCTTGTATCGAGTCATAATGATGTTTTGCAGGATTTCCAGGAAGTAAGGTATAGGTTTTTCCAAAATTTTTCCGGAAACTTAACATGAGAATTCTGTCAGATCATTTCTGACGGCGTCAGGTTTTAATTTTCTGAAAATTTTGAAAGTTTTGTTTTCATAAAAAGTTTTTATTAAATCTCTAACTTATAATCTCCAGGAATCTGTAAAATTATCATTCCACAAGCATTATATCCTTATATATAGAATTTATCCCGCCGATGTTATGCAGGTTTTCGTGTTTGTTTTCTCAGGTTTAACAGGTTATTTTGGACAAGGAAATGTTTGTTGGATCAAGCTTTTGACGATGCATTAGTCGTAAAGCTTCTACATTCTCTTGGAAGAAGATCTAACCATGTTACCACATTATCCACCAAACGAATCAGGGGAGTATTTGATTTCATTCTTTTACTTTTTTCTTTTACATTTGTTATTTGAACATTGGGGACAATGTTCATCTTAAGTGTAAGGGGGGGTAAAAGTACGATACTTTAGAGAATACAATTGCACTTGATTTTTGTTTGTTTAATAGTAGATGTGTAATAAAACTGAGAGAAATACCTGTTAGGGCAATTTTAGTGCCAAATTTAAAATTTTTTACAACATTTAGGAGTGAAACTTTGATCTTAATGAGCGTCTCATGGATAGGAGTTATATGACTAGCACAAAAACCGTACCACTAAAAAATTTTCCACCCCCAAATATGTGAGGTTCGCCCCTAGAATTGGTAGGAAAAGCATTTATGCTATGATGTGTGTACCGGTAGCACTTAGATTCTAGAACTTGCGTTAGGACCATTCCGAGGCCACAAGTGAGACTACATTCGTGTAGTTAGATTTACTACATGATAAGAGGCATTAGGATTAACCCATTGTTTTACACCTGTGTTTTTGTTATAATTACTTTGGCTACATTGGTCAAGTAATTCTCCCACACCCTTTGCGTTGTACTCATTTTTAGTACACGATACCCCTAGTACACCCCTCAGAGCCTATCTTTTCGTTTCGACCTTTAAGCATTTTACTTAAAGGAAGAATTTGTTACACCCCACTTAAATGTACACCCAAATCGCCTTAGCCTACCTTGTATGCACTCATTTTTAGTGCATTATTGTGACAACATTTGTTTAAACCCAAGTTAATTATCTAGTTGATTACATGGTTGCTAAGTCGAGTCATATCCTTGTACATATTGTTTTGGGACGATTGGGACTCATGGGTAAAGTACTAGTGTAATGGAGTAATGGGGAAGAACAACATTATTACCCCCATATGTGCTAAATATTTTAAAAGTACTCCAAGTGTTTCGATTATCTTAATTCGAGTCATTAGAATAGTTATTTGTAAAGTTATGTAAAAGTTCAAGTGTAAGGGGAATGCAACGCCCCTATGATGTATTATTTTGGATGGTAGGGCAAAAGTGTATGCAAAAAAAAAAAAAAAAAAAAAAAAAAATCAAGAAAAATGCAAAAAAAATGAGAAAAAGAAAAGTAGAAAAAACATACGGACTACCATCCCGTTTTATTTTATGTTTATTTTATGTTTTTGTTATTTTGTTTTTAGCTTAAGATTGAGTCGAGTCTTGGCTTAGCAACATTGTATAGTACATGTAATCAATCAAGATCTTTAACTCGCTACCAGTAAAATATCCCTTATCCAACAAAACCGTGTTTATCATATCCCTACACCTCATGTTATAACCCATGTAAAAGCCCTCTTTGATAGTTTATCTTAGGTGCTTACGCCTAGTGGAGGAGGTTTTTGATCCTTTCCCAAGCCTATGGTAATCTATTTGCTATGACAGGTAGTGAGAGATATTATCCGTATTCATTTATGAGATTTATTTTGATGACACTTGAGAGATGTGAGTATCTAAACACTACTTGTGAGGTGCTAGTTTGTAATCTCCGTGCTTATTATGATTAAAGTGAAACGACTATTTGTTGTAATTACTTTTATATTAGTGTTAAATGACCCCTAACTTGTATTTTGATTAGAATAAAAGCGCATTTGCTTGAGGACAAGCAAATCTCAAGTGTAAGGGTATTTGATGAAGCGAAAAGTGTACCGCTTTTAGGGGGTCATTTAAGCCCTAAATCGTATTTATTTGATCAAATATTGCCCTAAATCGTTCCTTTTGTCATTTTAGGTACTTTGGAGAAGAAATCTGGAAAAGGAAGCATTTTGGACGTTTTTGGAGCATAAAAGTGAAGAAAACGACAAAGTCTCAAAATTATGCTGGAAAGTACCTTTGACGGCGTCAGGGATTGGCCCAGACGGCGTCATGGCTTGGCAAAAAAAGATGGATATAAAAATTACTCATGATAAGCCAGAGAATTTTGCATGAAAAATCTGACGGCGTCACCCTTTGAAGTGATCAAGTCCATCACGGTTTAAATTAAAGAGGGACGGCGTCAAGCTCAATTCTGACGGCGTCACCCCTTGATAGGCCAGAGCGGATTTTGGAGCACTAAAGAGGGACGGCGTCAGGAAGGCCATCCGGGAACCCTAAAAGCGGCGAGGTGACGGCGTCAGGATCTATAACGTGACGCCATCAGCCCTTAAACTCTATATATAGTTTTGCAATTTTTTGTCATTAGTGTGGAACTTATTGTGTGTAACTTTGGAGGGGAAACCCTAGGACGAATTTCTGCCATTTTTAAGGGTTTTCATACCCTTGGATCTCCCATGTTTAA